>CAMTDV010000016.1:83850757-84450757 GCA_947069175.1 Scalesia atractyloides
ATGTCGTATTGAAACCTATCTTATCCTAACGCTCCCTAGTAAAACCTAGCGAAACCTCTGTCCGGTATAATAGACACTAGATATTACACGTACATTATATTTCTATCTATGACCACACAGATAATACACTAACAATAATATTAGAACTTAATAAAATATACAACAAACTTAAATTAAAAGGTTGTTACCTTATCGGTAGCCTACAACAATGGTGGATGGAATTAGATTCAAGGTTACAAAACCAAGTGATATATGACTTCCTATTTATAGTGTTGTTAAAGAAGTCGGTTTCTAATTTCCTTAGTTGAAAAGAAATCTTCATAACCAAGGTTTGAGTTGTGACTCATCCATAAAAGTTACCACGTATCCTGCACACCTCTTTACATACATACACTTTACCCTTACGTGACACACTTAACATACACTAACATTTCATATAGATTAATTATTATATTATTATAATTATTCCAGCTGTTTTACTCGTTTTTCTCGTATAACTTTTAAAATATAATGTTTTATAAAACAACAAATATGTCATTAGAACGAGCATATTTTTATCTACGTTTTGACCTAAGTTTCGTTAAAAACGGAGTAAGGTCAAATATAACATATTTTATTATTAATATTAAACGGTCTCCTATAATAGCTAAGCCTCGTCAAGATATTTCATATTTCACACAACCATCCTGCTTCTTACTTACTGATTTGACGATATATGAATTATAAGTTTCATATATTTTTATTTTATGTTTGTCTACAAATTGGGGTGTTACAGCTCTACCCCCTTAAATTAGGTTTCGTCCTCGAAACTGTCAAACCGTGAATAATAACTAAAGGAATGATTTCTTTCTCGCGCTTTTACTCCCCTTAATGTAATATTTTATCATTTCCTAGGTTTCCATTATACCAACACTTGTTTTATCATTGTATGCCATAAGTAATTAATTTTTGTGTCTAGAATCTTTATATGTTGCTCGACAGATTTTAGTTTTTCATTGAACTCTATATTCACCAAAGATACATAAGTAGTCACGTCCGCCAAACAGGATAACTATTGTTGCATGAAAACTCTACTAGTAACAAATAAAAATCTCAATTACCCATACAGTCTATAGTACATGCCCTTTGCATGCCTTCGAGCATCCAAATCATATTGTTCCTTTTAAAGACGATATCTCATGCATCACCTTATTAGCTACTTGAAATTCTAAGATCTTACAGCTTTGGTTTGCATAACTCTTTTGTCGGTCGTTAGCACGTTTCATGCTTTCTTTTAATATGTTCTATATAACCAGTGGTTTACTATTCTTAGGTCCACACAATTGATTTTTGCCTACTGCGGTCTAACAGTTAGGAGTTCTAGATTTTCTTCCACATAAGCTTTATACGGTGCTCCTTTTATGCTAATGTGGTAACTATAATCGGATAAGGATTTGATCAATGGTATATAAATGTCCCAACTACTACCAAAGTTGATTACGCATGTATGGAGTATATCTTCTAATGTTCAGATAGCTTATTCACTTTTCATATCAGAATAAGGGTGACATGCAGTCCTCAATTTTATTCCGAATATATACACTCTAAAAACTTTGTCAAAAATATCTAAGTGAACCGACTATCTTTATGGAATCCGATTGAGATATGCACAGTATGTCACGAGACTAATCTTGTTAATATAGACTTTCGTAAAACCATTCTATCATGACATATATAGTATTGTGTCCATGACTCGATCTCAAGAGTTAGTAACAAAAGTCCATTATTACTCTCTCTTATTTCCATTCTACGATTTCAAGTTGTAGGTAGCTAGAAGGTGTTTAGTGCTCTAAATTAACTCTTATGCAGGTAAGGCATTCTTTGTTGTGCATTATTTATTTGGTCTAAGTGGTTTATCTTGACACTAATTATAGATGCACGAATTTTTATTAGTCAGACTTTATTTTCTATTGAGTGCATTTACGACCCCGTTTGCCTTACAAAGTAAGTTCATGAGACCCATGAATATTTTTGGTTTATTTTTCTTATACTAATGGAATTACTAACAACTCATAGTGAGTGACTGTATTCTAATCTCTATAATAATCTCACATACACATCTCTTGTCTTTCTTCTTAACCGGAATTCGAGCTTGCGGTTTGAGTTACAATGATGTTCTTTATCTTTTCCAATCGTTTCTAGATACGACTAGTTTCTTGTTGTTAAGCAATCTAAGTCGTGGTATCTTTTGGTGCATACGATTTCTATTTGATAGAAAGTTAAGCAATCCCTTTTTGTGACTACATTGAGTTCTCTAAATTTCATAAGGTATCCATTCTATAGGTACCAGGTTGTTGTTCAAGCTTATCTATAATTCTGAATGATTTCAATTATCTCCTTTTTGGCACCCATCGATCATTTGACAATAAAGGTATGGCTAAAATTCTAGGATTCTTAACTTAAATAGGGTTTAGATATGGTAGATACTAAGTTTCTATTTACACCAGCTTTCACGAGTCAAAAAAAATCTTAATGGCTCTAGCTTAAATGAACACATATATTTAAGATTTATATTTAATCAAATATATCTTTTTACTTCATATTCTTAGTGGTCTTTAACTTCATTCACTATCTCATCTTATTTCATGTCTTCTCAATTTTTTCAATAAATCAGAAAATACTCTTATCTTATACGGTGCAGTTTTGAATAGACCGAATAGTTCTCTCACCAGTTTATGTATCATCAACTATTTATTCTTTCTACGGAAGATTTTTTTTCTTTTTTTTTAACTTCAGTTTATAAAAAACATATACATTCATTTATTGTGCTTTAGCATATTGTCTTTCATATCGAATCACCATCAATTGATATATACGTCTAGTTTACTAATAATGGAACTTGATATCTTGATATGTAAAATTATCAAGAGGAGTAACTAGTTTTCACACGCATGTGTTTAAGGTTTATATACACAATTATATACTTTAGTCCAAAGTAATTATTGTTAAGTTCTTTCACTTAACTCATTGCCTTTTCTCACATCTTAGGTACTTATTGTAGGTTATATCAGAATTCTTTCAAAGTAGGTTGAAAGTTACACTTATCCCATTCAGTAATGAACTAAATAATTATCCCACTGATTTATTTCCAACTACATATTCTTTCTATGAATATAGATGTTTTTTTTTCTTTATACTTCTTAACTGTTGAGAGATATACTAATAATTTTTATTTTTCTCCTTTCTTAGACAAAAATATAAGGTTTTCTAAACTTTCACCCATTCTCATTATTACTTTGGTGTAGTGTTGTATAAACCTTTGAAACATCTTTATAGTCATTGTTCAACAAGCATAACACTATTTCATGCTAGACTTATTCGTATTTGGGCTATAAGCTACCAATCATATTAACAAACTTAGTCTTTTTAAAGCATCCCTTATTTCTTATTTTATATTATCATCCTTATAAGTGATATCACATTCTTCAACTATACATACCAAAAAGTCTTGCTAGCTTTTCAACTGATAAACTAGTAATTATAATAATTAATCCTATACATGACTAAAAATATATATGGCATTAGATCACTTACGTATTTAGTAACTAATGAACCCACATGTTACTTTCTTTATCCTTTCGATACTTAATATGGGTAACTCTGATTGTTTTACTCAAATCATGAATATTAACTGAAGAATCTTCCAAATTTATATATAGGGAATACTACAACCTCTTTCACTAATGTTTATCGCTTTTTTTTTCATCACTATTTCAAATACATTTAATTCCATCTTAGTTAATACAAGTACATGATCATATCCCATCACTAATCTGGCTGTGGTTTTTTTTAATCTTATATTAACTTATCCCAACTCTATCCATGATACATATTCAAGGTATATCTTAAGCTTAACAATCCATTGAAACCCTTTCAACTTTTAGTTAAACATGTGTAGTTCAACTCATCAACAACCTTAATTTTCTTTTCATTTCTTTTTTTTTTTCTTTTCATTCTTACACCTATAAATTTCCTTTACTACAATAACTAATCTTGGTCTTGCAATTCGTGTATCAAAAAAATCTAAATAGCTAACATGTATCTCTCTCTTTTTTTGGGATTTATTGTCAATATATATATATATATATATATATATATAGTCTTATACAACTAAAATTTATCGGCATCTAATTTTTTTTACCAGCACAGATTATATAATTACTACTAAATTACATAAGTTTACTCATGTCAGGATTTGAACCCTGGTCTCTTCCCAAGAGACACAAAGTCTCTACCACCCCACCTAGTTTATATACTAATTACGACATTATTTTAAACATAGAGTTAATCTACTAATGAACTCTTACATGCTTCAATGAGTTGAATTGACACATGATTGCCATAATAATAAATTTGTTATAATTTAATGACAATTTTTTTTCTTCGTAATTAAATATTCTCCTCTTTTTTTTAGAAATATCATAATCCTATTCCTTTACAAAACCTAATATGTTTAAGATTGGCGGATGTTATTTTGGATAATATATGTACTTAAGCCCCAAATTATTTTCACTATTTTTTTTTTCATACCTTAAAACCTAGTACTTTTAAATTTCCCAATATAATATAATAGGTTTCTACCCTATAAGTATATCCTAATGACTCTGCATCCTAAGTAGGTTTGTACTCAGGTTCGTTTATTACTTGTGTACCGAAGACAATTAAAGCAAGCTTACACAAAAAAAGTCAGGTCGTATGCTTCCTCCAGCATCCTTATCTGAAAACTACATATAGAGGTATATAACTTACCTTTTTAGGCAGGCCTAATCTCTTAGGTTGAAGCCTAGATATCCCCACTGGATACCTAATTCGCTAAAACCTTTGGCTCTGATATCAACTGTGACACCCACTCGATAAGGATGCTTTATAACACAGTTGATATAGAAGGGCTTATCTTATTAATAATAAACGTATTATACAAATGTTGGAACCCTAATTACAACATCTAATCCGACTAATTCTAGTCTGATGTAACAACACTTCCACCAGATCACACTGATCCGGGATAGAATATTCCACCGGCCACACAAGTCCAATATAAACAACTTGCCCAAAACTAACAATCATTTCCTGTGACACATGCTTAAAAGACGTCAGCTAACTGGTGAGTTCATGAATATACACAGTTTATAAATCACATTAATTACTCATGACTTGTACCCAACCCAACGTCACCACGTAACTTACATAACCATACAGTCAATGCTCACTACACCACAGGTGTAGTACCGACAATTCCTGCCGTAGCAGCACGTATAAGGGACCACAAATATCATGTGTATGTAATGCTCAGGTTATATACATGCGTACAACAGTCATGCTATATTATTACAGTTTAGGACAAGTGTAACATCCGTCAAAAACCGGGTTAACCAAACCCGCTTCGTTTATTAACCGAACATCCAGTTAAAAATTTCGTTGCGTATTTGATGCTCAAATTAATTTTAAACGATACATAATTAATAAGTATATTAGAATAAAAAATTTATAATTGAAAATTTATTAAAAATAATGAAATAAAAATATTATGCTGATGCCGGGTTTCGAACCCGGGTCAGCCGGGAACTCAAAGACTTAACACACCAACATTCCACCACTCCGCCACTTGTGTTACTTGTTGATTTATTGAAAAAATTAATACATATAATAAATCTGGAAGTCAAATTCAGTCACTCAGCGCGCCCAAATCCGCAGATGCCGGAAAATACGCGAGATTTCGACGTTTTTTTTGACTCCGGAATCATGCAAGTATAACGGACGATACACATCGGTTATAACCGAAAAAATCAATCAATTTCATTCATGGACCATAATTCCTGTTCGAAACCGAAAATATAATTCAATCCGAGTTATACTTTATTCATCAGTTGAGCTCACGAGTTTATCCAACTTACACGCTCCATTTTGCTCAGAAAACCTCGCCGCAAGTCGCCGGAATCCTCTGCAAGTTAACCGGAAATTATCGCCGGAAAACCGAATTCATTCCATCCCTTCTGCTTACTCTAAAATATGATCTTTAGAGCTCATACTGACATCACCCACACTCACCTTAAACCCCCTGAAGAATCTCTGTCGCAAGAAATACATCGCCGGAATTCTCTGCAAGTCGTCGGAAAACCGAGACTTTCATCAACACGGTAAATACCTCGACTTTTCTGTTTCAATCCATTGTTAGACCATTACAAACATCAAACCAGTGCCCAGAATCAATCCCAGACGACGTTGCCGAATATTATGTTTTCGCCGGAAAACTTCTGGAATTTCCAGAATCTCGCTGTGAATCGGTATGATCATCTAAACCTCCTGATAATCGTTACTCAATAATTCAATTTCACATCTAATCAATCAAAGTTGTTAATTGATCCGAACAGACGGAATACACAAAACAGAGCCGGCGATCCTTGCCGGAGTTCTGAAAAAGACAACCTGTTCCGGTACATCCTCTCCCCAAACTTTCTCTGTCCATTGCATTTCAATCGCTGATATTGTCCGTTAATCGAATTAAACATGAAACAATTGATTTATCATTGTCTGTGTTCTTGAGCGAAGAAGACAAAGTCGTTTATGTTATAAGTCTAATTAAAATCAGTATTATGAACGGGTTAGACACACAGTCCAGCGGTGGAATGTGTGCAAACAAACACATATACGTCCCGAGTTCGATCCTTGACACAATCACATTCTCTGTAATAAAAATGTTCCTTTTTAAACTGAACCGGATCCACACGCAGTAAGATGTTAAGTATAATAAAAACCGCAATATTTACCAAGTTAGACACACAGTCCAACGGTGGACTGTGTGCCAAACTAAACCACAGGTCCCGGGTTCGAGACCTGTGGAGGTCACCGGCTTGATACGATTAAATCCTTTTTAAATAAATGATTTTCGGATTAAGTTAAATAGTATATAAATATAATTAAAAACATAAATATTTCGGGTTAGACACGTAGCTCAGTTGGTAGAGCTGCGTGCACGCGTACGGGAGGTCACGGGTTCGAGTCTCACTCAGTGCAATAATATTCACAACTGAACCGGTCAACGGTCAACGGTCAACAGTCATGGTCAACGGTCAAAAGTCAACATTTTTTTATTTATTTTTATTTATTTATTTAATTTAAAAATCAATTAAAATACTTAAAAATAACGTTTTTAAAGTTAGAAAATAGCCTTAAACTCACAAAAATATATCCAAAAATCCTATTAAAATTGTTAATAAAATCCACTTATTTACCGTACCTTTTCGTTATTAATTAGGTTAGTTATTCCTCGTCGATCAACTCTCTAAACTCGTGCGCATCCAACATCATCAAGAGAACGCACCCAATGTGAGTGAATCTCTACAAATTCCCCGTTTTAATCACGTTTTTTGGGTGTATCATGTGTCTTATTATTTATTACATTTAAACTATTGTGCACCCATCATATTCATGATCAAATGTATATTCAACATGTATCATCTGTTTGTGTGATTATTGTTTAGATTAAATTTATCATTTTCAGTACATACATTATCATTGGCCGCCGCTCCCCATTACCTATGAGCGTTGAGCTGTTCCCCATTACCTATGAGCATGAACGAGGCGTTGCCAACATACGATCGGCTCCGTTTGATTGAGCCTTGATCGCACATACATTTCATCATAGGCCGTCTGCTCCCCATTACCTATGAGCGTGAGCCGTTCCCCATTACCTATGAGCGTGAACGAGACGTTGCCAACATTTACATTGTCATTCATGTTACATATTCATGCAAGGTGGTTTGTTATTGTATGCTATTTGTTTGTTATTGTATGCTATTTGTTTGTTATTGTATGTTTATTTACGTTTGTTCATATATGATTATTGCACAATTTTTCCATATTAAATACAACAAGAAATAAATAATAAATGTTTTCTAACAAGGTTCACTCGCCAACTTTTGTTGATCCAAAAACCATTTTTACACATGATACAGGTGGACAGGATGAAGCAAGGAACACATAGGAAAGTGCCTTAGAAGAAAAATAATGAAGCCTAGAAATGTATAGACATGTTGAACTTGTATGATATGATTGTATGATCTCCTTTAAATTGTAATAATAAATATGAAACATTATAATAAATGTCATGAGCTTTGATGAAAACCCAATCATGCCCTGATCACCTTTTCCGCTGCGGGTCGGGGTGTGACAGATTGGTATCAGAGCTTTTGACTATAGGGATATAGGATAGGTTATTAGACCCTTAGAGTCTATACTATAGTTGATTAGATTTTAATTGTTTATGTGGTTACATGCAAACTCATGATGTTTATTTCTTTCATATTTATTACACACACAAATACATGCAAACACTTCCAATATTACATTTTGTGATACATAGTGAATTATACTTACAGTCAAACATACATACTTACATACATATTCATCATACATATTTCAATGTTCACATATTCAAATCATCTTCATACTTCCGTTATTCAAGATTTTGTCGCATTTTTTCATTTTTCAAATCTCATCAAAGTGAGTTCTACGACGGGCATGTAGTAACTGTAAGGTACCAGTACCGGTAGTCGGAACGTCCTGTCTAGGTTGGCATTCGTATAAATCCAATATAACGGACCAGTTTGCCTACCTGGGGACTAACGATGAGAGTACAAAGGACCTATTAGGCCAAAGCATGCCACACCAAACGTCGTTCGAACTAACCCCACTTTGAGGTGTCACCGGTCCACACCTGGATACATTCCGAATATCATACGTTACATACATATTTCTCTATTTTCTCCGAGTTTTAGTGTACGTAACCAGGCTAACACATGCGAACCATATGAAAAACCCGGTAATCATGGGGGCCCACATGATTACGAATGTGAAGTATGGCGGCATGCAAGGCCCAATTACGAGCAAAGCCCAAGAATCCTATGGATGTAGTAGATTTATTATTCTATATTTATTTTATGAATGTTCATTCCTAAATACGACACATGATCCCAAAAACATCCAACTCATACTCTTGATATGTATTCCTTGTAGATGTCTTCTAATTCCGCTCGTAGGAAGATGAGAGCAGGAAAAGCTCGCGGGTGTATGGCTGCCCAAATCGCTCAACAAATGGCTGCCGTAATACCCAACATTGTAGTTCAAGTTCAGCAAGCCCTTACCGCTAATCCGTCAATCAAGAAGATCAAAATGTTATCAACCCTCCCCCAATTACCACTAAATGCACCTTCAAGCATTTCAAATCCTGCGACCCTACAAAATACAAAGGGACTGAAGGTGTCACCGTTCTCCCCCATTGGTTTGAAGAAATGGAAAACACTCTTCTAAATTGCGATTGCCCCGATGATCGCAAAGTGCGATATGCTACTGGTCGTTTACTTGGAATAGCACTTACATGGTGGAATACAAAGAAGGCCAAACGAGGTGTTGAAGATGCTATGACTTTGACTTGGGAAGAATTGAAGGAAATCATGACAAGACGGTTTTGCCCAAGAAGCGAAATCAAGAAATTAGAGGTGAGTTCTATTCTTTGGAACAAAAGGAAGGCGACCACACCACATACAACAAGAGATTCCTCGAGTTAAATCAAATGGTCCCCAACTTGTTCACTCCTCTTTACCGTTTGATCGAGCACTACATTCGAGGTCTTCCTTCAAAAATTCAAGACTCTGTAATAAGTACCACACCTGCAACTTTGAAAGCAGCAATGGAGTTAGCTACAGAGCTCACCGAGAACCGCATACGAAATAAGGACTTCAAGGAGGAGAAGAAGAAGGATAAAGCATCAACTGAAACCTCGAACTCCACCCAAACCAAATCCCCTTCACGATCCATTTCTAAGAGAAAACAAGATGGGCAACTTTTCGCTGTCACCCAACGCAACCAACCAATTTCACAAGCCATACCCCTCCAAGCTATCCCAATCACTCAAGTAGCACTCAACTCAACATACCCAAATAAGAAACCTTACCTAGGACCTCACCCTCAATGTAACACCTATTTTTATCACCATCCATCTACCTTACTTTGTCGACTATGTGCGAATTGTGGACGCTATGGTCATTTGAGCAAGGCTTGCCGCACCTCTCAAAACCAAACCTCACCCCCTACTCAAAACATGATCCAAACATATCAACAACCCCAATACCCCATGTTTCCATATGTTCGAGCTTGTTTTAATTGTGGCGACCCTACCCACTTTAGAAACACGTGCCCTCGATTGGTTAACATCATACAAGCCCAAGCTCAAGCAAACCCAGTTAACCAATCAAATCAAGAAAACCTAACCACTAGGCCACCAGCAAGAGGAAGAGTTTACAACATCAACGCCAATCCTGTTGAAGATAATGACGTTCCAAACGAATCACCCAACTAGCCTCCTTCACAAAAAAAAAATCAAGATTCAACTCCAACCGCTTAGTTTTTATGTTTTCTTTATGATTATCTCAATTTTCACGTATCTCAATTACAAATTGGAAATTTATCCAAGAATCTTAATGCGAATTACTATTTTCAGTTTTGTATTATACTCATTGATTTAACATTCATATCATCATACTTCACGACGTATCTCAGTCTCATCATTTAAAGAAGTTGAGTTGTGTCTCACTTCTACATAGACTAACCTCTCCATCATGACATACGAGAGAGGTATTTTCATCATTCAAACATGTATACTATCAGAATTAAGACTCAAGCTTTGGTGGTTGTGTTTGTTTATGTTTTAGAGTCACATAGGACTAATCATAACTTACTGATAAAACCAATGAAAATTTGACAAGAATATGGTGGATACGCCGCTGGTACTTCCTATATATAAGTATTCTTGTCAAAGGATCAGAGGCATTGTCAGGCGGTTATGGGAAGTTCCATGTAGGATTTAGTAATGTCTTGGTTGAAGTTTGTTTTATACTCACTGATTTAGCATTCATATCATCTCATCATTTAAAGAAATTGGATTGTGTCCCATTTCTACATAGACTAACCTCTCCATCATAACAAACGAGAGAGGTACTGTCACCATTCAAACATGTATACTATCAGAATTAGGACTCAGGCTTTGGTTGTTATGTTTGTTTGTTCTAGAGTCATATGAACCAATCATAACTTCTGATAAAACCAATGAAAATTTGACAAGAATATGGTGGATACGCCGCTGTACTTCCTATATATAAGTATTCTTGCCAAAGGATCAGAGGCATTGTCAGGCGGTTATGAGAAGTTCCATGTAGGTTTTAGTAGTAGAAGTTTTGTTTTAGGATTAAACCCTATCTTTTCAAGCGTATCAAAACTCTTGCGCATGAAATATACTTAGTCAATCAACTCTTTTTATCAATATCCATTATCTTAGGCATCAAAAAGCGATTCCTGTAGCAGGGTACTCAACCCTTACAAGGAACGTTACCGCCTCAAGCAAAATTTAAACTCTTACTCCCTTCTAAGTATGTAATTGTCAAATTAAAACACCACCCTTTTGAGTCAAACATGCCACTACTTAAATTTCGGGACGAAATTTCTAAAAGTAGGGGATACTGTAACATCCGTCAAAAACCGGGTTAACCAAACCCGCTTCGTTTATTAACCGAACATCCAGTTAAAAATTTCGTTGCTATTTGATGCTCAAATTAATTTTAAACGATACATAATTAATAAGTATATTAGAATATAAAATTTATAATTGAAAATTTATTAAAAATAATGAAATAAAAATATTATGCTGATGCCGGGTTTCGAACCCAGGTCAGCCGGGAACTCAAAGACTTAACACACCAACATTCCACCACTCCGCCACTTGTGTTACTTGTTGATTTATTGAAAAAATTAATACATATAATAAATCTGGAAGTCAAATTCAGTCACTCAGCGCGCCTAAATCCGCAGATGCCGGAAAATACGCGAGATTTCGACGTTTTCTTTTGACTCCGGAATCATGCAAGTATAACGGACGATACACATCGGTTATAACCGAAAAAATCAATCAATTTCATTCATGGACCATAATTCCTGTTCGAAACCGAAAATATAATTCAATCCGAGTTATACTTTATTCATCAGTTGAGCTCACGAGTTTAACCAACTTACACCCTCCATTTTGCTCAGAAAACCTCGCCGCAAGTCGCCGGAATCCTCTGCAAGTTAACCGAAAATTATCGCCGGAAAACCGAATTCATTCCATCCTTCTGCTTACTCTAAAATATGATCTTTAGAGCTCATACTGACATCACCCACACTCACCTTAAACCCCCTGAAGAATCTCTGTCGCAAGAAATACATCGCCGGAATTCTCTGCAAGTCGTCGGAAAAACCGAGACTTTCATCAACACGGTAAATACCTCGACTTTTCTGTTTCAATTCATTGTTAGACCATTACAAACATCAAACCATCGCCCAGAATCAATCCCAGACGACGTTGCCGAATATTCTGTTTTCGCCGGAAAACTTCTGGAATTTCCAGAATCTCGCTGTGAATCGGTATGATCATCTAAACCTCCTGATAATCGTTACTCAGTAATTCAATTTCACATCTTATTGACGTTTAGATAGATATTTTCGATAGATAAAAACCATGTATTGATATTCTTTTGTTCATATCATGATTTTATTTTTTGGGTGTTCTCTTATTGTTGCTATAACGATTGCCGATATTGTAACAAAACGAACTGACACTGACTGAGTTACCGCCGCGTAGCGCGATAAAATCCAACTAGTTATTATAGTTCAATCATATCCGATATAGATAAATTATTAAATATAATTCGGTTTATTAAATATGTCACAAGTGGTAGTGGAGTGATAAGGGAGAGGGTTATATTTCAAGTGACGTTCGATTCTACCCCGTCAGTTAGTTTTGACAGCACCCGGTGATGATGAAAGACTAGGCGAGTAGGTGGCGATCGTTAGTTCGATCCTTAAACTGAGCGGTTTTTACCTCATCGCACTGTCGTGTCTTCAGGCGAGTAGGTGCGATCGTTAGTTTGATCTTTAAACTGGGCGGTTTTTACCTAATCGCACCGTCGTGTCTTCAGGCGAGTGTTCACGGACTTTGGCCCTAAATAAGTGTTTTCCCTAGTTCAAGTACAAGTGTATCTCAATGTGATAAATTTTATTAATAGCTCATTTGAAAGATTCGTTAACCGTTAAAAAAATAGTTAAGTGTCATAAGGCTGGGCGGGGCCCCCCACGTTACCACCACCACGCGTGGTGGTGCGTGATACACGACCGCCTGTGATGCCGACAATGTGTGATGGTTATAACGCGTCTTCTCTACAACGCGTTTTGAAATCAATAACTCGAACGTTGTTTGCTTTTTGACCGTTGATGATGATGGTTTATATATATTCATCACTGTTGATGGGCACCCCTAATAAAACCCATTACTAGTGATGAAATTTAGCTCGATGACGTGGTATATAATGATTAGATGTTATGAGTGATGAAATTAAATCACTAGCAAGCCTTAAGTGCAATTGTGCAAACCAAGGTGCAAAGTGACATAACATTTGTAAAATCACACAGTTTTCATTTAACCCCCTTATATTTGTCACCGTCACCATTCCTGAATTTCCTGTTGATGTCGATATCTCTCTCTTTCCTGGAAACTTCAAAATCCAAATTTAGACGTACACACATACATTCTCTCTCCAATCCATAAAAAACAATCCTGATTTCTTCACGATCTCCTCTCTCTCTCTCTCTCTCTTACACAGATTCCCCAAAGAACAAACGACCTCTTCGATTGCATGTTATTTCACAACCTCTTGTTACAACAAACCCACATTGTTTTCACTAAAATTATCCATTTTTAACCATACCCATATCAAATCTTGGTATAATTTCGCTGATTTATCTTCAATTTCACCGATTGCTGGTTAAAAAACTTAGGGTTTCCGGGTTTTCTGGTGTAGGATTATGATGAATTGATGCTCAATTGTTGTGTTTTTTGAGCTGAAATTTGCGTATTCCTAAATTGATCAAGAGATTTTTCTGGGTTAGGGCTTTCTTGTTGGGAATTTTACCTTTGGAAGAACATTTAAGGTGAGTTTTTATTAAAATTTAATTAAGGTTAAAAAAGTGTCTTTTTTTAATGTTGTAATTTGATGGTTTAGAATAGCAGAAAATGGAAAAGTATGAGCTTGTGAAGGATATAGGATCTGGGAATTTTGGGGTTGCAAGGTTGATGAGGAACAAGGTTTCCAAAGAGCTTGTTGCTATGAAATATATAGAAAGAGGGCACAAGGTAGGTGTGATTTTTCTTGTATTTTTAATATTATTTTATTAGTTTATTAATTCTAATGTTGTATGTGATTGGTAGCTTTCTGTAAGATTGAATTGTTAAAGTTTAAACATAGTAATTGTTGTTTGGGATTGGTTTCTTGATTGGCTTTGATTGATTATTATATATAAAGCCCACTTGGATTAAAGTGATTTGTTTGTGTTTTTATATGTTTGGAACTTTGGATATTGACTTGTTGGCTGAATTGCAAAGGGGATTAATATGTTTTTTGGTTGTAGATTGATGAGAATGTTGCTCGAGAGATCATCAATCACCGATCCCTTCGACACCCTAACATTATCCGGTTTCGAGAGGCAAGTAGCCTTCTACTCTTGCTTTATTATGTTTACCATTGATATATGTCACAGAATTGTTGCCTCCGTCCCATAGGAATTGCAGTGTTTACCTTTTTCTTGGCAAAAGTTCAAGATAAATGATATGGTCATTCATTGTGATAATTAGAAATTATTGATGTTGAGGCGGATCTACAACATGATTTTAGTGTGAAAATGAAAAAAAAGTTTTCATGTACATGCGATTTCTATGGGCTGCCGAGGGTATAAGTAGAGCCATAGAGGTGACAATTTTGACTAAATGAATGGGTTGATTTGGGTTGCGTTCTATCTCTAATGGGTCAAATGGTCAAAAGGCGTTGAGTGGGGTCCTACGGTCAAAAGTCACCCAAAGTAGTCCGTGTATCATTTTATTAAAAAATTGATTTTTGAATTTATATATAATTTACAGTCTATTTGTAATCAAATTTGACACGCTGATCACTAATAAAAAATTTTTGGAGAAAAAGTGTTCCGTCATGTGTGTAAACCCAAGCGGCCCCATTCGACCCACACAAAATTTTGCCCGTTCTCATATGTTGCACAGTGCGCCTGACCCACTCGTATTGTTATCTCTAGTAGAAATCTGTAATATTCTAGATCATGAGCTTATAATCATGCTGGTGTTTCAATAGGTGGTACTAACTCCAACCCACCTCGCTATTGTCATGGAGTATGCTGCCGGAGGGGAGCTTTTCGAGAGGATTTGCAATGCGGGAAGATTTAGCGAAGATGAGGTTTATTTCCTTCAACCAGCATAAATTCGTAAAATTATTTTGTCAAATTATTTAAATTGAGCCGTAATGAATTGCTTCTTGACGCTATCTACCAAATTTTCAGACTAGATACTTCTTCCAACAGCTTATATCTGGAGTTCACTACTGTCATTTTATGGTAAAAGCCCATCTAAAAAAGAGATCTCTCTCACAATAATATATACTGGATTTTAATGCTATATATCAACCGTGTGCAGCAAATATGCCATAGAGATTTAAAGCTCGAGAACACTCTTTTAGATGGGAGCCCTGCACCGCGCCTGAAGATTTGCGATTTTGGCTACTCAAAGGTGTTTGTTTATTAATGAAGGTTAAATTTAAAGTATAAATTAAAATCTTGATGCTAATAGTCTTAATGTTTTGCAGTCATCTTTACTCCACTCAAGACCCAAGTCGACAGTTGGAACCCCTGCATACATTGCACCTGAGGTTCTTTCGCGTAAAGAGTATGATGGCAAGGTAATTATTTTAAGTTTTAATATAATATGAAAATGTTGTTTGAAATGAATTTTGGGTATTTTAATAGATTACATTATTGCTTGTTACATAGTTGTTAATAGCGGCGCTACTCTCGTTATAGCAAATAGCGGAGCGAAGCGGGACCTTCCTGCTATAAGGTGTTTAGCGCCTAAAAAGCGATGAATTGGGTTTTTTCTTTTTAATAAATACAAGTATATACTGAAAAAATAAGCGTATATTAGGGTTTTTTTACAGGACCGAAATAAGAAGCGTACATTCTTCCATATTACGAGATTTTTTTTTATAAAATACTCATATAAAATATTTTTAAGTTTTTCTTCTAGTGTATCTCTGTTTATAAAATAGTGCCCGCTATTTTATCACTATCGCTATATAGCGTATAGGTAGCTTGTAGCTATTTACCGCTATTCGCTATTAACAACAATGGCTTGTTAGTTGTCTCTTTATATGATTTAAATTAAATACTTACGGTGAAGAATCAATGTTATTTCCCAATAAAGTTTGAATTTTGTGTGCTTATTTTATGTATAATCGTTGGGTTTCCCCAAAAATTGATTTATGTTTGTTCAGATGGCTGATGTTTGGTCATGTGGAGTGACACTTTATGTTATGCTTGTGGGAGCATACCCTTTTGAAGACCAACAAGATCCAAAAAATTTTAGGAAGACCATTCAGGTAAGTAGTTTTCTTTCTTTTTTTTTTAATCAAAATTTTCTTTTGAATGTTGACTTTGACCTCTGATTCTCGTTTTGGCAGCGGATCATGGCTGTGCAATACAAGATCCCTGACTATGTTCACATATCTCAAGAGTGTCGGCATCTTCTTTCTCGGATATTCGTCCCCAATGCTTCTCGGGTACGTAGATACTAAATTTATGATGATTTTTATTTAAAAAATCTAATTTTTTAGCTTTTTAAAAAGATTTTATGACGGAATACTTGGTCAATTTAGTGTATTGTCCACTTCCCATTATATGGATATATGCACATGACAAGTCTAACATGTCTGCTGGCTAATAATATGTTCACACTTAAGAGTTGAAATCAAAGCAGCATCCAAGTTGTGTCCTTTTTTTTTTCAAACAAAGAACCATTAGTTTTTGTTTTTGCATTTTATGTGGCTGAAATGAATTGCGTTGACTATGATAAAAGTCTTTTGTTCCTCTAGTAATCTAGTATACACCTTTTTTCTCCATTTTGCGGGCCCATCTTTATATCTCTTGCATCTCCTCGCAATACATATACCGATGGAAAATATAAAATGAAAGAAACGAATGAGAATACACGTTCCGTATGGTATATGCTCGTTTATACCATTTTCTATTATGAAACCGGACAAATCTTTGAATCTACTAATATTTAATATAGGTAGCAATTATTCTTTATTTTTTTATTTTTTTTTGGTGTAGAGAATTAGCCTAAAAGAAATCAAAAGCCACCCATGGTTCTTGAAGAATCTGCCGAGAGAATTAACGGAAGCAGCTCAGACTGTGTACTACAGGAAGGAAAACCCGACATTCTCTCCACAAAGTGTGGAGGAAATCATGAAAATTGTTGAAGAAGCGAGAACCCCGCCTCCTGCTTCGCATTCCATTGGCGGCTTTGGGTGGGGCCAGGAAGAAGATGATGAGGATGACGAAGATGACAAACAAAACGAGACTGAAGATGATGAAGATGAGTATGATAAAAGAGTCAAAGAAGCTCATCAAAGTGGTGAAGTTTGTCTTACCTAAAAGTTTTTACCTTTTTATTTTCTAGTTTTTCGGTCTGTAAAAAAAGTCGGTTTTACTTGCATGGGAGCTAAATAATCAATGTATGATGATGCTGATACTATTGTATTCTTGAATCTGGTTTTGGTTATTTATCTTTCGTTTCGTCAGAAACCGGCTTGTCGGTTTTTGGGGTAGTTAATGTTAGATTTGGTTTTCGACTTCCTTGTACTGCAACATGATATCAAATGTTTATTGTTGTTTTAAGGATGCATCAAAATGCATGGATGTAACATTTGGTCATACTTATAGTCAGTTTTTTTCTCCTTATTGTTTCTCTTCTAAAATCTCATCTATTGTAACATCTATATATTATATTAACAAATAAGGTTTGGGACACATGGTGCAACCATTTTAGGTTTTGTTGTAATCGTTAAACAAACCAGGTGCGACTTCTGATTATAATAATGATCTAAATGGTATCATTTTTGCTCCTCATCTTAATTGGAACATCATTGGGTCTTTTGATTTCTAGGGGATTTGTTGTAATCGAGTCAGGTTTGTCTTTCAAATCCTGATTTCTAAGTGTATTTTGTGTTTGTGAATATGTAGATATGGTTTCCATTTCCTCATCGCAATCCCGTTTCAAATCTCAGCCGTTTTTTATGTCTAAAAAGGTTTTCACTGGTAGCTAGGGTTTGCACTTTCTTTGTAATCTATCTTTGCTACATTTTTGTTGTTTTCCTTTTGTGAAATTTATACTTTCATTGTATTGTGATTCTTCACTGTAATGTTTTTCTATTCTATTTTGAATTAAGAGTAGCAAGGAGATTATAAGTGTTTTCTGGAAGATGCGTGAGCTGGAAATTAAACCAAATGTGGTGGCGTTTTCGGCTATTTTGAAACCTGTCGCAGCCACTCCAACAAAGGTGTATGTCTCCTCTATTTTTGTGTTTATGTTTTATATTGTACCATCTGTATCTATTATCAATTGATAATAACGCTTTTTCCAATCATCTTTCTTTATGTGTATAGAAGCCAGCGTCAAGTTCGGATGTAAGTTAACGGCCTATAAATCATTTCTCAGCTATTGTTATTCAACTAACTGATTTTGTTATTGTAGTTTACGGATGAGCTCGGTAAGTACCAGTACCGAAAACTAGGGAAAATTGGTACCGGTACGGTATCGGTACTTACCGGTGCTTTACCCGTAAATACCGGTACCGAAAAATGGGGAAAATGGGAAACGTACCGGTACTGAATATACCCGGTTACCAAATGCTCATCCCTATTGTAGTGATTCTTCATCTCATTTATAGCTTGATTAACAATTAAAATGAATTTTGAACACAAATGGGTTTTATTTGTTGTTTTCAATTGACATTGATCATTATTATATTATCATTTATTGTTAAAATAATAAGATATGAAGTTTGTATAGAGGTGTGTAAGCAACAATCTTTTGCATGGTACTTCTGCTAATCTAACTAATTAGCATAATCACTTAGTATGCAAAAAGATGGTAGCTGCATTTAACTAATAGTAGATAAGGAACTAACCTTATCAATTAGTATTTCTATTAATTGTTTGTCTTCACGATTAATCTACCATCTTCAGTTTTGTATCATCTATACTCTCCTCCCAGTCCAAAAAGAATAGTGCCATCGTTCTTCAAAGTTATTTTACATTTGATTTGAATATTGTATAATATTACCAATCAACATGTTTTGTGGATATCTAGACAATGATTTGTTTTTTTTTCTCAGTACAATTTGATTCATGGGATCTCATTCCAAATGAAGATTACTAACTTACTATATTGTTGATATGATAGATTTAGTTTTAACTGTGTGTGTTTGGGGATTTAGATCAGCGATGGGATGGTGAATGATCAAATTTGAATTTCAACCTCCAGTGATGGGAGCTGTTTTTTGGCCGGCAAATCAACTCGGTTCGGTGTGAAATCGTCTTTGCTTTCCACAAAATCATAGGATAAACTCAAAGTAGATGAATCTGAAACTGTTTCTCAGGTTCACTTCTAGGTCTTCTAATCATATTTTGTTTTTATTTATTTGTAATGAGGTGGCTTAAGTTTAATGTTTATTATTATTCAGTTTACATCAAATTAAGTTTATGGATTATATATGCCATTGCAAGTCATGAATTATAATGTTGTTTTTTTTTGATATTTTACAGTCACGTTTCACATTCTGGCCGCTTTTGTTGGACCAAGCGTGAGTTCCTTGTGTCTGATCTATTTTCTTTCGTTAGTTTAACTCTTCTTTATCTTACAAGTAAATTGACACTTATGAGTTGCATAGCACCCTTGGTTATAGAAACTTGCCGTGATTTTTATTTCCAAATTCTAATTCAGGTTTGATGGTGCAGCTGTTGCAGAGGTGTCCCTCGTCGTAACATGTAGCAGATATAGATGGTCCAGGCGCCTCATGAATGCTATTGAGGAGGTAAGAGGTTCAATTTTTTTAGTTTGCATATTTGACTGACTTTATTTGTCATAAAGTTGTCATTGTGAACTTTTTTTATAGCTTTTAACTCTATTGTCACTTTTATGTGAGTAAAATCATGATTCAGTTTCATCTAAGTTATTTAATTCTAGACGCGTTCCAGACGCAATGTTAATTTTGGCACGTCGTGGGTCTTCAGTTAAGCCGGTGCGAGCTACTTTATTGGTCCAACCTGCTAAGATATTCAGCCCTGGTGCTATTAATCAGGTTTGGATATTTCGGGTGTGAGCAAATTTGGACCACGGGAACTAAATGCCGCAACCACCGGTGATGAGCAACTGTAACATTTGTAGCGAAACAAGAGGTTGCTTGTAAGTTGTTTTTATTATTTCATCTTTTCTAATTCATTGGTATTCTTCATTTTAATAGTCTTTGGTGTTGTAATGATGTGGGCATATTCTATTGTCGAAACACTTATTATATTACTTTTGAAGTTTTGTTGAAGGAATGATACGAGATGGATCGTGATTGGTTTGTATATTTGGTTTAAAAGAATAACTTTTTGATATACTCACATTGGGAAGTTTTAGGTACTCAAATCGTAATCTAATGAGCTAAAGATTGTAATCAGCCGAGGTCTTGGTTTAAAAAAGCGAGAGGCGCACAAAAGCGACGAGGTCTAAAATTGAGGCGCGAAGCGCAAAGCGCAAAAGCGGTGGGCTTTTCGTACCCGAGGCGCAAGGTCTTTATGTAATTTTTTTTATATATCCCATACATATCCTATAGGTTTTTAGCTTCCTTTAACCAAAATATAGCTATAAATAAGGCTTTTATACCTTGTCCCACATAGGTGTGGGAACAAAGGGAATGGTTGTTTATAAGGTAAAACATTTATCAAACAATTGTAATTTTATGACATGTTTTACCACAAGTCCTACCTGCGCGCGCAAGGGGGGGGGGGTGCTAACAATTGAGCTGGAATTTGGTTGAACTCGTGCTTGCCCGCACGTCCATCGGGTAAAGCCCCATGACCTCAAGGCCGAGGTTCCTACACAATTTGGGCTATTTTTTTGTTATGAATTCAGGTTTGTTTTATATTCCTATTTCACATTCCCCTATCCAGTCCTTAAAACAACCAACAATATTCAGTTATTGAGTTTTGAAGATTTTATATTTGTAGTAGTAGAAACTGATATTGTTATTCAATAGAAAATTAAGTATAATGATTAAGTCGATCTGAATTGTCAAGGTTTAAAGGTTGCGAGAAGAACATGGTCAAAACAGACGTGGGTTTAACAAAGATTAGGATTCTAAGGAAATAACCATACGGTTCTTTGAGCATAGGTATGTATTTACTTTGAAGTATGTATCTTCGGTTTGAGTTTACATGTCCATTTACACACAAACGGGTCAAAATATACACCTCTAATTGAAATGCTTATAACAGGAAAAAGAATTAAAAAGATTATTTTACCAATTTGAAAAGAAAATTCACCCAAGTTTATATTAAAGAATTTCTTTTGAACTTTAGAAAGTTCATCTTAACTACTAAATCTTTTAGTCCAATTGAAACATGTACGGCTGATTAGTCCACTTTCCTGGAGTGTTGGTATTGAATTATTTTAGTTGTGTATGCATTGCATGTTTCTAATAATAAGAATCACTGTTGGAAATACTAATACCAAAGAAGTGTCCTTCTGGCTATTATAAGGTCACAAATAGCTCAAAAGAGAGACCAGATGTCTGGATTGACAGTCCAGAGAAGTAAGCATTTTTTTCTTTGTAATTTATTGAAGCGATATCATGAAATCGTAATATATTAAGCATTTCCTTGTCTTTTACTCAAACGTAAAGCAATAATACTTTCTATCATTAGTTCGGTTTTGTTTTTGGACAATGGATATCGACTAGCGTGCATTTTTTCAACCTCTTCAACAGGTATTCATTTCTTTCAACCTCTTCAATAGGTATTCATTCTCTTGTCTTAGATTCTAATAATTTACTTGCGTTGAATCCATCTATTATTATCACGCCCAAGTTACACGCTGGTTCCACCTTTTATTTCTACTCTTATTGTTGCAAAACTGGAATTTAATGTAACATTTAGCTTCTCAATCTCAAGAATACAACCCAAGTTAGATTAGGAAACGACATCTTCAAATAATCCATTGATATTGTAAGTACGTTATATGCTAATTAAGTAATTATCTTGCCTTTCCATCGTACTTTTTTAGTTTTATCTATTTGTTATGTGCCTTTCCATGTCGGTTTCCCTTTTATGTTACTATTTTCTAACATCTATCTTCTATGTAGACAATAAAGTTTCCTATGTTCTACGGCATCGATCTTTACCTGGGTTTATGATATTTCTCTTGATTTGTTGATTTTATATGCATTATAAGATCAATAAATTCATGTGAACCCAAAACCGTATACTTCTATGTAACGAAAACGTTGACATAACAAATCCTAAGTTCTAACCCATGTTATGGAAATTCGGTGGGCTGGCACGATTGGGTAATAGACCTAAACAAGTTTAAGTTGAATAATCTGCAAATATTTGTTACTGGTCGGGTTGGTTTGGTTTAGGACACTTCTGGACCTTTCTTTTAATTAATACGAATAACTACTCCTTTTTAATATGCTTACAAAAACTATCTCATGTTTCAGGTACAAAGAAGCACGCGGGACTCGAGGATTGCACCTCATGGCAGTCAAGTGACAAGTCAAACGGGAAGGAAGCGACTTATAAGTTTCGTATGCCCATGCATTTGCACTTCTTTTTAATTTTTTAAGTATAATATTTATATTTTCTTTTAACAACATATATATGTGGTATATGGGGAAGTTAGTGTCTCTCTTTTTAAAGATTTTAATTAATTAATTTGCTTGAGGGATTTAAAGATTTAATTTACTTTGCTCCTTTTTTGTTTAAAAAACACAGAATAGGGAAAAACCACACAAGAGACACCATAAATTTGTTGTTTTCTGTTATGTTAGAGCTGTAGAGATGGCTAAAACATTTAAAAGGTAGGGCTTTGCTGTTTTTATAGTTTGTTTTCAATCTATTTAATTTGTATGTAGGGGTTGTGCCAAGACAAAGTAATTAGCTTTTTCAACTGCTAAACTGAAACATGGTAGGGTTGTGATAGCAAGCATCACAAGTTGTACTAACCGTAATTTAAAATTACAATTGTTGGACTGAATCATCATTTTTTATACTGGTTGAGGGCTAAAATTGGTAACAATCAACTATTTTTTATTTTGTTAAATTGTAGGTCTTGGATAAACATGAATTAATTGCCTACATATTAATTACAAGGGGCATTTTACTCATAGTGCATGTTGAGGTTTTGTTCATTTTGAGTTCACTTTTGACTACGGAATAATGAGTTATGGGTTTTTTTATTTCACGGTTCAAGTTGAACTCGAAATGAACAAATTATATTTTGGCTATTAATTAGTCAACTGGGGAAATTTTGATCCAATAGGTCATTTCGATTTGTTTTTTAGTCTAAAGAATACAATTGTTTCTCTAGAAAACCATGACGTCACCCCTACGTGGTTTATTTACATGAGTCTGACGAAGATGATTCAATCTGAAATTTGTATTTCATATTCTTTACAGGCTAACAATTCAAACAAAGATTCAACATTGGTGACTCACAAAGTATATTATGATGTTAAGATTGCCAAAAAACTTGCTGGTATGCCACAGTTTCCATTCTAATATCAACTTATGGGTCATGCCTGGTAGCTTAATAGTGATCATTTATAATTGTTGAGATTTCATGCGCTTTGCAGTTGCATTTCAGTAGTTACGCCTGTTAGTTTTTTGACCTGTAACTCATATTTACTTTTGAAAATGTAAAAAATTGATAGGAAATTAGGTACATATGCATTGATAAATTAAGGTTCTTTATGATACATATTGAAAAGTGGGATAAAGCCCACTTAATAAGTACATCAAATTTGAGTTTGAGGTG
Organism: Scalesia atractyloides; assembly: GCA_947069175.1. Classification (NCBI taxonomy): domain Eukaryota; kingdom Viridiplantae; phylum Streptophyta; class Magnoliopsida; order Asterales; family Asteraceae; genus Scalesia; species Scalesia atractyloides. The sequence continues at coordinate 83,874,798 of CAMTDV010000016.1, forward strand.
TTCTTTTTTTTTTTTTTTTTAATTTTGTTATTTTTTGAAATAATTATTTTTATTGATAAGTTAAGGCTTCTTATGTTGCAGCTTTAAAGGTGGGCTGAAGCAGTAAGAGATTATGAGATATAGAGACGAGAGCTTCCAAACAATAACGATATAGTTGAATCTCTCAAGTTATGTTAATGGTATTGAGGCAAGAGCTTCCATCTATAAGTTTTCTCAAGGTGTGTTCATGTTTAGTTTAGCATTTATACAAAGTTTTGATTTTTATAATCAAGAAGCATACCACATGAAGGAATTTTATGCAGCATATATTCTTTTTTTATAAATTTAAAGGTTGATATAGAAGAGAGCCCAACATTTGTAAGTGGAGAATCTAACAATTGTACCAACAATTAAGATGCACAATAAAAGTTAACCGAATGAAGGAAATGGTATGTCCGTGTAGACAAGTGCTGGAATCGTATGTCCGCCATTACAGCTTCTAGATCAATCCAACGGTGACGTCAGTTGGCGAAGGGTAGAATTGTAATTTCTCCACCCTCTAATCAATCATGGTTGGAAGGCATAATGGTAATCGTTTGTCTTATTGACTTTCATTGTCGCATTTGGTGTTTATGTTGAAGTAAAGTATGGTTCTTGTGAAAAAAAGTAGCTATATTTACATGATCACATAAAAAAGCCGCTTTTTAGAAACAAAACGTAACAAAAAGAATGGTAAGAAGTTAATATACTGAGAAGTTGCACTTCTTACGAATACAACCATCCTTTTACTATATATACGAGGGATCTTTCATACACGTAAATTAAATTTTCCAGCCTGTGAAGTTCAGGGGTTATAAAACAATATAACGTTTGAAAACCTGTATTTTTATTCTACTTAATGACATAATTCGATTAATTAGCTTTACAAGAAAACTTTGAATACATATGGAGGCAAAGTTTGGATACTCATGAAACCGAAATAAAAATTTGTAATGGAGGAAGGAAAGAGGATACTTAAGAGGTTTAAAGTGTTATTTATGTACTTTTGTTTATTGTAAATTAAATTTTCCTAGCCCGGGAATTTTCCGGGTGATAGCCTAGTTTGGTCATACATAAAATAAACACGTATTACATTTTACCCAATCAAATTTACGTTGAAATGTAAACAAACTTAATTTATACCGACACTTACATATATAAAAATATTACTTAAAACTCGAGAGAGTGAAAATGATATTTTATAAAGTTATTAGAAAGTTAAAAGGTGTAAGTGTAAAAACTAAAAGTTAAGGAGTTAAAGTAAATAAAAAACCCAAAAAAAGAAAAAAGAAAAAAAGTTATTTAATTTTAAAAGTGCTTTTTGTCAGAAGTGCATACTAAATTATAACTTTTTTTAAAAGAATATTGTTAAAAAAGTGTTTGTATTAGCTTTTGTAATCAGAATAGTAAAATTAAAAAAAGAGAGAGATATTCTAAGTTTCCATATGAGAATAGTAAAATCACAAAAATTTTTTTTTGTAAGTTTCTATGTTTAATTGTCATTTTAAAAGGGTGGGGGTTAGAAGAGTAATTTTATGTTTAAAAAGCCAAAAGCCATTTAAAAATTCAGGTTTTTATGGCTTTTGAAAAATAACTTTTACGTCTTTTTCAACAAGCCAAAACAAAAAGGACTTCTATCAAAGCTAACATTTTTTTTAACTTACTGGCTTTTTGAAAAAGCCAATAAGTAATTTCCAAACTCAATTCCAAACACCCTCTTAGTGTAGCACACTACACTAACTTCAACTTGTGTTTTAATAATAAGAGATACGGATTTCTTTATCATGGAAGTAGGACTACACCAAGGGTCTGCGTTGAGCCCATTTCTTTTTCGAGTTGTCTTGGATGAGTTGTCAAAGTCAATTCAGGAGGCAATTCTGTGGTGCCTACTTTTTGCAGATGATATTTTGTTAGTTGCGGAAAGTAAATAGAGCCTGTGCACAAGGTTAGAGGAGTGGCAAACAACTTTGGAGGGCAAAGGTTTACGGATTAGTCTTTCTAAGACTTGTAACAACTCGTAAATTCGCTGTTATCTTTTTCGTTATTCCGTTTGTTTGTTCGTTTGTAAATCCGAGATATGATTAATAGAATGGTTTATGTCTGCTAATTATATTTTATTACAGCTATATCGCATCTAATCGCTTATTAAACGCTAATTCAACGCAAGTACAAGTAACTGTGTCACTTTAATAGCCGAGTGTGTTGTTGTACAATAATCACTTGTGCTATCGCATCGCTTATCTCATCGCATCGCAAAACGCAGTTAATTATGTGGCATTATGTTTTATGTGTGTTATACTTGTTTATGTTATGGTTTGCTATCGCTAAAACGCTCGCACGCTCACGTAACTCGCTCTCTCTCAATTAAATGGTAATATGACGCTTAACGCTTCGCTAAAATGCTTAATTTAACTATCTAATACGAATCGAATCGCTAAACGAACTCATAACACGATATAAACAAACTAAACTTAGCCAATAAGCCAAGTTCGGGCGAACTTGTGCATCACAAGTTCGCCCGAACTTGTCCAGGCCATCAGAACTCTTCAAAACACATCAAGTCCGCCCGGACTTGCCTTAATGCTCAGGAAACAAGCAAGTTCGCTCGAACTTGTAACAAGTTGCCCAAACTTGATGTATCCAGACTATTTCCCACCTCACCTATAAATACTCAGCTCGTCTCCTCATTTGAACTTGCTGCAAGTTCGCCCGAAACCTCCCGAAACCGAAAACCTCTTATTTCCAAGTGAGAATCAACCCGTTTTTTAAGCTACAACAACGTTTTACAACGATTTTGCACAAGGTTTTACCTTCGATTTCATCAAAACTGCTATGTTTACGAAAATCTTCATCTTTTATGCAAAACTTCTGTTTTTATTTAGATCTATGTAAAACCCTTTTTAACCTCGATTTTCACACAAATTCAGACTAAATCACGTATGTTTCGTTCACTTTGAAGTGGAATGAAGCGTAGTCAAGCAAGTTCTCAGATCCGGAAGCACAAGGATGAAATCGTCACTTTGTACAAACTGGACTAAACCGTACGAACCTTCAAGTTCGCCCGGATTAGTCCGAGTTTCTATAAAATGGCTAAAACTCGCTCCAAAAGACCTCTCCAGCCTAGGTTTTGCTCAGTAGCTTAAGGTTGGAGGGATGGACACTCGATTTCCTCAGCAAACGACGTGAAAACGCACAAATTGGTGACCAAAACAGTCAAGTTCGCTCGAACTTGTCACCAGAATGGTGAACAAGTTCGCCCGAGCTTGTCTAAAACCTCAACGATTCAGGCAAGTTCGCCCGAACTTGTCCAATTCTCAAGAGATATAGACAAGTTCGCCCGAACTTGTATCACTCTTCAACAAACATGGGCAAGTTCGCCCGAACTTGTCTGTTTCTCAGGAAACCAGACAAGTTCGCCCGAACTTGTACCTCCAGTAAGTTTAGACAGTCATGTTCGCCGAACTTGTACCCCAAGGTACAATTTCACCCGAACTTGTCTACTGTTCGTTCAACCGACGGTCAGACTGAGCGCATGATCCGCACCGCTCAACGCAACAACGCTGACAAACGCATCGCCTCTCTTGTAGCCAAGGAAATGGCTAAGGTGATCCCACAACGTCAGCGAGATACATGTGGTCAGCAGCAACTCTTCGGTAGACTCCAAGAGTGATGCTCCAAAATCCCGCTTCAGCTTCAAGCAGTTTAAAGCCTGCGGTCCTGCAGCATTCACCGGCGAAGACGGACCAACCAAGTTGTTTCATTGGTTCGATTCGATTGAAGTCACCTTCAGACAAAGCGGATGCCCTGAAAATCTCCGCATTGTTAACGCCACTGGAGTCTTTCAGTCAAGGGCGCTTGACTGGTGGACCGCCGAGCGCAACAGGCGCGGTAACGACGAAGCTTACTCTCTCGCGTGGGAAGAACTTAAGGAGCTAATGATCAAAGAGTTCTGCCCACCTCACGAAATCCAGAAGTTGGAAAATGAGTTTTGGGGTGTCAAGCAAAATGGTGGTGACAATGCTGGTCTCACTGCTCGCTTCAAGCAGCTCAGCCTTATCTGCCCAGGTCAGGTGGATACTACCGAAAAGGCAATTAAAAAGTATCTCCGCGCTTTACCAGATTGTGTAGCCGACTTTGTTCAAGCAGCTCGACCCACTACCATCGAGGAGACTTACCAGATCGCCGCAAAGATCAACGACAAACGAGTCCAAGCTGGTTATTTCAAAAACTCGACCAAGAATCTCAGCCAAGCTACTACTGAGCCAAGCATCGATACTACTCCACCTCAAGCCTCCAAGACAAGTAACCAGAATCGCAAGCGCAAGGGAAACAACAAGAACTACGCGATGGTCCTCGCTCCAAGCTCTCAGCATCGCCAAGCCGCTACTCCAAACGTACCGGCTGCTATGCGTGCATACACTGGACCTCACCCACTGTGCTCTAAGTGCACATACCATCACGCAGTTGGAGGAAACTGCCGCTTTTGCCCTAACTGCAACATTTACGGTCATTTCACGGCGCATTGCCGTACTGGTCCACGTCAGCAAGCTCCCCCCGCTCTCGCAGCTCCGCCAGCTCCTCTCAAGGCTGCTCCCGTTAACCAAGCACCGCCAACACCAGCAATTCAGGCTCGCGCTTGTTACACATGCGGTGACCCGAATCACTTCAGCAACGCCTGCCCAAATCGTGCTGTCAAACAAGAGCCGCAGCAACAGCAGCCTCAGTAGCAGCCATCACCGCAGCAGCAGCAACCACAGGCTGCACGTGTAAGAGCCTTTAATTTCAATCATCGCCAGGCTCAGAATGACAACAATGTTGTCAATGGTACGTTCCTTGTTAATGGTGTTTATGCTTCATGTTTATTTGATATTGGTGCCGATAATTGTTTTTTATCGTTAGAATTCGAAAAGGTTTTAAAATGTAAACGCGCTAAACTCCCAAAGACTTTCGATGTGGAAGTCGCCACCGGAAGAACCGTTACCGTTAACTCCGTCCTACGTGGTTGTACTCTCGATCTCAACAACCACATCTTCTCGATCCATCTCATACCTATGCAGTTAGGTAGCTTCGATATCATAGTAGGCATGGATTTTCTTCGTGAAAATCATGTTGAAGTTGTTTGTTTCGATAATATGATTCGCTTTCCTCTCCCAAACGATGATCAACTACATGTCTATGGCGAGACTCCCTCAAAGAAGTTGACGCTTATGTCATGTACCCAAGCGAGCAAGTATTTGCGAAAGCAATGCGGTGCATTCCTAGCTCATATCGTGAACCTGGAGAAAGAAAAAAAAAACCTGGAAAGACGTACCCATTGTTTGTGAATTTCTTAAGTTTTTCCCGACGATTTACCTGGTTTACTCCCTACTCGTGATGTTGAATTTCGTATCGATTTAATTCCTCCCGTTGCCAAAGCTCCATACCGCCTTGCACCATCAGAAATGTGCGAGCTATCTAGACAACTTCAAGAGCTTCTTGATAAAGGCTTCATACGCCCGAGCACTTCGCCATGGGGCGCACCCGTTCTTTTTGTGAAAAAGAAAGATGGGACGTTCTGAACGTGCATCGATTATCGTGAACTTTAACAAACTCACAATAAAGAACCGCTACCCTCTTCCTCGAATCGACGATTTGTTTGATCAACTTCAAGGTGCTACTTGTTTTTCTAAGATCGATTTACATTCCGGTTATCATCAGTTACGTGTATTCGAAGAAGACATTCCGAAAACCGCCTTTCGTACCCGTTATGGCCATTTTGAATTCGTGGTCATGCCTTTTGGTCTTACCAATGCACCGCGGTCTTCATGGCTTTGATGAACCGTTTGTGTAAGGCTTTCCTAGATCGGTTCGTCATTGTGTTTATCAATGACATCCTTATCTACTCGAAGTCGAGAGACGAACACGCACGCCATCTCCGTTTAGTCCTCGAGCTTCTCCAAGGTAATCGCCGTTATGCTAAGTTCTCTAAATGTGAATTCTGGCTCGAAAAAATCCAATTTCTCGGCCACATCGTTAATAGTCAAGGAATTCACGTCGACCCTGCAAAGATTGAAGCTGTCAAGAGTTGGATTACGCCGAAGAATGCATCTGATCCGTTCCTTTCTTGGATTGGTGGGTTACTACCGTCGACTTTTCGAAAATCGCCGTTCCACTTACGCTTTAACTCATAAGGACAAACCTTTCGTTTGGGATTCCAAACAAGAGGAAGCCTTTCAAACTCTCAAACATATGTTATGCAACGCTCCCGTACTCGCTCTTCCCGACGGAAATGATGACTTTGTTGTTTATTGTGATGCCTCTAATCTTGGTCTTGGTTGTGTTCTTATGCAACGAGACAAGGTTATCGCGTATGCGTCTCGAGAACTCAAGATCCACGCGAAAAACTACACAACCCACGATCTCGAACTCGGTGCAGTTGTTTTTGCATTGAAGATATGGCGACACTACCTCTACGGTACTAAGTGCACGGTCTTCACCGACCATAAGAGCTTACAACATAGCTTTAATCAAAAGGAACTGAACGTGTGCCAACGCAGATGGGTTGAACTTCTTAACGATTACGATTGTGAGATACACTACCATCCTGGCAAAGCAAACGTCGTAGCCTATGCTCTCCATCGACGAAGCTATGTGTATAGTGTTCGTGACTCTCAAGCTTCGAATGATCTCGAAATTGTGATTCGCTCAGCCAAGTTCGCTTGTTTTAATGAGAATACCCTGGAGGAAGAAATGAAATGTGGTGCCGAAACTCAGCTAGTCGTCAAAACCAATGGCATTTACTACTATCTCGATCGTATTTGGATTCCTAGCCATGATAATCTTCGTGAATTGCTAATGACCGAAGCTCATAAATTTCGATACTCCATTCGTCCCGGAGCCAACAAGTTGTACCAGGACCTTCGCCTCAAGTATTGGTGGCAGGGCATGAAAAAGGATATCGTCGTATACGTCTCAAAATGTTTAACTTGCTCCAAAGTTAAAGTCATTTGTCGACACGGGACGCCTCGTGAAATCATCTCTGGCCGTGACGGTCGCTTTACCTCACGTCTCTGGGAGACTTTCCAATCCGCTCTCGGTACTACGCTTAATCTCAGTACCGTTTTCACCCTCAAACCGGCGGTTAGAGCGTGCGCACGATCCGCACCCTCGAAGACATGCTTCGTGCATGCATCATAGATTTCGGTGGTAATTGGGATATGCATTTACCTTTAATTGAATTCTCGTACATTAATAGTTATCATACCAGCATTCAAATGGCTCCTTTTGAGGCACTGTATGGAAGAAAATGCCGATCGCCTATTGCATGGCACGAGATCAGAGAAGCACAAATCACTGGTCCCGAGCTAATTAAAGAAACGACAGACAAAATTCTCCAAATCAGAGACAATCTCTTGAAATCTCGGAGTCGCCAAAAGAGTTATGCCGATAAACGCCGCAAGCCCCTACAGTTCGAAGCGGGAGATCACGTTCTCTTAGAGGTTGCACCTTGGAAAGGAGTGATCCATTTCGGAAAGAAAGGAAAGCTAGCGCCACGATACGTGGGTCCCTTTAAGATTGTGGAAAGAATTGGCAAAGTGGCCTATCGACTCGAACTACCAGCAGAACTTAACAACGTACATCCGACTTTCCACGTGTCGAACCTCAAGAAATGCCTAGCTGAAGAAAATCTCCATGTTCCTCTCGAGGACTTGCAAATAAACGAGACTCTTCATTTCATAGAAAAACCAGTCGAAATCATGGACCGAGAGACCAAGAAACTACGGCACTCTCGCATTCCTATTGTAAAGGTTCGATGGTAAGGCAAACGCGGTGCCGAGTTCACTTGGGAATTGGAAAGTGACATGAAGGCTAAATATCCACATCTTTTTGTTACGACCACTACTTAAATTTCGGGACGAAATTTCCTAAAGTAGGGGAGACTGTAACAACTCGTAAATTCGCTGTTATCTTTTTCGTTATTCCGTTTGTACGTTCCGTTTGTAAATCCGAGATTTGATTAATAGAATGGTTTATGTCTGCTAATTATATTTTATTTCAGCTATATCACATCTAATCGCTTATTAAACGCTAATTCAACGCAAGTACAAGTAACTGTGTTACTTTAATAGCCGAGTGTATTGTTTTACAATAACCACTTGTGCCATCGCATCGCAAAACGCAGTTAATTATGTGGGATTATGTTTTATGTGTGTTATACTTGTTTATGTTATGGTTTGCTATCGCTAAAACACTCGCACGCTCACGTAACTCGTTCTCTCTCGATTAAATGGTAATATGACGCTTAACACTTCGCTAAAACGCTTAATATAACTATCTAATACGAACCGAATCGCCAAACGAACTCATAACGCGAAATAAACAAACTAAACTTCGCCAATAGGCCAAGTTTGGCCGAACTTGTGCATCACAAGTTCGCCCGAACTTGTCCAGGCCACCAGAACTCTTCAAAACACATCAAGTCCGCCCGGACTTGCCTTAATGCTCAGGAAAAAAGCAAGTTCACTCGAACTTGTAACAAGTTCGCCCGAACTTGGTACAAGTTCACCGAACTTGATATATTCAGTCTATTTCCCACCTCACCTATAAATACTCAGCTCCTCTCCTCATTTGAACTTGCTGCAAGTTCGCCCGAAACCTTCCGAACCGAAAACCTCTGATTTCCAAGTAAGAATCAACCCGTTTTCAAGCTACAACAACGTTTTACAATGATTTTGCTCAAGGTTTTACCTTCGATTTCATCAAAACTCCTCTGTTTCCGAAAATCTTCATCTTTTTATGCAAAACTTCTGTTTTTCACTTAGATCTATACTTAGATCTAAGTAAAACCCTTTTTAAACCTCGATTTTCACACAAATTCGGACTAAATGACGTATGTTTCGTTCACTTTGAAGTGGAACGAAACGTTGTCAAGCAAGTTCTCAGATCCGGAAGCACAAGGATGAAATCGTCACTTTGCACAAACTGGACTAAACCGTACGAACCTTCAAGTTCGCCCGGATTAGTCCGAGTTTCTGTAAAATGGCTAAAACTCACTCCAAAAGACCTCTCCAGCCTAGGTTTTGCTTAGTAGCTTAAGGTTGGAGGGATGGACACTCAATTTCCTCAGCAAACGACGCGAAAACGCACGAATTGGTGACAAAACAGTCAAGTTCGCTCGGAAAACCTCAAGTTCGCTCGAACTTGTCACCAGAATGGTGACCAGTTCGAATTGTCACCAGAATGGTGACAAGTTCGCCCGAACTTGTCTAAAACCTCAACGATTCAGGAAAGTTCGCCCGAACTTGTATCACTCTTCAACAAACATGGGCAAGTTTGCCCGAACTTGTCTCTTTCTCAGGAAACCAGACAAGTTCGCCCGAACTTGTACCTCCAGTAAGTTTAGACAGTCAAGTTCGCCCGAACTTGTACCCCAAGGTACAAGTTCGCCTGAACTTCTCTACTGTTCCTTTAACCGTTTCAGCATTTCGGAAGACTGATGCACTTCTATTCGCTTACAGGCTGATCCGGCTCTCTTCTCAACTTACATCAGATACCGTCACTCTCTCAAAACGTACCGACAGTGAGTATACTTGAACCCTTTTTCGCTTTATCGCACTTTTGGGTGTTACATACGTCTCTATATCAAAACACGCTACACGCAACACTAAACTGTTTTAAACGCTAACCGCTCTCGCATGATATATGTGAATCGCTGAATGTTTGTTGCTATGTGTGAATAATGTGTACTTGTAGACCACCCTTAGCAAGATAGTACTATAGTTTGGACTCAACACCCGATTGGTTCGGGGGTTGTTAAGGCTTGCAAAATACTTTACGTGCGTGTTCGCTATCGTGATCACGTATGCGCATACTCCACATCGCAGTCATGTTGGTTAGCTTGTATCGTTATTGATTAGCTGCTTATATTCACTTTCTCTACGTATTGCATGTCGGTTATGCGTAACGCTTTATCGCTATTATTATGCTACTAAACATGATGTTCACCTTTACTTTATTGTATTGACTTGTATTTTAACATATGTAACAGGTTGAGGACGTTATCGCTACAAATTGGATTAGGTTTATGCTTTAGAAACTTGTAATAAATTAGTTGGTGAACTTGATTTGTTTGGGAACTTGTTGGATTTGTAATGATTTTGAATGATGATATGTTAATTGTATGGGAAATTGACGTTTTAAGTATTGTTGTTTAAATTAGTCGTTATGGACTCTCTCGAGCAATCTGGTTCGCCTAGTGCCGCGCCTCGATGATTCCGCCATCGGTTGGGGTGTGACAAGACTGAGTACTTTTATTGTGATTTTAGTGGTGCGGGCGATGACGATGACACTCAGATCACCATTGACGGACACATGGCCCGCATGCAACTAAGTTCAAGTATTTAGGATCATCTGTCAGAGGGATGGGAAAATAGTTAGTGATGTAGCTCACCGTGTTCAGATTGGATGATGTAAGTGGGAGCAACCACTGGGGTTTTGTGTGACAAGAGGTTTCCAACTAAGTTAAAAGGGAAATTTTATAGAGTTCTTATTAGATCTTCTATGTTATATGAAACAGAATGTTGGGCTATAAAGAAAACACAAGCGTGCAAACTAGAGGTAGCAGAGATGATAATATTAAGGTGGATGTATGGGAACACTAGGTTCGATATGATAAGAAATCAGGTTTTTAGGGACAGATTATGGGTAACTTGTATATCAGATAAGATAAGGGAGGGGAGGTTGAGATGGTTTGAGCATGTCAGGAGGATACAAACAACAACCACATTTAGAACTGTGGAAACTTTATTGTAGAGGGAAAGAGGAGTAGAGCAGGCCGAAATTGACTTGGGAGGAACGGATTATACATGATTTGATAGACTTGTACCTCTCTGAGGATATGGTCGAGGATAGGTGTTCGGAGACGTAGGATTAGGGTTAAGGACTTTTAGGAGGGATGGTATGTTAGGGTATGGGAGTCTTGTCTTAGGGTCCTAGTTTTTTTTAATGGCCTAGGCGTGTTATCGCGTGCTTGTGTGTCTATATATTGTGTAATTTGTTTCTTTATGCGTTCTCATCAATTTCTTGTTTGTTAGTTTTAAAAATAATTTCTTAGTACTTTGTGTTATCTTGTTGTGTTTAGAGTAGCTATTTGCCTTTTTATGTTTTATTTGGCTCCTATGGTTGGATGTGTCTTTGGAGCTGGGGTTCTCATTGAAAGCAATCCTTTATCCCTCAGATAGAGGTAAGACTTGCCTACATCCCACCCTCCTCAAATCCTATCAATTGCTTTGCTATGGGTGAGATTATACTAGGTATGATTGATTGATTGTCCAAGTTGCTTTTAAACATTAAACTTTACAATAGTTGCTAGAAAGTTTTCTAGCAATGTTATGTGATGTTGGTAATTTAAATTAGAAACAATCATTAATCTATAAATTATATCTATTTATGACACATTATAAAACATTTTTATGTACAACATAGTAATTTCAGAAGAAAAAAAAATTAAGATGCATGTTATAACTTTCGAAACATACGATACAAGTGATCTATGTAATAGTTTCTAATTTGCCTCCATTTAATAAACTTATTCTAATTAATAAATTATTTTATACACATACATTACATTAAATATTATATTTTTTATAATACTTAAAATGAAAATTTAAGTTTACATTTACTAATCATATTTTTATGACTACATATTATTCAAACTAGTATTTTGACCCGTGGCGTGTTGCGGCGACGTCGAAACTTAAATTCATTCGGATTTATACTGTCAAATGTTTGACCTGACTCGTTTCCAAATAAAATTTATGCCAAAATATAGTTCAACTAAAGACGCACATAAAACAAAGCAAGCAAACGTATTATATTTATCTTTCAGAAAAAATTAATATTTTGGCATAAATTCGCTTTTTAATATTATTTAAACTTAAAGTTTGTTATTTATTATTAGTAGTGGTTAGAATTTAAGGAAATATTAGTTGGAATTTTGTCACCACTTAATCATAATATATGTCTTTCGTATCAAATTATAAATATAACCAAAATGAAAGTGAGAAAATAAAGTTGTAAAACCAAAAAGTCAAAGTGGAAACGACCGTCATCGTTAAATGTACAGTTGCTCGTTATGTTACACATTAATGGTGTACTAGTTTTTGTGCCCGCACTTCGCTGCGGGTTAGACTTGGTATCACGTCGTATCTTGAAAACAACTACTGGCCAGCCTTTTATATATAATGTAGTTATTACAAAAAGGGCATTTGGTTTGCATAGTAGTTAGTTATACACATAACATTAAAGGGTAGTTACTATCTTAGCTTCTAAGTTCAGAAAGGATAAGTTATAAGTTGCTGGTCTTGTTGATGTTGTTCTTGACCGTCCTTTTGTGGTTTATTGCTTTCTGATAACATACTTAACATGGTTTGCAAAATGTAGGCCTATATACAAAATATGATTGATCTACAAAATGGTTGAAGTTGTTTAAGCCCAGTCTTCTACGCTTCCTTATCTGCATATAAAATTTTGACGATTAGTAGCGTGCAAACGAATATAATAGTATGCTATTGAAAGTGGGTATTTTACCTTTGAATTTGTGGTATGGCCTTTTGGCTGGGTTGATATTCGCCGCTGGTGTTGCGGGTGGAAGGTTGGGTGCTGATGTTGTAGGTGGTAGAGCAGCTGTTGGTGTTGTTGCAGGTGGTGGTAGAGCGGTGATGGGTGGTTCTGCAACGCTATTCACAGCAATCGTGCGGTCAGGTTTGATTGTCACATTCATGAGTTTTTGGGTGTTGATGACAGAGTACATTTTGTCAGGTATTTCTCGCTTGTCATGGTACTTATGGACTGTGATCATCTCCTCGCATGTTATGTTGAGCAAGGTTGTTCCATGTTATCGTTATCTTCACACACAAATTTAGTAGTGGGTTCTGTCAGTAGGTGTAGATTCTTTGTGCATTTTGGATTTAGACATGGGGCATAGAACCAGGCGCGGTTGTCGGGTATAGCCTTTATCTTTGCCAGACATGTGAATCATCCTCGTGTTTTTCTGTCCTTGTTTTTTTGGCGTTTAGTTGTGTGATGGTTACTATGTTCTTGTCGAGGTATGCGAGGGCCTTTGTTGGCAAGTTTTTAAGTCTAAAATTGTGGTGTAAATGAGATTAAATCAGAATGTGTTATTGGATAAGATGTTTGTATGTGATCTAACCTTGTTGTATAGCTGGCAGTGTCTGCTGTTGTTGGGTTGATGGTAACTGTTGTTGCAGGAGTTGATTCTAGCTGATAATTTCCTGTAGTTGACAGGCCAGACTTATATCACATAGTAGTCTACTGGACAGATAGGTTTTGAAAACTGGATTACCTTATAGATTATATAAAAGATATATATCATTATTTTAAAACAAAATATAAAAGTATTTGAAGTGAATTAAATTCCTTGAATAAAAGTGGACACATCCAAAAATTTAAAGTTGATTATTGATGATATCCTTCAAAAATAAAGGTTTACCTTCTGTTACAACATACAGAGCAAATGCAATTCCAAGTTATTTGAAAACACTACAATCACAAATCTTGAGTTCGAAATTTTGTATAAAGGAAGCAAAACTACTACATTTTTTTTTGTAAATCATTGACAACATATGCAGTAGGCATCAATCTAACCTTCGAAATCTGTGATTGCGGTGGAGGTTATTGCTAGGATGTCTCCTTTCTTGACATGATCAGGTAGCATAGAGGATTGGGCAGGCCAAAAGGTAATTTCAATTTGTTTTCCCTGTTTTTGATCAACTAAAACTGGTAAGGTATCTTGTAAATGTTGTTTTAGTGTTTTTTTGTATAGGAACGTACCTTGTGTCTTGAATGATTACTTTCTTTAGCCTTATACCTGCTCTTGTTGTTGGGTTGTCGGTGTCCTCGACGCGACCGATGTAATCTGTGAATGTTTAGGTTAGTTGAGGATTGTATGAGGTGTGTATTTTGTTTTTGTTTTGTATACCTGTAAGCATTTTCGGTGGATTCGCCCTGGCTTTTAGTTCGTCAAATGTTACGAAGTTGTAGTAGTGGTCAGGAATTTGATCGTTAAAAACAGGAACAAAGGTACAAAGGTTGCCCGCATTCCATGCTTAAGACATGCCTTGTGTGGGATTGCGGGGTTGTGGGTCTTTTGGGCTAGTGAAATGTACTTGTCAACAATGTAGCATGATCGGATGCTGATGATTGGGTCTAGGCGTGCCTTTTCTTCCATAGTTGTTGTTGCTTGAATACATCACCCTGCAAGTAGGCTAAAACATTATTTTTGTGTGGTTAGGTATTTGTGATAAGTTATGTTGTTTGTTTCACTTACGTGTGTATCCACGAATAGGTAGCAGAATTCAACATTTTGTTGAGCAGGTTTCCATTATTGTATGGGTTCTGCTTCCTGATTGTTCTTGATAGCAGATATGGGTCTGTAGCAGATTGACATTTGTCTTTGATTAGAGGTTGACATTTGTCTTTGATGATAGCGGCACGATACCTGTTCAAGATGTACACATTGATTAGTCGCCATTCATATTAAAGTAATTGGTAAACCTTTCAAGATGGATATGCATGTTTAGTGTAAAAAGAATAAAAAAGATATATAAATATACTGCTTGTATCAAATACCTTCCGGTGTTTCTATATATATAAGTACAGAAAACTATGTTCAGATAATTGAACTCAGGAAATCTGCTTCTATATATATGTACAGAAAACTATGTTCATATAATTGAACTCAGGAAGTCTGAGTAAACTATGTTTTTTGTTTTAGATATCTCATTTTCTTCGGATGGAACAATCAGGTTCTCAACGCGTCAGGTGTTGTTGCCCTTGACATAGCTACGTATAGTTGACCATAACCAAAGACGGATTGAGGAAGGTAAACTCCTATTTTATCTAGAGATTGTCCCTGACTTTTGTTTATAGTCATTACATAACAGAGTTTTAGTGGAAATTGTTTTCTCTTAAAAGTAAATGGTAATTCGTTATCTTTGTATGTAAGACATATTCGCAGTATGTATACAAGATGGCCTATCATTGTACCAGTGATGATTTGTGCCTCTATGATTCGGGGTAATAGTTGTGTAACTATAAGTCTTGTACCGTTACATAGACCAGCTGTAGGGTTAAGATTTCTAAGCAATATGACTGGTGCATTAACTTTTAACTATAAACAATGCGGTGGTAGTCCATTAAAGTCTAGCAGATTTAGGTATTCTATTGGGTACAACATTTCGGTGTCACCGCGATCACCCATGTGAGAAAGTGCTGAATCAACACTGTTGTATGTGGTGCTTGATCCATGCCACATTTGGAGTATGGCATGATTGATTTCTTGGGCTGTTTTGTTCTTAGGGCAGACAATGGCTTTTCTAGAAAACGAACTTGCGGATGGGTGTTGTAAGGTGTCCGCATCATATATAAATTGTATTAGTTCGTTGAGTGCACCATCTTTAAAAGGAATTAGGTGTTTTGTTGGTATTTCTATGTTTTTCGTATTTTCAGGGTCGTTTATTTCTGGTGTTCCTAGTTTACCATCGCCTAGAGCAAGGAGCCACAAAGAGAATTCTGCAATAGAGTTTCTTTCGGATAAACTAAGATTCGGCCTTTCTAGACGCATGTTTTGGCTTAGTTGATAGATCTTGAAATGTTTCCATAGGTGTGAATTAGGTAATGTTGAGGCTAAGATTAATGCTTTTGAAGCCTTTGGAACTATCGATAGTGTTTGTCGAAAGTCGCCGCCTAATAACATGGATTTCCCACCGAAAGGTACGTTAGGATTATTAAATAGATCTTGTAAGGATTTGTCTAATGATTCAAAACAGCGACGATCATTCATTGGTGCTTCATCCCAAATAATTAGGGAAGCCTCTATTGTCAATTGTGCAAGATGTGTTTTCTTTTTTATTAGGCACAAGGACTCGTCTGATAAGTCAAGCGGTATTTAAAACCGAGAGTGAGCTGTTCTACCAGAATGTAGCAATAAAGAAGCAATTCCGGATGATGCAACTGCCAAAACAATATTGCCTCTTAAGCGCAAAACGGAAATGATAGTCGCCCATAAGAATGTTTTCCCAATACCACCTGAACATATACAAAACCTAGTACTTGTTTGTTAGATGTTACTGATGTTATGACGTCTTCGTATATGTGTAGTTGTTGAAAGTTAAGTCTGGCTCGACATGTTTCATTTTCAAGTGCTAGTTGTTCTCTATCATAGTTCTTTTCTTCCATCAGGAGTCTATTTCTCAACCGCTCAATGAAGTTAGGCATTGGCATTGGCAGGCCGAAGTCTGAAAATGACTTTGGCGTGGCACTTGTGCGCAATAATAACTCAAGTTCATATAAGACAGCTTGCATTTGATCTTCAGCTTTAGCTATGCTATAGTCACATGTCATGTCGCCAAACATTTTGTGCCATTGTTGATTCCATAGCTCTAAGGGATTTGATATGTCACAGTACAAAAGCATATGGGTGAATAATGAGGGCATTGTTGATTCCATAGCTCTAAGGGATTTGATATGTCACAGTACAAAAGCATATGGGTGAATAATGAGCGAAATTCGGGGGCAGTGGCCCATCCTGCAGCCTCATTGAATGCATGGGACCATTCTTGATCGTTTTCAAGTTAGCCCAGCTTTTCACATGCAGCACGGTACGTTGGACAGGGAACCCCGTGCACCGTTTTTATGGATTTAAACGATTGACAACCTCTTTGATGATTTAGAAGCATCCTTAAGAAAAATTTTCGCCACTACTCGGATGTACATATAAAGCCTACCAATGGCTGGTGTTTTGTTAGATGCTCTTTGAATCCAGACCTTGGCAGAAAGATCCCATTTGTACCGAAGAAGATAATCAACGTATCTTAAGTGACGTCCAGTAGCATCAATTTGGTTATTGCGTAGCCATTCGGTAAGAGTAGTTCGCTTACCATATAAATTTTCTAACACGTTGTCGAGTTGGTCGTTGTCCTTAAATGTAACGTGTTGCATGTTTTCTAAATGGACGAATAGTACCTGTACATGCGGATTTCTATAGTGATTTGGGAAATTAAGAATCCTCCATGATGCTTCATGGGGACATATGAATCGACCGTCAACAAAGTTTTGAATCTCATTGATGTAGGGCTGTGCGTTTGGGTGTCATATGGGGCATCAACAGCTCTACGCCCCTTATATCGTATACGATCTGCACCTTTAGAGATGTACTTAAACAGGTACTTAAGGAGCATGCTCCAACCAAAGTACTCAACATTTATGTGAGCCATAAAGTGTAAAGACAAAGTTTAATTATACGGAACAACATAACTATTGTCAAGAATAACACCATTCTTGTTTACAGTAAATCCGTTAATATCACGTTTGTAGTGAACATAACCATTTTTGTCGAAGAATGTTGTTTGTTGATAGGTCTTTGGAAAATTCTTACTGCAAGACCCATCAGACATGCATGGTGAATTGGGTCTGACTAAACCACACGGACCATGAATCATAAAATCACTAACAACCGTATAGAGATTGGGCTCTCTTTCGGGATCTGGTATTTCTGCAGATATATAATTATCCACCTCAGCAGCACTCCTTATTTTGCATGCTTCTGTTACCCAAAGAAGTAGGTGGCAATGAGGTAACCCTCTTTTCTGAAATTCTATGGTATACAAATCTACATTCGTAGATAAGCAAACCAATATTAGTCGAGGGAATTACTAATTTGTAAAACTGAAATTGAAGAAATGGTAAGAGAAAGACCTGTGACAACTTCACCAAAAGGCCTTTTAGTCTTAAGGAAACCTATAAGCGACTTGACTTTAATTTGAAAAAACTCTTGCTATAATGTCAGGACGATCTTCTAGCCTAAGCGAGGGGTATTTGGACATATATCTTTGTATTTCAGGCCATTTAACGTTACATGTGAAAGTGATAAAGTATTGAGGATTTCCATGGACCCTGCAAATAGCTAATGCATCTAGGTAGTGTTTATACATGTAACGTGAGCCACCAACAAAAGAAGACGGTAAAATCATTCGCTTTCCTATTGATTGTCCTTCAAGATCTCCTTGTTGCACAACATCATATATTCCTTGAAGGAACTCGTTACAAAACGTGTTTTGGTTTTTTCTATAATAATCAAATCGACTTTGCTCAATGCATACGTAAGCATCAACAACAAATTGTTGGAAAAGCCTACCACCGTTTAAGAGTGTGTATATACACCAAAGCGGTCATGTAACAGATAACTGTAATACATGTTTATGGACAACTTTGTGTATTTATTTGATGGAGCAACACGCAAATGCATATCAGGGGACCATCCACTTTCACCATGTAGGAAAAGAAGTGGATATTGTAAGGACATGTATGACGAATGAAGCTTGCTTATTTGCTTAGGCTGGCCATCTTTGTGATTAATAACTATATCAAAGTCCGTGGATGAAGAATCTCCTTCAGGTAGTAAAACATCGATAGAACAGGGGGATGATTTTTCATAGGACAATGCATTATGAGAAGCATACAAACGTATGCAAAAGTTGGGTACATTCGATGAAGAACACACATCCCTAGCAGTCCTAAAAAGTCTTACCAGCTCATTCGAACTCTCAAGGGTATTTATAAGAAAGATAACTATTTCTTGCCTAAGAAGTGAACGGTTATCAAACGAAAAAACAGCTAAACGGTTCGAAACCTCGTTCTCTGTATCATATATGTACATTTGCAAGAACCGTGGTTTCTCGTTTGGTGGTGGACACATACTACCTAGGTAATGATGAATTTGACCCTCTATTTTAAACGCATAAGGACCAGTGCCGTCATTAATTGCATGATCGACCGTTGCACCAAAAGATGTCAAGAAAACATAGAGTTGTAAGACCTGATGTTCGAAAGAAAGTGAGAGTCCTCATACAAATGAATAACATCAGCATTAGGCTTTTTAGGATAAGGTAGCAAAACCTGGCCACCACTACAACATTTTTTAGACATGTACTTGTGGAGAGTGAAATGCAACGCTTATCGTACCAAAATAAGGCGTCACATAATTCGCATACCCTATTGCAGTCACCATTATCTATGTAAAATGACAATGATTGATTAGGAACTCGTCGGGATCGTCTAGAAGATGAAATCTGAGTCATCGGTGTTATAGACGTAGAACATTCACCAATAAACGTTGATGGATTACGACGTTTTCTCGGATTTGACATATTTGGATATGGTAATAGGCAATAAGACGATAATAACCAGAATATTATAAAGGTATAGCAACAATAATGATGTCGTTTAAGTTACGTAAAGCAACATTGATTAAAAGAAATATAAGCACCTTACGTTATATATGATAACTACTTTTAGCTTGGAATATGCAGCAAAGTTGCTCCACTCCAACCAGTGCAAAGCGAAAGAGAAGAACCTACAATAGTACATAAGTTAACACCAATTTGATAAAGATTCCGTTTTGATCAGAAATTTATAGCACTGAGCATTATAATACACCAATAAAATAGACCAAATTATATATATATATATATATATATATATTACTATACTAAACTATCAAAATATTGAAGAATTTTGGAATATAAGAACAAAACTGGGTCCAATTTAACGTAGGGATGAGCGGTAGCGAACCGATACCGGTACTTATTGAATGTACCGGTTCGGAACCGATGATACCGACGTTTTACCCGTAAACACCGGTACCGGTAAAAACGGAAAAAATAGATACCGGTACCAAATACACACGTACTTTCAAATGTAGTAAAAATAATGCATTGTATGCCTTTTATTGTTGCGAACATAAAACAACTTTATAACTTTTGAAGCTTTCAAAATTGTGCCATTTAGAAGCCATTAAACAACTGACACTTATTGATTAGCCTTTGAGGTGTACATATAATCCGGTTTGGATTTTCAAACCAGTAAATAACCCTGGCCTGGTACTGCTTTTAAAGGTATGAAACTTGTTTGTAGCTGAACCGGCCCGAACCAGCTTTAAGCCGACTCAAATCGATTAGCATAGGTTCGAAAATTTACACACGAAAAGCAGTTTGTAACTCTATAACCCGAACCCAAGCTGACTAAACTGGTACGGTTTATCACCCGGATCGGATATTTAAAAAACCCAGATATGTACATCTCTAACTAACCGCCTCATCTTCTCCTGTAAGAAAAACACATAATGCTTCTTTGCCCCAGCATACATCCAAATCACACACAACATTTCTAATACTTTTGTAATGACATTTTTATACCCCTTTAATGTAAATTTTTCAACAGACTCTTTCATGACGCACTGAAGGGATGAAAAGGGTTGTGGAAACACACAAATTATGACACGTTATACTCTATTTGTATTAGAAAAACACTGATGTAAGTCAAAGATCGTGGATAAGTAACATAACATGCATTTCATCAAACACCTTGTGAGCATGACTAAAACAATCAAACCACATGCATCATTAACAACAAAATAGAAATCCTAAAACCCAATAGATTATCAGAAGAAACAAACGGACAAACCTGTGATATTAAGATTCAATCAGACCTGAGATCCCGGAAGTGCTTGAAACTCTACATTATCACACCTGCGATTTTAAGAAGGCCGATCAAACAAATTATTTTATGAAGGCTTCAAACAGACTTTCATACCTGAACAACTTCTGCGTGATGGAAATTGATGAAGAAAGAAGACAGAGATGCAAAGGGAGAAACTGATGCAGAGAGAGCCAACTTTGATCTTTTAGAAAAAAAAAAGAAGGATTTAAGAAGTTAAAAGAGATATGAGTTGTCTAACACCTTAGTTCCTAGACAGGTGGAATAACCAAAAACGAACAACACACCAAAATTAGTTTCAGTAGTAGCAAGTCACAAACCAAAGTTTAATATTTAATATATATATTAATATCAATTAAGTATTCTCTTACTTAAATATTTAAGTATATAATTACTATAATTTTATAATAAAATAACAATATAATCAATAATACATAACTATTATTAGTATTTAAGACATGTCGGCTTAGATTCCGCTTTTTAAAAGAGCCTTGGTGGCACTCGTCATATCGCGAGCGCCTACAAATTATATATAATAACATTTAGGGTAGCTTCTTGTGTAACAACCCGCTTCCTCGCAAGCTCGTCACTATCGTTACGCCTATCACCAGAGATTCGGGTCATTATGTAATCTAAATCGCTTATTACGCTACATCGCATATTTTCGCACTATATCACATCACAACGCATTACATCGCACTAACACAGCGCTTATATCGCACAAACTAAATACTATCAACTTTGCATGGAATTTCCAAGGCTAACTACTCGCTTAAACTGCAACGCGACTCTCGAAAGACTTGGGAACAAAGTCGCATGCTTCATCGCTTATTTATCGGACCTTGAGTAATTGTGGAATTTACGTAAATATGACCATTTAATACGCTTAATACTTCACCACAAAGCTTAATATAACTATATAATACAAACCGAATCGCCAACGAACTCTTAACGCGAAATAATCAAAGAAAAACCCGATATTTGGACAAGTTCGCTCAAACTTGGGTGACCCCAAGTTCGGCCGAACTTGGCTGACCAAACTCAAAACCCATCTCCCCCTCAAGTTCGCCCGAACTTGCATGAAACAATGCAAGTTCGGACCGAACTTGACTCACCTCCATCCAAGGTCTCACAAGTTCGCTCGAACTTGCATGATTTCATGCAAGTTCGGCCGAACTTGACTCCTCAGATCCCTCATTTCTCACCTTCCTATAAATACCCAGCTCCATTTCCTCATTTGAACTTGCTGCAACTTCGCTCTGAGCTCCCGAAACCCGAAACCCTTTGTTTTCTAAGTAAGAATCAGACTGATTTCAACTACAATGATGTTTATCAACGTTTTACAACGATTTTGCACAAGGCATTGCCTTCATTTTCATCAAATCTTCTCTGTTTACGGAAATCTTCATCTTTTTACATAAAACTTCTGTTTTCACTCAGATCTATGCTTAGATATGAGCAAAACCTTTTTAACATTGATTTTTACACAAAATACGGACTTTTGATGATGTTTTGTTCATTTTCTGATATGAAACGAAGCATTTATCATTCAAGATCCCAGATCTGGAAGCACAAGAACGTTTATGTTGGTTTACACAAGCCGAACTAACCCGAACGAACCCCGAGTTCGCCCGGATTAGTTCACGCTTTTGTAAAACGGTTTAAAACCGCTCTAAAAGACCTCTCCGACCTAAGTTTGCTCAGTAGCACATGGTTGGAGGGATGGACACTAGACTTACTCAGCAAACGACGCGAAAACGCAAGATTTTGGACCCGAAAACATCAAGTTCGCTCGAGATTTAACTGATTTTTGTGCACACCTTAGTCAAGTTTGCTCGAACTTGACCTCTAAGGGTCAAGTTCGGCCGAACTTGAGTCCAAACAGCTCACACCTTCATCAAAAACCCTCAAGTTCGCTCGAACTTACAAAGTTTCTTAGGAAACTTCACAAGTTCGGCCGAACTTGTCAATTCCTTAAACAAATCTTACAAGTTCGCTCGAACTTGTGTAATTTCTCGCCCGAACTTGACTCACAACTCAGCAGAATAGTACAAGTTCGCTCGAACTTGTATGTTTACATACAAGTTCGCCCGAACTTGCCTACTGCTCAACCCAAACTTAACCGTTTCAGCTTTTCGGAGACTGATGCACTTCCGTTCGCGTATGCAGGCTGATCCGGCCTCTCCTCGACTCTTCTCAGATCCTAAAACTCCCGTAAAACGCACCAAATGTGAGTATACTTGATCCATTTTCGCTTTAATGCACTTTTTGGGTGTAACATACGTTCTTATAAAAAATACACAACGCACGCTAAATGATTATCACACGCGAATATTTGTTATACATATTATACGTGATTGCTAGAACATGTAAGCTAGGACTGTTTTCGTTATCTCCACCTTGGCTAGTATAGTACTGTAGAGGGGCTCTCATCCGACGGGGTTTAGCTAAGATGTACGCGCGAGCTCTTAGCAAGTATAGCATGATAAATTGTCTTGTGAGTTTATATGTTCTATGAATCATGTTTATGTATGAAGGAATTCGCTATACTTTTATCTACTATGCTATTATATCAAAACCTGTATGCTCGCCAATACATTTTTGTATTGACAATTTATTTTAACGTATGTTGCAGGTTATTGAGATATACTTGCTGCAAAACGGATTTAGGAATTATCTCTAGAAACGCATTGTAATAGAAAATCTAGGGAAGATCGAATTATGTTTGTTTGAAAGATGTTTTGATATTTGTAATAATTTTTTATGGATTATATGTTCGTTAGTATGGGATAATGAATGTTTAAATATTGTCGCGTAAATAGTTGTTATGGATTCTCTCGGGCAATCTGATTCGCCTAGTGTCGCGCCCCGATGATTCCGCCATCGGTTGGGGTGTGACATCTTGGCTATAGTAGCCAAAGAAGCCCCCTTATTCAAAGTAATTGCATAATTGCCATTCAACAATTTAAATCTTCCAATGAGGCTTTCTATTAGTGAACCATGTGATGCTTGTAATATTTTTTAATACTTTTTCCTTTTCAAGCAAAGGCAAGGGGTTCCCAGTTGCTCGAATGGAAACCATCACCATAAACTTCCTGTTTTTCTAATTTGGCCATTACGATATACATGGTCGCACACCACCTTTCACTAAGTTTTTCTTTTCCAGAGACAACCGGCACCCAGACTGTTGCATATTAGGCGTTGCGAGCTCAATGGGTACATCGGCAACGATGGATGAGTTGTTAGTGAAGAACCGCAACTTGATGCCTCTGGTAGCGGCGACAGACTATGACGGCATCGTTGGAGGAGTTAGGGTTTAGAAGGTGGTGGCGATAGGTTTCGTTCACATATCCAACAACGAATGTGGAACAAAGCTAGACCAGCGACAGTATGGTGTTTTCTGACGAAGTTAAACCTTCGTCGAACAAATCTATGGACGAGAGACTGATGACTTTTTGAGGTTTGAGTTTGGCGTCGGTGCGACAGAGGAGAGCATCGATGGATTTAGAGGGAGTCCACCTGCAAATTTTTCTATGAATAGGTTATCATTAACGTTTTATTTTACCTTTCTACCCTTGAAATAATCATGGCTAGTGACTAATATTAGTGAAGTAAAAAAGAAAATAAATGCAGATAACTAAAACCCCGAAGTTTCCGGGAAGCGTATGAGGTCGGAATATCCATTGTGGAGGAAGATAGAAGTCATAGAACTCCACACAACCTTCTACAAATTTAAACGTAAAAATATGATTTCGTGTAAATATTATATCTGATGTTTTTCATATAATGTTCAATTACTTTTCTTCTTATAATTAGTTAAGTATATGTATAAGTCATTTACCCTACATTGTTTAAGTGTAACAAAGATATCTACAAGTCACCTAACCACTTGCGGTTTAACGCGTTGCAACGATACCCTATGATTTTATATTTCATAATCATATCTCTTTCGATTTCTATCCCGAGTACCATTACACTACTATGCCAACCGAAATGATACTAGCCGAAAGCCCGCCGCAACGCACGGGGGATTTTTACTAGTTACTCAAATATGAGGGGTAACAATGCATTAACATTCTTTTCCAAAGGGTCTAATATAAAAACACATCACAATTCAAGGGAACAATTTAAACATACCCATTGAAAATTTAGGGCACAAAATATCTTCATCCCCACGCTAAACCCTTGATGTCACTGTATACAAACACGAAAACCCTAGCTTCTTGAATCAAATTCGACTCATAATCATCACCACAAAACAATTCCTGCAATGGCGACAAGAAAGCTGGTCCGAGACTTAGTTCTCCGTAAGCAGCCGCTGTATCAGCATCTTCTAGCTTACAAACAGGTGTGTTTCATGCTAAAAGTTTGATTTTTTCAATGTTTAATGGATTGATAATGGTTGATTGTTGTTTATGTGTTTAGGTTGCAACAACAGCTTCGAGGTTTAGGTTAATTGGTGGTACGAATGGAAGGTTAATGCGTCGTGAATTCAGTGTGTTTAAGGAGTTTTCGGAGAAGATTAAAGATGAAGTGAACAGGTATGGTGTTGTGTTTTGGAATTTGAAGGTTGATTTAGGTTTTTTTTTATGTTTCAAGGATGAAGAGTAGTTATTTTAGTGATTGCTTTAGGTTTGGTTTGTTAAATTACTAACATGAAAACCTAGAATGAAGAAGGGAATTAAAGGGTCATTAAGATGTAACACTTTTGATTTTTAGAGTAGTATGTGTGTTCTCCATAGTAGAATTTTTGTGTGATATGATTCTGACTGGTGGGCTTTTTGTTATCTGATATGATCTCTGTTGAAAAAACCTTAGTTTTATAAGTATGGGGCGACAAGGAAAACGCCTACGCGAAGCGATGGGTTCTCCTGAAGCGTGCGCATGTGTATAATGCGGCGGTTCAGACGCTTTTTGTATAAATTGTAGGAGACAACCATACTTGTTTATGTGTTTTATTCTTCTTGTTTTTCACTTCTGGTGTGTGTGGAGAGAGAGAGAGGTTCCTGGGAAACAGAAAGAAAAAAAAACACTTAAATAATACCCTTGCTGGGTTATAAAATCCTAACTTCAGTTTGTTTCTAGCATGTGTAACATGGTTATAATATACCTGCTTTCAGAAATCAGGAGCTTCGAAAATCTGTAGAAGAATTGAAGGAAAAAACCGAAGAGCTTAAAGGGGTGAGAGAAGATCTAAAAGTTAGGTAATTTGTACTACAAAACCTTTATTAAGTTTGCAACTTTCACTTTAGTTGCTTATAGGCTGAGACATACTGTTGTATGTCAAAGCTGAGCAGACACTTGTATTGAAGGCCCTGAGATGGTGAACTGGCGAATGCAGAACGAAGCAGACAACGGAGCAGCTTTACAAGCATGTGGATGGCGTGTGGACCGAAGCCGAAGCTACAGCAAAAAAGGTTCCACTCTAATTACGTTCATTAAGAGTTTATCATCATAACTATATCGGATCATTTAAAACTATTAATATGGACATTATGATCACCTTGCAGGTTTCCGAGAATCTTAAGGAAAAGGTTTCTGCTGCTACGGAGGAGGTATGTGCGACCCTTTTAATTTTCTTTTATTCAAAACATTTATGTTAGTTAATGAGCTTATTATTATCTGATTCATTATGTACAGGTGAAAGAAACGCTAGGAATTGGGAAGCAGGAGACCACAGAATCTGCCAGCTCATCAGCTAGCGGTGCTTCGGCAGAAAAAGAAGGCGAGAATGATAAACAATCAGCAAGTGGAGAAGATACTAAACAGCAATCTACGTATGCTGAATCAGCAGGAACGATATTTAGCAAGGTTCGGTCTGGAGTTTCATATTCCTATCAAAAGGCCAAAGATGCAAAGGTCCTTGATTTGGCCAAAAAGGGTTATGACATTGTGAAAGACGAGTTAAATGGTAGCTCGAGTAAGAGGAAACGGGCCCAAGCCGCCTCTACTGCTGCCTCTCAAGCTAATGTTGAAAGAAGCGATAGAACAGATATCACCATCGTGCCTGTAAAACAGTCACCATTTAGCAAGAAATGGGAGGTGTTTAAGGCAAAAGTAATTATTCGTCTTTTCTAACTCTAATTTAATGATTGTAGTTTTTATGTGTTCTTAGTTGAAATAATTTGTTGTATCTTTTAGATGCAAGGTAATCCAATCTTTAAGCGCGTTAGCGGCATCAGTGAACCTGTCATGACAAAGGGTCAGGAGGTATGAATAACTTTTGAATATCAATTATAGCATTTTATACTGACGTGGCAATTTGGGCTGTTCATTTCTGATATGTTTTTTCGAATGAGATTTTCAGATTGCAGAAGATATGCGTGAAAGATGGGAGACTAGTGATCATCCTGTAGTTCATAAAATCCAGGAGTAAGTTTTTCTAACTTTTACCTGCTAGTATATATATTTCTTAAAATTTAACATATAAAGCTTGTTTCTATGATTCTTAGCAACTGACATGTTTCCCTTTCTGCAACAGTATTAATGAAAGTGTTTTTAGAGAGACAGATGCTGCAATGTCTTTTAAGGAAATTCGTCAGCGTGACCCGTATGATGATCATTTTGGTTTGCCATTTATTCTTTTTGAAAATTTGACAACCCATTATTCATTTTAAATAATACTTATTATTTTCAGGTATTTCTCTTTACCTGACTTTGTATCTGATGTCCAAGACGTTGTGAAACCCGTCCTCAAGGCCTACATCAAAGTAAGTTTGAAATTTTATTAAAGGGTTGATACCATGAAAAACAACTTACTTTTTTTGGCATGAAGAAGCCAGTCAACTTTAAATTTTTATTTCTCATGTGACTGTTTATAGGGAGAAACCGAGGTACTGGAGAAATATTGCTCCCCTGAGATAATCGAGAGATGTAAAGCCGAACATCAAGTTTGTGAGATGCAGGGTACTTTTTATGACAATAAGGTTAGTCGTTAATTACTTATATATTCCACAAAGCAAAGAACAAATGCAGTAGATTTTAAGATAAGAACTGTGGCGGAATTTGCTAACGGCTCTAATGCTGCAGATATTACATATATCTGAAGTCGACGTAAGAGAGACCAAAATGATGGGCGACAGTCCTTTAATTATTGTTGGGGTATGCACCTTTTTCAATTCGATTAAAAAAAGAAAAAAAAAAGGTAATTAAATATGTACTGAGTTGGGGTAACTTTGGCTGTACAGTTTCATACACAACAGGTGTATTGTGTACGAGATAGACTTGGTGAGATAACAGACGGAGGCAAGGTAATTTGCTTCAAGTTTCGGTGTCAAGAAGGTTGTGCTTTCGTTGGTTTACTGTCTTTGACTCCGACCCTGTTGGTCAATGATTTGGTTTTGCAGGATACTATCCACACGGTTCATTATTTGTGGGCGATGCAGCTTACGGAGGCAGAAGAAGGTTCTCATATGCCAGTTTGGAAGCTTAGAGATATGCAACAAGTTGGCATCCGGGCGCTCATTTGATCATGAAATTGGTTCGATAAGGTTTTTTTTACCTTTCATTGCATTTAATCATTTCGGTTGCTGGAAAAATTTTGGTTTTCGATATATATTTGTTAACTTCGTGCTGATTAAAGAAGGAATGAAATGGAACATGAGTTCCTGCATCTGTTTTTTTTTATAATTGTCATCCATTGTAATAGATTTTGACTTGAGCAGTTTCTTCAAGAAACATAGTAGCAAAATAATGTCATATTGCCCGAGAATATGCTAACGGAAGGTGTAAATGTTGAGGTAAATTTTAGTTATCGTTATTGTTAATTCGATAACATGGTTTTTAAAAGTGTGTCCCAAGGGGATTGGAAAAACCAACGTTTTCAAAACCGGACCGGACCGGCCGGTCCGACCGGTTTAACCGGAGATCGGTGGTGCCGACGGTCCGGTTATGGCCTTTTGACCGTTTGCAATGTGACATGCCGGACGAACCGGTGTCCGATGGTTGGACCGGAGATCCGGTGTAGAAACGGTTGGGCCGGTGGTGATTGCGTTTTGTGGAGACGTGAAATCTAGCACTGCAGCCTCGAGACTAAGGGTATCTGAATGAATGAGTATACTCAAGCGCTAGGAATCGTCGTATGACTGGATTCCGACCAGTTCCACCGTCGCCGGCGGCTGCCGTATGGGCCTTATGGTCTAGAGGATATTGATGATTTGATGAGAAGGAAGAAGTGTAGAAAACAATTATTTGTTTACAAACCCATATTTACAAACAAAGATTTTGATGAGCTCTTAATATTGAAAAAGAAAGATGCAGGGATATTGAAAAAGAAAGATGCAGAAAGTTAGAGATAAATATATACTAGGGTTTGAAAAATGTTTACATAAAGCCCTTTAGGAATAGACTTTTAGCTACAAAACTCTATTTAGTTCATTATTTTTTTTTTACCCTTCATCAGTTTTGAGCTTTACAATTCAAGTCTACATATTATTTATAATTTTGTCCGGTTTTTAAACCTTGTTCAACTGGTAGGACCGGTCTAACCAGTGAACCGGTAAGAGGACCGGTTCAATGCCCGGTCCGGTTTTAAGAACATTGGGAAAAACGCTCAAGGGCCTTGAGGGGGCGGCGCTTAGTGATGTAATTTTTTGTTGTATGTAGAGCATTTGTTGCTCACGTACACGTTGCTTCATGTTTCCACTTTCAGAACATATATGTCTTTGATTGATTCACAATGTTTGAAAAGATCTTTGATATTGAAGTATACTCCATTGTTGGTTACCCTAGAATAATAGGGATGAAATCATCGATCCGAACGGGATAACCATGGTCTTTGGGGCTAAACAAGTTATATGGTTGCAAATGGTTAATATCAAATTCGCAAATATTGAGAAGTTAGGAGATGAAGATTAAAACATGAAAATGCCACGTTAAGTTTTAAGTTTTATTAGAGTTAATTCTGTTTTCCGTCCATGTGTTTTGTCAAAAATCATTATTTCAGTCTATTAATTTAAAAAGTTGCCAAAACAGTTCATGTGAATTTACTTTTATAACTGTTACACTTCATCAACACTGTCTAATGTACTATTAAATTTTTAATGAAATGACTAAAATGCCCTTATGTTAAAAAAACAATTTTTTTATATAAATCTCTCTTTCAAACACTTGAATACGCATTTCAGATATGGCATTTCAGATTACATTATGCCCCCCAAATGCCCAAACACAAACGCTATGACCATAAAATTTGCAGCACTTTCAAACTTGAAATGACCCAACAAAAAGATCCTGTTAAGTCCTACGTTGCATTTAGTTGATGAAATTACCGGTTACGTTCCAATGGTTAACCGCAAAAGTTTCACCTCTCAGTTGTGGTTTATGTGACTGCTTATTGTTCATCTTTGCAGAGAATAAAGAATGATGATATCGACTTGTGTTCATGATAGTGTCTTTATTTTGATATTAAAAGTTTTTTTACATCATAAAACAGATAGCAATTTTTCTAAAGTACAGTCGAACAATACAACATTCATGAGCAAGACGAGTACAGCCTTAACATGTGTTTTAGAATACATCACAGCGCCGTAACAATAACGAAAGCTAGTCATATAGCAAAAAATTGGGGTCTCCGGAGAAGCTGACCGGAAATGTGGGAAAGTGAAGTCTTGCAAATTTGTGAAGTGGGATCCACCTTTAATGTTTTATTTTCTTTGCCAGAGGTAATTTGGTCATTTCACCAAAACTTAACAACATAAATAGATGGTAGATGGAGTTAACAGAGGTGGACTGTAATAGTTACGAAAGTAAAACCACATGTACTGTTTTGGCAATTTTTAAACTAATGGACTGAAATTGTGATTTTTGATAAACGATAGGGACGAAAAACATAATTAACTCGTTTTATTATAATGTTTAAAAGTTAAGTACAATTTTCGTCCATGTGGCTTACACTAGTTCTCACATACAAACCCTATTTGAAATAACGAGCAATCCTGTCCCTGTGGTTGTCAATTGGAATCAGTAACGTCCCTGCTAACATTTGTTGTTCGTCAACTATCAGTTGACCTGGACCATGATGTCTTTTACCTTATAATTTCAAGGGCAACTTGGCGCTCTTCAAAACCCCAAATTAATCAATAAACCCCTATCTTCGTCCAGATCTCCCAATCTTCTTCTTTTTTCTTCATCTTCATATCATCTTCATCTAGGCCTGTAAATGAACCGAACGTTCATAAACTTGTTCGGCGGGAAGTTTGTTTATGTTCGTTTATTTAATAAATGAACGAACATTAACACAATTTTTTGTTCTTTTAATTAACGAACGGACATGAACACGTGTTTTGCTTGTTCATTTATGTTTGTGAACATCCGTTTATATTCGTTCATTTATGTTGGTTTATTACATTTCTTTATGTTTGTTCGTTCCAATTTAAATACATAGTAGTTATATTCATAAAAATATTAAAATAAAAGGAAATTTCTAACTACTTGTATAAATATAAACAATTGGTAATTGGACTTTCTATTAATAAAATTGGGGTTTTCAGTAGAATTTATCGTATTTAATCCTTAATTTATATAAAAAATACTTTATGTTTGTTTATGTTTACTCAATTATGCTCATTTGTTGGTTTATTACATTTCTTTATGTTTGTTCTTGTTCGTGTTCATGTTCGATTAAAGTTAAATGAACGAACACGTCATCCGGTTTATTTACAGGCCTATCTTCATCTAAAGTTCAGCCGCCACTACAATATCCGAACCTAGTGCTAACTATCCATTTTCGGACATGATTGAGGATGTGTCTGCTGAAGATTATTTGGGAAACCCAATTGAGGCGAATCCGACCCCTAATGGTGCGTCTGAAGGAAAAAAAGCAGCCATGGTTGAAGAAGCTGAGGATCTTGTTCTTCCTGGCAGGGCCGTTCCAACCTTTTTGGAGGCCCAAGGCGAAATGAATTTTGAGACCCTTTTTCCTTCTTTGATTATTATAAACGATACGTGTCTTGAGCCAAGCAAAAATCTAGCACAACTATAACACAGAGTGCTTTGCATGTATGAGGAATCAAACAACTCTAAAACAATAAGTTTGCACTAATATTAATAGTTAGCATATTAATTTTCTTTTAAGTGGAGGCCCTAGGCCCAATCCTAGGTTACTTATACTATAGGTCCGGCCCTGCTTCCTGGTTGTAGTGAGGCTGCGTTCATGGAGGTTGTTTCTCAGGTCATGGATAGTCAGCTAGAGATAATCGCCTAGGAAGGTTTATGGGACTATAACTATATACACTAGCGTATTTCTTGTGTGTACAAGACCTTATGTTCTTGCCACCTATGTTTAAAATTCTTCGGCAGTTAATGTTGGTTGCATTTGAAGACACTATTCTTTTGTTTGTTGTAGTTTGGTTTCGGGTTCATTGGCTGGCCTGAATTTGAGTTTGTATCTTCTTGATTAATATGTATTCACAAATGATGTTAATAACAATCAAGACTATGACTTCAGGGTCAATCTTTATTAATAATGGCAACCATTATGATTGCTTTTTTTTTCTTTCACATCAACATTGTTCTCACTACAGCTTTATAATAAAAAATTTCATTACAGATTCATGAGACAAGTTAAATGTTGAACAACGACGATCTGAAGAGTATATGATATTGTTATGTTATTCATGGTTCTGGTCATGGTTGGTAGAGAGTTGCAGAGAGTTATAAAGAAGAAGATGAACTTTCGCGCTTGCACTTTTGGTCTCTATAGGGTGTTAATAGTCATTTAACCAGTTGAGTAACATTGAAGTAATAGACGTTTGCATAAAGGATGTTACTGATTCCAATTGACAACCACATGGACTTGAATAGTCGTTTTTTTTCTTCCAAATAGGGTATGTATGTGAGAACGGATATAAACCACAGGGACGCACCACTTTGCTCTTAAAAGATTGTTGGATGTTTATACTATATATTAGACTAAAAAATATATTGTTATATTCTATTACATAGAGTAAATTACACAAAAAAAAAAAAAAAAAAAAAAATGCTTGGCTTGTCACAGATTTCGTCCTTTTATTGCATGGTCGTTAATTGCTTTAGTTGAATTCAGTCATGTGGCACATTAGGACAATATAGATCTAAACTTAATACTAGAATACACAAGACTTACATTTTTTATTGCATCGAGACAGTCGATGACGAGGTTGAAAATTCTAACGTATTTGTCGAACTGGTCAAGTGTTTGCTAACGAGTTTGATTCACTAACGGTCTGGGATTGATATGGTTGGGGATGTTGATGATCCAAACTCCATCTGTTAATCTTTATAGCATAAAAGTTGGGGGTAAAAATAATCTCAAAGGGAAATAAACAAGGGCAAGCCCTGTTGATGAATCATCTCTTTATAAAATAAGACCACGACAACAAATTATGATATAGTTATCTTTATTTTGTCAGAATCAAATACAAATAAGTTTTATGGAGTGGAGTACACAAAATCAAAGAAAAAACAGACAATGACATTTTCGTAATTACTGCAAATTGAGTAATAACAAAATTAAACTAAAGCAATAATAATTACGCTATTTGTAAAAACGTATTTTTTATTACCTTAGTTCAATTTTGCTGCTGTAGAGTAAAGATTATTACATTACAACAAAATAAAGTATAGTAATAATTACACTACTTATAAATTGTAGTAATCATTATTACTCTAGCTCGAATTTTGACAGTACGAGTACTCTATTTATTCACACTTCGCACATGAAGTTATTTGTACCGGATCTCATCCCTTTATAAATAATCAAAAATCGTCAATTTATTAAACGACAAACTACACTTCAAACACTACCGTTCCAACCAATGATGTAATTATAACTTTTCATTTTCACATAATCACTTTCAAAACACACATTCAAACACCCTTTTCTTCGTTCGCACGTCCACAAGAGCACAAATGTTCATCAAAATTCATACTTCCTCCGTTACAGCAGAGCCTACATTCGCAACAGTTTCCGTCAACAAATCATGCAGTTTCCTTGTCTCCACCGCAACACACTCCCGATCAAACAATGCAGAAACAACCGCTACCCCTTTAAGATTCACCACCCCAAGTTCCATCACAGATCTCGCATTTGAAAGATTTATGCCGCCAATAGCCACCACAGGTAGCTTTGAAGCCAAACAAACGGTTTTCAAACCATCCAACCCAATTGTGCGGTTATTTGCTTTTGTGTTGGTTGGGAATACGCCACCTGATCCTATGTAATCAGCACCATCCGCCCATGCTTTTAGAGCATGTTCTGGTGTCTTGCATGATACACCGATGATTTTTTCAGGTCCGAGAAGGGCCCGGACTGTGTTGACCGGCATGTCTGATTGACCAACGTGGACCCCGTCGGCATCACACGCCAGTGCAATATCGACTCTGTCGTTTATCAGTAGGGGATGTTGTGTGCACGACAAATTTCAAGACTTGATTTGGCTGCTTCTAGAAACTCTCCTGTTTCAGCATCTTTTTCCCTGAAACAATCAGGAAAAACGGTCTACATCAGCGGTCAGTTGTTAAAGCTAACGGGTCAAATTAGGGTAAAAGGCTAAACCTTAGCTGCACAATGGTGGCACCTCCCTCAATGGCGGCTTTAACCGCATCTGTAATGGAATGACCCCATTTTTTATTCATACCCGAATCCGTGACGGCATATAAGAAGAGATCACTCGGTTCAAACAGTCGCAACTTGCTTGAATTTTTCCTCTTAAGTTTAAACATGTGATCAAAAGGACCCTGAGGCCCGTTGCCAATATTAATGCTTTTTCCATACTCCAGTGCAGTCTCAACATATCGTTTTGCTACCTTAACAGCTGATAACATTGAAGAACCCTTTGCCAACTCAGCTGCTATACATGATGCCATGGTGCAGCCCGTTCCATGAGTGTTTCTAGTCTGTATCCGTGATGAACATAACTCATAAAAATCTTTACCTGCATCAACAATATATAATAAAGTGTATAAGTAGCTACCACAACAAACACATAATCTATGAGGAAAAAGAATCTATCAATGGCATACCATCAAAGAAAATGTCTACGGCATCTGAAGAAGAAGGGAGATCGCCACCTTTAACTAGAACATTTCTAAACAATGTGAAAATTTTACTTTAGTTATAAAAGAGAGCAAGATTAATCTTGACTGTGGGAAGAGTTCATAGAAGAGTTAGGGCTGCAAAGAAAGTTCAGCGAACCGTTCGGCAGGAAGTTTGTTTGTGTTAGTTTAATAAATGAACGAACATGAACAATAAAAATGAACAAAATCCGCATTCGTTCACTTATGTTCGTGAACGTTTGTTATCCTGTTCGTTTGTGTTCAATAGTTCATCAGTGTTTTTAGTTTTTATATTTTATTTAAAAACAAAATATATAATAAGTATCAATGTATTATATATTTTGTTGATGAACGCTTGTTTGTGTTCGTTTGTTTCCATTTGTGTTCATGAACATTAGTTTGTGTTCATTTGTGTTCAAGAACGTTCTTTGCCTAAAATTAACAAACGAACACGAACACGTTCATTTCCTTAACGAACAAACACGAACATAAAATCTCGTTCGGTAAATGTTCATGAACAGTTCGTGAACACAAGTATTCCTTAACAAACAAACACGAACAAGATCTTGTTCGTGTTCGTTCGGTTCGTTTGCAGCCCTAGAAGAGGTGGACCATAGTGCATGGTTAAAAATTACCGTGGTCCCATATCATGTAAAGATTTTGCTGCAGAGCGCATGTCGGTAACTGTTTCTAATTGCACGCCACCAAGTAAAACAGAAGCCTCTTTTATATTCGGGGTCACAATGTCAGCCATAGGAAGAAGATCTTGCCTGCATACATGGCGTACATCATGAGTGTTTTCTGATACACCTTAAAACAATATGGGTAGATGCAACTAACAGTAAATACATTTGCAAAGTAAAAAAAAAGGAATGCATGAAATGGATGTATATATCTTACCTAAACGTATCAAGTATTGAAGAACCAGCAAGCACATGTCCGCTAGTAGACACCATGACAGGATCAACCACTAAAGCTGCCTTTAAAAGTTAGACTGAGTAAACTCTGAAGCGACATAGAGTGTCATATACACTAATTTAAATCAACGTGTCATAATACCTTGAACTGGAAACTGTTTTAAACTATCATGAAGTATCTTCACCATGGCGGTTGATGGAAGCATGCCGGTTTTCACCTAAGCAGATTATGGTCAGTATTTATGACCAAAACAACTTTGGCAAGAACTCGATTTCACAACTAACTTACAACATCAACATGCATATCTGACAGCACAGACTTCAACTGTGCTGCAACAGATTCCTCTGGAAGAATGCTCACATCCTAATAAGAAGCAAAACGGATCATCAAATATATTTTAAATTAAAACTAAAAGTTGAAAGAAACAAATAATCAAACTTATATTGTAAAACCTGGACCCCAAGGGTATTCTGAGCAGTAACGGTGGTGATCACAGTAGAACAAAACACTCTACGTGCAGCACAAGCTTTAAGATCGGCTTGGATTCCTGCACCAGCTCCTGAATCAGAGCCAGCCATGGTGAGAACATGCGGGATCTTATTGTTACTGGACCCATTTGTAACGATTAAAGCCTTCTCCTCCGGCATTGCCTTGAGAGTCAAACTACCAAATTGGTCAAATGCGTGTCTGTTACCTTGTTTCGAAGTGAATACTGTACATATCTGGCCGTAAAAAATAAATAAAATTCAGTTTATGATCAGATGAGATATCATTCAAATTAGAAAGAAACAGAAGTTCTAAAGGCACATATTAGAATTAAAACAGCTTTATGTCTGGATAAATAAATATATTCAAACTGATTATTGCTATATTATTAAGTTTAATTTTGAGAAAATTATAACCCTAATTACTTTATGTCAAACGATTAATCTGGATTAAGCAACAGTAATGACGTTAAAGGCACATCCAAACACCTCCTAGGTCTAAAATATGAAGCGGAATCATCATTATACAACCTGATCATTTATTTTATAGGAAACGATAATTCATTTAATAATCTAGAACAGGTTATCAGTGAATTTGGAGCAGAAATCACACCGGAAACAACTTTGATTAGTGTGAATTTAGTAGAAATACTATCAACGTAGGATTACTAACATCAAATCTGCGTGATGAAGTAATTATTGATGATATTCATGTAATTATTGAGAATAGCTACCAGAAATCAGTGAATATCGATTAGATATCAGGCGGAAACAACTTTGAGTTGTGAATTTAGTAGAAAGCTATGAAGTATTGATGATAATTTAAGAGTAAATCGAAAAGATATGAATGAAAAGGAGAGAGTGGAGAGTGTACCGTATTTTGTGATGATGAGCAATGGGGGTGGACTGAGGAGGAGGAGGAGAGGAAGAAGGCCATATATTTATTTATAATTTATTATTATAAGAATGAGTGAGTAAAGTTGGAGGGAGGAGGATATATATACCAATAAATTACTCACCACTCATGTCACGGAGATACAATGCAAATGCACCACTTGCTTACCTTTTACTTGAATCTGCTTTCATTTGCCAATAACATCACATTATATATGGAGTTAAATGCTTGGTTGGTACATGTGGTTTGCAAAAAATACAATTTGATCCTAGTGGTTTACTAATTACATGCGTGGTACCAAAACTTATAAAAAATAACTCACTTGGTCCCCTGCCCTAATATCAGTTAGATTTCTCAGTTAACACACCCTTATGTGCATGTCACATGAGGGTAATCTTGTATGAATTTACTTATTTACCCTTGAAGATAAAAAAAATATATAAATAATCATATTATTAAAACACACACCACACCTCTGCTCACCCCAACCGTCAGTCATCCTCCTCACTTCAACCAATAATGGCAGAACCTGCACATTCACTTCCACCATTCAACAACTTAACAGTCTCCGACACCGTATCCGAAGCCGACTTCTCCCAGCGCGTCCTGACCCGATCAATCCTCTGCCGTCCCAACTCCGGCGTCGGTCAAACCGTCAAGGTCGGCGGTTGGGTGAAGAAAGGGCGGGAACAAGGCAAAGGCTCATTCGCGTTCCTTGAACTCAACGACGGATCTTGTCCGGCGAACCTGCAACTTATTATTTACGCCGATGTTGCGCCGTTAGGTCAGTTTACTCCTACTGGTATGTGTTTGTATGTTGAAGGTGTGCTTCAGATACCTCCGGAAGATAAGCAGGGGAAGCAGTCGATTGAGTTGAAGGTTACGAAGGTTTTAGATGTTGGAGCTGGGTTTGAGTGGCGGTCACAGGCGGTATGAAGGTGGTGGTCGGGTGGTGGTGGGGGCGGATGTTAGTAGCAGTTTGAGTGGTGGTGACAGGCGGTGTGGGTGAGTAGAGGTGGTGGCAGTGGTCCGGTGGGGGCAGGGTGGTGGCGGTCCGGTAGTTAGAGAGAGGGAGAGAGTATATGTGTTTTTATCTTCAAGGATAAATAAGTAAATTCACACAAGATTTTTCTCATGTGTCATGCACATGGGGTGTGTTAACTGTGAAATATAACTAATGTTAGGGCAGGGGACCAAGTGAGTTCATTTTTGACAAGTTTTGGTACCACGCGTGTAATTAGTAAACCACTAGGACTAAGTCTGCAATTTTGCAAACCACAAGGACCAACCAAGTATTTAACTCTTATATATGATTCGCTTTCCACTAGGCCAACCTCACGCTGGCTCATTAATTTGAAACCCTAGCCCAAACTCGGTTTGGTTTTCAGCTGAGCTAAGACGACTCGATTTGGCTCAGTTAGGCTCGAACTTTAAAGAAAAAAATTAACGTATAGCTTTAAAAATTCATTAGTCTAAAATTTTATTAAATAGTTCAAAAACACATATCCAAAATAATTCATCCTACTATATTACAATGCAAATTGAAGTTCAACCAAATATTAAAGAAGTTTCAAATTTCAACGAAATACAATATTAACTATTAGCATCCTAATCAACCCTCAAATCTAATATGCACTCCTAAATACCTGTAAATAATAACCAATTCTATAGTATTTTATATGTATATGAAAATAAAGGATATTAAAAGTAAAATAATCCGAGCTAACGACTAAACGGAGCCAGTTTGGCTCGTCACGAGCTGAGTTAAGTCGAGCTAGACTCGCTTTCTAACCAATTTCAAACAGAGCCATATCGAGCGAATTTTTTTCCAAGCTAATTTCGAGCGAGATTCGAGCCACGATCTTTTTTGACAGTCCTAGATCACACCTTATTTTTATGTTTTCATATTTAATATATTTACAAAAACTAAATTTAAAAAAATCAAATTATATAAATAACTAACATTACTAATAACTGAAAATATAAACTCTATAAGAAAATCCTAATCTTGATCGCTTGCGTGAAGTGTGGCGAGATGTTCAACCAAATATGCCCGAAGATTATTATGTATTTTGTTGTCCATATTCGCCATTTATTTTCATGTTTTTGTGTCACTAACTCCTTGTAATCCACCAGTTGCTTCAAGGTCGTTTCCGTTGAATTCATTAATAGCTTGGCCTTTATCCTCTAAGATCATGTTATATATTATGATGCAAGCGTAGATGACGCGCCGTATTTTGTAAAGTTTCCATGCTTGTGCCGGGTTTGAACTATATGCCATCGTTGATGGAGGACACCAAACAACTGTTCAGTGTCATTTCTAGCAACTTCTTGTGTTGCTTTAAACCGCTCTCTTTTTTATCTTGTGGGTATGAAAAGGATTGAACTCAATATCAATGGCTTCTAGGTTGGTAATATCACTGGCGACAATTGGCTTAATCATATTAATGGGCATGGGAAGGAAGGAGTTCATGGCATTTATAATAGTCGGTTTATGGTAATCAAAGGTCTTAATCATACCTCTTGGTTCATCATTTAAACACTAATTAACTAACTTCTCGATCCTACTTGACTCGTTATTATCACCAGAGGTAGCATCCTCTCCTAGTTCAATATCACTTTGAAGACTCATGGTGACATTCATGAGCCTTTGAGATTTGTGGGACGCCAATAGAGTATATCGAGTTGCTCATATCATAAATTTCTTTAGGATTTAAATTCACCGAACAATTTACATGTGTTCCCTTGGTAATCTGATGTTAACGATCATGGGATTCAGCTACAACCGCTAGGCTTTCCTGACTGTTTTGTTGATCTTTATCTTCCTCAAATTCACCATCCACTCAAGTATCACAAGCAATTTAAGTGTCCAATTTAACATCTTCAATTGAATTTGGCGATATAATCATGTCTTCACTGAAGTATTGCAAGCAATTTGGCACTTTAACCTTCTTAGTGGGAACACCTAATAATATCGATTGTGGGAATTTGGGTATTAGAAACTTACAATTGATTAAAACAATTAAAAACAAATCAAAATAGAAAACGATTACCTAGATGAAGAAGAAATCAATGAACTTGTGACGACAAATGAATGCGGCAAACTAAAATTAGCAAAGTGGAACAATCGCCTCAGATTAGGGTTTGTGATGAGGAGATTATTGAAAGGAAAGATCTTCAAGAATATGGAAAGTCCTTTGTGCATGAAATCCGCGTGAACAAAAAGAGCGGACAAAGGCGAGGTGTAATCCTGCTCAAATTCTTTCAATAAGGGTTAAAAGGATGCCAGGTGGCAATTAGTGATTAAGGACATGACAAGTGGCTAAAGTTTGTTTTATTTGTTATAATGTATACAGATAATATATAATTATAGCTTATAATTATTATAATATAATTATAATAAGGAAACCTTAACGGTGAGCACTTTCAAAAGTCAAAATCACTCCAAAAATGATGAACACCAAAGCCAAAACCAACAAAACCTAAATCTGCTTCTCGTAGGATCATCAACCAGAGAAATTATTGGTTCCAACGATGACCTTTTAACTGAAATCATTCTCTGTTACCTCCATCCTTCATTTCAAATTTGGTTCTGAACACTGTGTTTGCTTTTGAGTAACATGCATTTCACCCTCCAGTATGATAACTTTAAAAAATCTCATGGTCTTTTTGCTCGCAATACATATGTTCCATATGATGGTGAAAACCAAACTACTCCTCCTTTTCGTAGTCTTCGTTTCTACTTCGATCTTTCGTGTGTCAGAATCTTGCAATCTTGTAATGGGTTACTACTCTTGTCACACCCCTAATTTCCACGTATAACCCGGTGGACCCGGTTGGGGAATATCATGACGTAAGTTGATATCATCATTACCAAACAATACAATATAACACAGCGGCAGCCTGGATAATTACTATTACAAACGTTTGAATGTTCAAAGTTCATGTAACATCCGTCGAAAAACGGGTTTCCAAACCCGCTTCGTTTATTAATCAAATATCCAATTATAAAATTCGTTGCGTATTTACGGTCAATATTAATTTTAAACAATACATATTTAATAAACATATTAGAATTTAAAAACTATAATTATTAAAAAATAATATCAAGCTGCCGGGTTTCGAACCCAGGTCAGCTAGTTCATCAAACAACCACAACACCACTCCGCCACACGCTGTCTTTGTTAACATAATGAAACAATTAATACTTATAATAAAACTCAAAACTCAAACTCAGTAATCAGCGCGCCCAATTCGCAGTCGTCGGAAATACCGACGATTTCGCCAATTGTCGATAGTTTCCTTTGACTAAACGCGTGTATTAACCTCGACATCGGTTATAACCGATGTCTAGTCCCCCAATTCAAGTCGTAACCGCCGGAGAAAACCTTGACCACGAATCAAGATCAAATTCGGACTCGATACATTCTGCTTCTTCCCTATAAATACACACCCAAGTCTCTGGTAATCTTTTCGCTCAAAATCGCACAATTTCTCGAAGTATTAGCACTCGCCGGAGATATTCTGCAATCGCCGGACTTTCGCCGGAAAACCGAGACTTACATCAAAACGGTAAATTTCTCGACTCTTTCGTCTTCAATCCATTGTTAGACATATACTAACTTAAATCCTTCAACCAGAATCGGTCCCAGACGACGTTGCCGGAAATTCTGTACTCGCCGAAAAATCTCTGGAAATTTCAAAATCACGCTGTGAATCGGTACAATCATCTAGACCCCCCTGATATCTATTGTTTAGTAACTTAATTTCACAACTCATCGATCAAAACTGTTAATTGATTCAATCAGACGGAATTCACAAATCAGAGCCGACGACCATTGCCGGGATTCTGAGAAAGACATTCTGTTTGGTACATTCGATTCCGTAACTCTCTTTATCCATTACAGTTCAATCATTTATATGTTCGACGAACGATTTAAACCAGAACAGTTGGATATCGTTTGTCTGTGTCTTTGAATGAAGAAGACGAAGTCGACATTGTGTATAAGTTTAATTAAAACAAGATATTAAACCGGGTTAAACACACAGTCCAGTGGTGGACTATGTGCAAACACACAGCGCACTTCACGAGTTCGAACCTTACAACATACCGACTTTCCGAATTAAAACCAATTTAAAAAAAAAACAGAATCAGATCAAGTCACAGTATGTCTTTAAGATTAATATAAACCGTAAGATAAACAGATTAGACACACAGCCCAACTGGTTGGGCTATGCGCTTACAAACCGAAGGACCCGAGTTCGATCCGGGTCCCTGCAACCGGTTCGACCATTTTAAATCCTTTTAATATAAACCAAATAAAATAACATTTAATTAGTATATATATAATTAAAACATAGAATATTTCGGGTTAGACACGTAGCTCAGTTGGTAGAGCTGCGTGCACGCGTACGAGAGGTCTCAGGTTCGAACCTCACTCAGTGCACACTCAACCACAGTCCGACCGGTCAACGGTCAACGGACCGGTCAACGGTCAACAAAAGTCAAATTTTTTTATTTTTTTATTTTATTTATTTATTTATTTAATTTAAAAATCAATTAAAAATACTTAAAAATAATATTTTAAAGTTAGAAAATGACCTTAAACTCACAAAAATAAATCTAAAAATCCTATTAAAATTGTTAATAAAATCCACTTATTTACCGAACCATTTCGTTATTATTTTAGGACTAGTTTTTCCTCGTCGATCAAATCCCAAAACTCGTGCGCATTCAAAATCATCAAAAGAACGCACCCAATGTGAGTGAATCTCTACCAATTCCCCGTTTTAATCACATTTTGGGGTGTATCATGTGTCGCTTAATTAATTATTATATTTAAACACTTGTGCATCCATTATATCCATGAACAAATGTGTATCCAATATGTATCAATTGTTGTGTGGTTTATGTTTAGATTAAATTTATCATTTTCAGTACATACATTCCATTAGGCCCATCAGCTCCCCGTGGGAGACGGGTTGAGTACAGGTGCCTCATTCGATCGGCTCCGTTTGATTGAGCCTTGATCTCACATACATCATCATACATTTCATACGACTGGCTCCGTTTGATTGAGCCTTGATCTCACAATACATTATCATTCATGTCAATTACTCATTCAAGGTGGTTTGTGATTGTTTGTTTATATATGTTTGCTCACATATGATTATTGCACAATTTTTCCTATTAAATACAACAGGAAATCAATAACAAATGTTTTTAACAAGGTTCACTCGCCAACTTTTGTTGACCCAAAATTTTCCCCATTTTACACATGATACAGGTGATCCAGTTGAGGCAAGAAACACATAGGAAGGCTTAGAAGAATAAATCAGTTTAAGCTTTGGATTGTTTTATTTAGTTTTCATTTTCTTGTATTGTATGAACTTGATTTGAACATTTAAGTTGTAATTTGAATTTAATAAATATGAACCATTTTAGTAAACATCATGAGCTTTGGTGATAACTCAATTATGCCCCGACTTTTATTCCGCTGCGGGTCGGGGTGTGACAGTTCAAAATAATAAATACAACGCTTGTAACTAGATCCACAGGCGGATTGAAATATGAATACAAAAGGAAATTTAATAGACTAAGCCTTCTAAGCAAGGGTTGCAATTCCTCTTAAGCTTCGCCTGAGCACTTCCAGCCTAATTACGTATACTTGTCACATGCGCTTAGTCTTTTGAAAGTACGTCAGTTTTCACTGGTAAATACATTTAACCGACTCATTTTGAAAACATTTCGAAAACATTTAGTGTACGCAATGGTACTTAGTTTTAATAAATAACTTGGGACAAATAATTTTCATGTTATCAGTTTTACATGCTAATAATACATTTAGAGCCTGGAAACTATGTCGAGATCATGATTAATCGACACGCCACTTAACACCTTTAATAGGTGCACCCCTAATGGGTTATAATTTAATTTAGCATCTGACAGGTGTGTGCCTACACCCCATGCTTAAGTCGTGGCCATTTGCAACTAAATGAGCCGTGGATATCCATGACACGGTCGTTTTAACCCCCAAATGTTTAATATTAAGCAATACGAATTAAAATGGATTATTTGAATTCCCAACTCATTGGTCTTTGATCCCATATCTAACCATGCGGTATTAGTATACCGTATCCCAAGCCCATATAAGGGAAAATAAGTTAAAGTATTTACCTGGCTTGCAAATCTTTAGTAAATAAGAAAATAAGCGAAGCACAGTCGTAATAAAATTAAACTAGCTTGGCGACAATCTACCGGAAGTCACTAGTCTGGAATGGATGGTATTATTAACAGATTAGTTAGCTAGCGGGTCTTTATTTAGTCATTGACTTAGACTGGTTAACTTAAATAAAGATAACGATACGAAATGCTAGATTAAGCGATGACCGGAAAGGAATGCATTTTGGACCCGACAAGTACTAGGACTTGTATAATATGGGTTACCATTCTACATTCTGGATTTTGAGAATATTTTGATATGGTTAAACCCGTTTCGGTTAAATTGCGTAAACTAGTCACATAGGCTTAACCGTACGCATATAAGCGAAACTAGGTAACCGGGTGAGTCTTATACAAGTTCCATATTCCATTAAGTTTAAAATATGTTATTATAACAGTAGATTACTGATATGATGGCCCGTTATGGTTTTGACAGCAAACTATGCCTTAAAAGGGCAATTTCGTCATTTTAAATGTAATAAACGAACTTATAAGTAAACTGATGTTAATAACATAAACATTCTGTAAAAATACATATTTTGTGATGTTATATCAGTAGGACATCAATTATATGCGTGGTTCATAGTTTAAGACCAAACTATGTCCC
Source organism: Scalesia atractyloides (assembly GCA_947069175.1). Taxonomy (NCBI): domain Eukaryota; kingdom Viridiplantae; phylum Streptophyta; class Magnoliopsida; order Asterales; family Asteraceae; genus Scalesia; species Scalesia atractyloides. The sequence continues at coordinate 83,919,530 of CAMTDV010000016.1, forward strand.
GAAAGGGTAATTTGGTCATTTCACATATAATTGATAACTTATTTGGGATGAGTTTGGGACATGTACCTACTGTTAAATATTTGAAAATATGTTTTGAAATCAGTAGGTATCAAGTCTTAATGCTCTAATATGGTTTTAAACCATATCGTGCGCCGAAATGGCGATTAAGTCGCTAAATGACGATTTAAATGGTATTTAAGTAAAACTATTGTTGTGATCAGGTTTGTATGACTAAAATATATTAATATATATATATATATTACATCCATAAGTATAATGTTTTGATTCATTCAAAATGTTTAAAATTCGTTTAAAGTGCCGAAAAGGGCAATATCGTCATTTAAGGACATATATGCAAGCTATAGTTTAAACTCAGTTTGCAACCTGAATAAATATCCCAAATAATCTTAATAATGATATTATATCAGTAGGTAATGAGTTTTGATGTCAAGTTTATGTTTAAATCGTTTTATGCGCCAAAAGGGCGATTTGGTCCTTTAAAAGCATGATTTGCGATAATTAAACAAAACTCAGGTGATGATCAGATTATTGACATCAAAATAAGTTAGTCATGTTTATAAATCAATACATAATTCATTTGCATGCTCATTTGTATTTAAAACAATGCTTTTGAGTATGGAGGGCATTTTAGCAAAGTTAGGCATATTTATCGGATACTTGCACAACGACTCGGATTACTACATGACTATGTCCTATATCTCCAGAGGGTTATAGTATATTATAACATGGTCATAATGCAACTTAGGGACATAAGCTAATGTTGCTAAATCGGGTCAGAACTGAAAGTCAAAGCAAAAGTCAACTTTCGCGACTTTCGGTTGCGAACCGACCTTAGACCTGGAATTGACGAGCCGAACATGTTCCTAATGTTCTTATAATTATTACCAAGTTATTAGTGTGTCAAAACAGGTTTTATAACACCTACATTGCTAGTTATGATTTTATTAAACTGACCCGTTTGACTTTTATTAACATAACTTTGACCCGTCAATTGACCAAGCAAACGTGGTAATCAGGAGGTGCCCTCTTGAGGGATTAATACCTACCTTATTACGATCACGTAGCCATGTTCGTTTAGAACATTAGCTGACCATAATGGTCTTAGCTCAAAGTCAAGGCGTTTTTACGTCAACGCTTTGACTTTGGCTTTAAGCCTAACAAAACTGAACAAGGAGGGTTGGAGCACTTACAAGTGATCCTAATAAGTACTAAGAACTCAGAGGGTGCTCCCAAAAGTCTCAGGAACTCCCAAATGAGCAAGAGAAGAAGGGAAATGGTGAATGAGCAAAGAATGCCAAGGTTGAGCTTGGTATTTATAGCCAAGGGAGAAGATTGGGAGCAAGACAAGTGTCTAGGACAGGTGTGAGGGGTCTCCAGGTGTTTATGGGCGTGGCACAAGCAAGAGATTGGTGGCAAGTTACGAGCTAAGTGGTAGGACAGGAAGCTGCCAAGCAAACTGCCTCTGGCAGTCCCTTACGGACCGTAAGGGAAAAGCCTTATGGTCCGTAAGGACCTCTGGCGCCCAAAGATTTGAATTGGTTACGGACCGTAACCATAAAGGCTTCGGTCCGTAACCCCTACTGAAACAATGTTTTGGTTACCTTAGGTCCGTAACCATTGATGGTTACGGTCCGTAAGGACCTTCCAGAAAGGGAAACTTTGGCTTTTTGCCATTTTGGTCCTCGACTTGTCCGATGCTCGTTCAGAGGTTATAAAAATAACATGATGGCGTCCTTGGTCCCTCTCGGCTACACGTGGCAACCAAAAATTTTTGGGACATGTGTTGGATTTTTATTGGACGAAATTTTCGAGGTACACATCTTCACCCCCTTAATAAAAATCTCGACCTAGAGATTTATTCAAATAGATAAGGGTACTTTTGTCGCATATTGGACTCGACCTCCCATGTATATTCGGGACCTTAACGGTATCCCATTTGACTTCACAATACGTACGTGCTTCCTACGAAGCTTCTTAACTTGCCGATCTTCGACCGCAATTGGTTTCTCTATGAAACGCAAGTTTTCATCGATCTGTATATACTTCGTGAGGGATTGCTAACGACTCGTCCACAAGGCATTTTTCAAATTGCTGACATGGAAAACATCATGGATTCCACTGAGTTTTTTCTGGTAGCTTAAGCCTATAAGCTACGGGTCCGGATACATTCGATTATCTCGAATGGTCCGATGTATCTCGGGCTTAACTTGCTCTTTTTCCCAAAGAGCATTACACCTTTCCAAGGTGACACTTTTAACATAACCTTGTCCCCAACTTGGAACTGTAAAGGTTTACGTATTTTGTCAGCATAACTCTTTTGTCTATCACGAGCTGCCTTAAGTCGATCACGGATTTGCACAATCTTTTCCGAGTTTCAAGAACAATTTCGGGTCCAGATAGTTGGGCTTCTCCAACTTCAGCCCAACATACTGGCGTCCTACATTTTCTTCCGTATAAAGCTTCAAAAGGAGCGGCCTTAATACTTGTGTTATAGCTATTATTATAAGAGAATTCGATTAGGGTAAGTGATCATCCCAACTTCCACCTAAATCGATCACACAAGCTCGAAGCATGTCCTCCAAGGTTTGAATGGTACGCTCACTTTGTCCATCCGTATGCGGATGGTAAGCCGTACTGAAGTTTAATCTCGTGCCTAGAGATTGTTGAAAACTTTTCCAGAAGTGATGATGTGTATCTTGTATCTTTATCAGATACAATAGATATCGACACACCGTGCAAGGACACAATCTCATCGACATAAAGCTTAGCCAGCTTATCAGAATCGTAAGTTTCTTTAATTGGCAAGAAGTGAGCAGATTTGGTTAATCTATCCACAATAACCCAAATTGTGTCATTGCCACGCTTGGTCTTAGGTAACTTAGTGATGAAGTCCATAGTTATCATTTCCCATTTCCACACTGGGATTTCAAGTTGTTGTAGAAGTCCTGACGGTCTCTGGTGTTCTGCCTTAATTTGAAACACGTCAAGCACTTTGCTACATGATTGGCTATATCTTTCTTCATACCCTCCACCAATAACTAGGCTTTAAGGCTTGATACATCTTGTCGCTTCCTGGGTGAACCGAATATTTAGAATTATGCGCTTCTTGAAGGATTACATCTCTAAGTCCTCCAAAGATCGGAACCAGATCCGTTTATTAAGCCTAAACATTCCATCCCTTCCAGATGCTAACTGATCAATGGTTGCACCTAATCCTTCTCTTCTGATATTGTCCTCTGACATGGCTTCCTTTTATATAATTAATAGCTTTTCATTCAAACTATTCTTCAGTTCAATGCTCTTGGCATTGATCCTTAAAGGTTTGACTCTTTCCTTGCGACTAAGCGCATCAGCAACTACATTCGCCTTCCCGGGATGGTATCAAATTTCACAATCGTAGTCGTTGAGTGTTTCCATCCAACGACGTTGTCTCATGTTCAAATCCTTCTGATTGAACAAATGTTGGAGGCTTTTATGATCGGTATAGATAATACACTTTGTTCCGTATAGATAATGTCTCCAAAGCTTAAGTGCAAACACTACCGCACCCAACTCTAAATCATGGGTGGTGTAGTTTCTCTCGTGCACTTTCAATTGTCATGATGCATAGGCAATCACTTTGCCTCTTTGCATAAGCACACATCCCATGCCTGTGTGCGAAGCATCGCAATAAACCACGAACTCTTCATACCTTCTGGCAGAGTTAACACCGGGGCATTGCTCAACTTTTGTTTTAACGTCTCAAAAGATTCTTGTCGCTTTGGACCCCAGTTGAACTTAGCATCCTTACGAGTTAAAATTTTCAAAGGAGCGGCTATTCATGAGAAGTTCTCAATGAACCTTCGATAATAGCCAGCTAGTCCTAAGAAGCTACGTATCCGAAGGTGTCTTTGGTGCTTCCCAATTCATTATTGCTCTATCTTTGCTGGATCTACTTGGATACCATGTTCAGTTACTATGTGACCAAGGAACTGAACCTCACGTAACCAGAATTCGCATTTGGAGAATTTTCGCATACAACTTTTCCTGACGTAGTATATCGAGGATGCACCTTAAATGTTTCTCGTGATCGGATTGATTACGAGAATATATAAGTATGTCGCTATGAAGACAATGACAAACTTATCTAAGTATGGCTTGCAGACTCTATTCATGAGATCCATGAATGCTGCGGGTGCATTAGTGAGCCCAAAAGGCATCACTAGAAACTCGTAATGTCCATATCTTGTCCTGAAAGCAGTTTTCGGAACATCTTTGTTTCTAACTTTAAGCTGGTGATATCCCGATCTTAAATCAATCTTCGAGAAGTAGCTTGCACCTTGTAATTGATCAAACAAGTCATCGATCCTGGGAAAGGATAACGATTCTTGATCGTTATCTTATACTCTCGGTAATCAATGCACATTCACATTGATCCGTCCCTCTTTTGACGAAAAGGATAGGTGCTCCCCAAGGCGAAGATCTAGGTTGAATAAAACCTTTCTCTAAGAGTTTGTCCAGTTGGGTTCTCAATTCCTTCATCTTGGTTGGTGCTAAACGATATGGAGCTTTAGCTATGGGAGCTGCTCCAGGTATGATTCAATTCGAAACTCTACTGCCTATCTGGAGGTAGGCCATGTAATTCTTCTGGGAACACGTCTGGGTATTCGGAAATGATAGGTATATCTTCAATCTTTGGTTTGGGTTCATCAACGATGACTTGTGCCATGTAGATGACACATCCCTTAAGCAAAACTGCTTTTCAGGCAGTCCAAAGTGTTTGTCTCCATGAATGGTGAGGATTTTACCAGATGGGGATTTGAGTTCAATAAGTTTCTTATCACAGGCACTGCGAGCTTGGTTATGCGATAACCAATCCATGCCTAAGACTACATCGAATCTCGCTAGTTTCATAGGTAAAAGAGAGACAGGGATAGAATGATTCTTGATGGTTATGAAGCATCCGTCAAGAATGGATGAACCGGTTTCTATAGTTCCATCAGCGAGCTCTACTTCATAGGTTATGTCTAGAGTTCTTACGGGCAAGTTTAATAGTTCATTAAACTTATGATCTACAAACGATTTATCGGCGCCCGAATCGAAAAGAACTCTAGCTAAAGTGTCGTTGATAAGGAACGTACCCGTTATGACATTGTTATCCTTCACTGCTTCCTTAGCATTCATTTGAAAGGCCCTAGCAGTGGCTTTCTTAGCTCGGTGGTTTTAGCCTTACCTTCAGTAGTTGCCTTAGGGAAATTCGTTTTGATGTGTCCTTTCTCGCCACATCCAAAACAGGTAGCATCTTTTATGTTTCGGCATTCATGTTACCGATGCCCAGTTTTCTTGCAGATATTGCACTGCTTCGGCTTCTGGTCTAAGCGACACTGCCCATAATGTTGTTTTCCACACGTCTTGCACGTGGGTTTGTGACTCGACTTCTGATTATCTTTACTAAACCCATGCTTACCCTTTTCGTTAAATTTCTGGGAGTTTCCGTCCTCCCTTTCCTCTTTCCCTCATTGTCAGTCTTAACTGACAATTGCCTCACATAGTCCTGTGTGAGGGAGAGGGATAACTCAACTGCAGACTTGTAGGTGCCTGGCTGCACCGCCTTAACCATACTCCTGATTTCAGGAGCTAACCCATGATGAAACGTGCGATACGTTTGGGCTCCGGGGTAACCAAGTAAGGCACTAGCCTTGAGAGAGAGTTGTAGTCGGTAACAAACTTCTGACAATCCATGTTCTTCATGGTCAGATTTAAGAAATCTGACTCGATTTTCTCTACCTCATGAGGTGGGCAGTAGGTATCCTTCATAATTCTACAAACTTGGACCAACTCAAGTTGTAGAGATGAACCTTGCTCGTAGATTGGACTAAGGCTTTCCACCAGATAAGGGCATCGCCTTGAACGATTGAGATACATACTTAACCACATTTTTATCAGCGCAGCCGCTGATATCACCACCGTCTCCATCTCATCTAACCATCTCAAGCATCACTCCTTTTTCCCCATTAAAATCATGGGGCTACAAGACATGAAGTTACTTGTAGGAGCAACCGTCACCATCGACATTCGGTTTCTTAGGATGCTCATCACTCTTTGCTATACTCCTCACATTCGAGGAGTGTGCCTCACTTTTTTTCGTCCTTGAGTGGCTAGACTGAGTTTTAGGTTTAGAGACAGGCTTAGAGCGAGAAGCACTCGACTCAGGTTGACGTTCAGACCTATCTTCTAAGGCTTTGCCAACCTATGTGGCAATAAGTTCTCTCAAGTCATTCTTACTTATGATGATGTTCTCATTGGCGTCGTCGTCGTTCCGTTTGCTATTTACTTCGTTTGATCCCGCCATTGTTGTAACTTTACTTCTAAACATTGAGATGAATTCGGTTAGATGCTATGGGTACCCTTATTCACAACATGGTTCTAAGACCATACAAAATTTTAAATATAAGATGTGGTATATATATATATATAAACCTAGGTCTTAAAGGACCATCATAGGCATTTATAGATCGGACATAGTCCAGAATTTATCAGTTAGTGCGTCATGCGTCACTACTGTATTATTGCTCATTGGCTTTACACTACTATTGAGTGTTTGAACATTTTAGCCAGGATCCAACTTGATCACTTAGACGATAGGGTTTGAACATTGTCATTTACCCAAATGATTAATGTGACAACATTTATAACTAGAATTTAAGAGTTATCTCCCATTGAGTTTGACACAAAGAAATGATAAATTTGGAAGTTGAACATCGTTCACCTTTGCTAGACAGAAGGTTACTTCCGAAATTTTCATTTGCCAATCTATTTGATCATAGTCATTGGCTGATGGATTTTGGGTTAATATGGCGGATCAATAAAACTTGAATAAAATCATGATAATTGATTGGATGAAGTAAATAATAATAAGGAAATTTTATTAAAAGGAACATTACAAAATTGCCTAATATATAGGACTTAAATAACAAAAATAATTCACGCAGGAACTTAACAGAAATAACAACGTCCACGCAGGGACTTTTTGGAATTTAAATTACATATATGAAAAACAAACTAGTCATCCTTCCTCACTTTTACAGCCTTGTAAAGCTTCTTGATAAATTTCGTTGGTTTCTTCTTCGATTTCTTGACTTGTTGTCGCATTTCCCTTACTTGATCTAAGGCCTCATTAATGGCCTCGAGTGGTACTTGTGGCTGGGTTGAGGTTGAGGTGGAGGTGGTTGCAGCGATGTCACACCCCAACCGATGGCGGAATCATCGGGGTAGTGCACTAGGCGAATCAGATTATCAAGAGATTCCATAACGATCGTTTTAAAGACAATAATCAACATTTAATATCCCATATATTAAACTCATTAAAATCTTCAAACAACCATTACAATTCCAAATAATCCCTTAAACATATAATCTGATCCGATATCCCCTAGATTTTATTACAAACCGTTCTAAACAAACTAAACAAAACAAACTAGTCTAACACGCAACATCCAAGGCATCCAAGCAAAAGATCCTCAACCTGTTATATACGTTAAAATACAAGTCAATACAATTAAGTAAAGGTGAGCACACAAGTTTTCGTACTACTAGCATAATAGAGAAAGCGTTCGCGAAATAATCTAACTACATATCATGATACACCAAAACACATCACACAGATAAACATAGGCTTATTTCTCATGTTAACTACTGTGAGAAGGCTTGCTCTCCATCCTAACTAGACCTCGTCGGGTGTAAGCCACACTTAGTACCATACTAGCTAAGGAGGCACGTTAACGAAAATAAGTCCTAGTCACATGTTTCTAGTATCACGTATCGAGCATAAACAATCAGATTATTCGCGTGTGATAAACAATTTGATTTGTGAGTTGATTTTGATAGAGGAACGTATGTAACACCCAAAAAGTGTATTAAAGCGAAAATGGGTCAAGTATACTCGCTGTGGGTGCGTTAGGTAAGATTAGGGATCTGAGGAGAATCGGGAAGTGCGCTGGATCAGCCTGTAAATGAATAGAAGTGCATCAATCTTCCGAATTGCTGAAAACGGTTAAGTTTGAGTTGAGCAGTAGCAAGTTCGGCCGAACTTGTATGTAAACTTACAAGTTCGAGCGAACTTGGGTTCTGAGTGATTTAGAGTCAAGTTTGGTCGAACTTGGCAAGTTTCTTTAGGAAATTTGACAAGTTCGGGCGAACTTGTGAGAAAACCTTACTGGAAAGACAAGTTCGGGACGAACTTGTATAGTTTCCTAAGAAACTAGACAAGTTCGGGCGAACTTGAGCAAGGGAATTATTTATGAAATAGACTCAAGTTCGGTCGAACTTGACCTGGGTGATGGTGATTCTTGAGCGAACTTGAGGTTTTCGAGTCCAAAATCTTGCGTTTCCGCATCGTTTGCGAGGAAATCGAGTGCTCATCCCTCCAACCTTAAGCCACTGAGTAAAACTTAGGCTGGAGAGGTCTTTTTGGAGCGAACTTAGCCATTTTACAGAAACTCGGCTAATCCGGACGAACTTGGAGGTTCGTACGGGTTAGTCCAGCTTGTGTAAAGTGACGATTTCGTCCTTGTGCTTCCGGATCTGAGATCTAGCTTCGACAACGCCTCGTTCCACTCAAAAGTGAACGAAACATTCGTCATTAGTCAAAAATGGTGTAAAAATCAAGGTTTTTAAAAGGTTTTGATCAGATCTAGTATAGATCTGATGAAAACAGAAGTTTTGATGGAAAAAGATGAAGATCTTTGTAAACAGAAGGGATTTGATGAAAACAAAGGCAATGCCTTGTGCAAAATCGTTGTAAAATGTTGTTGAACATCATTGTACTTGAAATCGTTTGATTCTTACTTAGAAAACAGAGGGTTTGGTCGGGTTTCAGGAGCTTTGGGCGAAGTTACAGCAAATTCAAATGAGGGGAATGGGCTGAGTATTTATAGGGAAGGCAAAAAGGTGAGCTGGTGGAGTCAAGTTCGGCCGAACTTGCATGAATTTCATGCAAGTTCGTGCGGTTGTGAAATTTTGGGAGTTTTTGAGTCAAGTTCGGCCGAACTTGTTAATCCTGTGAGGGATTAAGCAAGTTGAGCGAACTTGAGGGAGGTGAGGGTTGCTTGAGTTGGCCAGTCAAGTTCAGCCGAACTTGGGGTCACCAAGTTCGAGCGAACTTGACCCAATAGTTGGGTTTTCTTTGTTTGTTTCGCATTATGAGTTCGTTTGGCTATTCAGTTTATATTAGATAGTTATATTAAGCGTTATAGGCGATATAGTAGTGCGATTAACGATTTGAATATGCGAGAGCGATGCGATAGTGATTGTAATCATAACCACAAACACACATAACACATAAATAACATAAAACCACATAATTAACTACGTTTGTGATGCGATGAGATTAGCGATGCGACTTAATAAGCGATTAGATGCGATAATAACATACAACACCAAAATTAATTAACATAAACTTTATTATAAACTGAATCTCGGGATTACAAAAGATAGATACATCGGAAAGACAAATGAAAAGATAACAACGAATTTTTGAGTTGTTACAGTCTCCCCTACTTTAGGAAATTTCATCCCGAAATTTAAGTAGTAGCTGTAACAAATAGATGCGGGTACTTGCCTTCATATCACTTTCCAATTCCCAAGTGAACTCGGCGCCGCGTTTGCCTTCCCATCGGACCTTCACGATAGGGATGCGAGAGCGTCGAAGCTTCTTGGTCTCTCGGTCCATGATTTCCCAGGCTTTTCCACGAAATGGAGAGTCTCGTTGATTTGCAGATCTTCAAGAGGTACATGGAGATTCTCTTCGGCTAGGCATTTCTTGAGGTTAGACCGTGGAAAGTCGGATGAACGTTATTAAGTTCCGCTGGTGGTTCGAGACGATAGGCTACTTTACCGATCCATTTTCCCGAATCTTAAAGGGTCCAACGTATCGAGGCGCTAGCTTTCCTTTCTTGCCGAAGCGGACCACTCCCTTCCAATGTGCAACCTTTAGGAGAACGTGATCTCCCACTTCGATCTGCAGGGGCTTGCGGTGTTTATCGGCATAACTCTTTTGATGACTCGAGCTTTCAAGAGATTATCTCTGATCTGAGGATCTTGTATGTCTTTCTTGGATTAGCTCAGGACATGTGATTTGTGCTTCTCTGATCTCGTGCCATGCAAGAGGCGATCGACATTTCCTTCCATACCGTACCTCAAAAGGAGCCATTTGAATGGTGGTATGATAACTATTATTGTACGAGAATTCGATTAAAGGTAAATGCGTATCCCAGTTACCACCAAAATCTATGATGCACGCACGAAGCATGTCATTCGAGGGTGCGGATCGTGCGCTCAGTCTGACCGTGGTTTGAGGGTGAAAAGCGGTACTGAGATTGAGAGTAGTACCGAGAGCGGATTGAAAAGTCTCCAGAGACTGAGGTAAAGCGACCGTCTCGGTAGAGATGATGTCACGAGGCGTCCCGTGTCGACATATAACTTCGTCGGTATAGATTTGGGCTAACCGTTCGACCTTAAAGTCTTCTCGTATAGCAATAAAGTGCATGGATTTAGTAAGACGATCAACGATAACCCAAATGCTATCGTGACCAGAGGAAGTGCGGGGAAGTTTGTAATAAAGTCCATGGCTATACTTTCCATTTCCACATCGGGATTTCGGGTTGTTCGAGCAAGCGAGAGGGCCTTTGATGTTCAGCTTTAACCTTCGAGCAGGTTAAGCACTTTGAGACATACACGACGATATCCTTTTTCATACATGCCACCAGTACTTAGGACGAAGGTCCTGTACATCTTGTCGGCACCGGGGTGAATGGAATATCGAGATTTATGAGCTTCGGTCATTAGCAATTCACGAAGATTGCCACAGGTAGGAATCCAAATGCGATCAGAGATAGTAGTAAATACCATTTGGTTTAACAACGAGCTGAGTTTCGGCACCACAATTCATTTCTTCCTCCAAAGTATTCTTGTTAAAGCAGGCGAATTGAGCGGATTTGGAAGCATTTTTCGGTGTGATCCAACTCTTGACGGCTTCAATCTTTGCAAGGTCGATGTGAATTCCTTGACTATTAACATGTGGCCGAAGAAATTGGACTTCTTCGAGCCAGAATTCACATTTGGAGAATTAGCATAAAGGCGATTGCCCTGGAGAAGTTCGAGGACTAAACGGAGATGACGCGTGTGTTTGTCTCTCGACTTCGAGTAAATCAAGATATCATCGATGAAAACAATGATGAAACGATCTAAGAAAGCTTTACACACACGGTTCATCAAATCCATGAAAACCGCGGGCGCATTTGTAAGACCAAAAGGCATGACCACGAATTCGAAATGGCCATAACGGGTACGAAAGGCGATTTTGGAATGTCTTATTCCAATACGCGTAACTGATGATAGCCGGAACGAAGGTCGATCTTAGAAAAACAAGTAGCACCTTGAAGCTGATCTTTTTCACGAAAAGAACGGGTGCGCCCCAAGGCGAAGTGCTCGGGCGTATGAAACCTTTATCAAGAATCTCTTGAAGTTGGCTTGATAGCTCGTGTATTTCTGAGGGTGCGAGGCGATAAGGAGCTTTAGCAACGGGAACACAATAAATCGATACGAATTCAACATCCGAGTAGGGGGTAAACCAGGTAAATCATCGGGAAAGACTTTAGGAAATTCACAAACAACGGAACGTCTTTATAAGCTTCTTTTCTTTCTTCGGGTTCACAATGTGGGCGAGGAAGGCAACACATCGCTTTGCAAGCATTTGTGTGCTCGAGTACATGACAGAAGCATCAACTTCTTTGAGGGAGTTTCACCATAGACATGAAGTTGATCACCGTTAGGGAGAGGGAAGCGAATCAATTTATCGAAGCATACAACTTCAGCATGGTTTTCATGAAGAAAGTCCATACCTACTATGATATCGAAGCTACCTAACTGATAGGTATGAGATTAATCGAGAAGACATGGTTGTTGAGATCGAGAAAACAACCGTACGGAGTGATGGATTTTTCTGGTGGCGACTTCCACATCGAAAGTCTTTGGGAGTTTAGCGTGCTTACATTTTAAACCTTTTCGAATTTAAAGATACAAAACAATTATGGCACCAGTATCAAATAAACATGAAGCGTAAATACCATTAACGAGGAACATACCATTGACAACGTTGTTGTCATTCTGGGCCTGGCGGTGATTCAGGTTAAAGGCTCTCCCACGTGCAGCCTGAGCTTGTTGCTGCTGAGGTTGTGGCTGTGCTGGCTGCTCCTGGTGCTGAGGCTCTTGCTTGACGGTACAGTTCGGGCAGACATTGGCAAGGTGGTTCGAATCACCACACACGTAACACACACGTGCCTTTGGAGCTGCTTGCTGCTGGTTGTTCTAGGGAGCACGCTGAGGAGCTGGCAGTGCTGGAGCTGGAGGAGCTTAAATAGCTGGCTGACGAGGGCTGGTACGACAACTCATAGTAAAGTGGCCATAGATGTTGCAGTTTGTGCAAAAACTGACAGTTTCCACCCAGCACATGATGATAAGTGCACTTAGGTCACAGTGGGTGAGGGCCGGTATATGCACGTTTAGCTGGAGGTGCGTTCGAGCGGCTGACTGAAGCGGCTGAGGGTTTGCTGGAGTTAGAGGGCATAGTTCTTGCTCGGGTTTCCTCTCTGGCATCCCTGACGCTTTCTCTTCGGATCATTGGATGGTTCGATAGCAGCAGTTGGTTCGGTGACAGCTTGATTAGCGACTTCCGCATGGTTCTTGAAATAACCATCTTGAACTCGCCGATCGTTGATCTCAGCGGCGAGCATGTAGGTTTCCTCGATGGTTGTTGTACGAGCAACTTTCATGAAATTTGCAACACATACGGGTAAACCTCGGATGTACTTGTTGATAGCTTTCTCAGTAGTATCAACTTGGCTGGGACAGATGATGCTCAAAATCTTAAATCAAGCGGTAAATCCAGCATTGTCGGGACCATCTTGTTTGATACCCCAAAATTCGTTCTCGAGCTTTTGCCTCTCATGTGGAGGACAGAACTCCTTCATCATCACTTCCTTGAGTTCTTCCCAAGACAAACTATAGGCTTCATCATTACCACGCCTATTTCTTTCAGCGGTCCACCAGTCGAGAGCACGGGACTGGAAGACTCCTGTAGCATTCACTGTGCGAAGGTCATCGGGGCATCCGCTTTGCCTAAAGGTGACATCAATGGCGTCAAACCAATGGAAATAGAAGTCGGTCCATCATTGCACGTGAAGGCGAGAGGTGCACAAGCCTTGAAATTCTTGAAGCTGAATCGTGGCTTGGGGTTTTCAGCTTTCGAGTCAATCGATGAGTTACTGCTCACAGCATGAATCTCTGAGACGATTTGCGGAATGACTTTTGCCAGTTCCTTGGCGACTAGTGAAGCGATGCGCTTGTCGTCGCTGTGGCGCTGAGCAGTACGACGAGTATGAGATCCGAGTGACGACATCTACAATGAAAATATTCGATAGGATGAGATTCGATTAATAGAGTTATGTTCAAAACCTTTATTATTATTACAAGTAAAGCACATTATCACATAAGCAACGTAGGCACGTAATCACATAAGCACATAAGCACGTAAGCACATAAGCACATATTTGCACGTATTCACCTTCTAATAGTAACAATGCGGAATGCGTTTCAAGAGATAGCGTAGCGAGGCAGCGATACATCGTAGCTTAGCGTGAAACAACTGAGAGAAGTAGCGCGTTCTAAGCGGAGCGTTAAGTTGGATTATCTGTGTTTGTTTATTAATGTTTTAGATTAAGATAGCTGTGCGAGTTGTGTATACATTCGATGGAGCGTAAATGCGATAAATCGAGAATTCGATAAAGCGTAAAATCGTAAAATACGTAATTCCGCACATAAATAATAATCGAACGATTAGGATTAAATCAATTGGGAGGGGTTTTGAGACGTTTGACACGCCAAAGTGATTCGACTACCCTTTGCATTTGGACCCATGCTTTGGCCTAATAGATAAACGCTCTCACCGAAGTGGCTAGCAACGTTCCTTCAGTTAATACGTGTTCCAAACCCTCGGTATAACCGAGACTTTGGTGAGATTGAAATCGAAGAATGGAATTCATCATTAAGGTACGTTTCACCCCTGACTTAATGACTAGTTCCAAATTGTGGTTGTACCCGCCGATCACATCGGAGTTCCACTAGATAGAAATGGAGACTTTTGTCGAGGTTTGGATATCACGCCTAACTCAACGAATATATCTCGTGATGAGTAATACACGGGATGAGCGATCTTATCGAGAGTTCTTGGTTATCACACCTAATCTCGACTTAGTCCTCGTTTGTGAGATACGAGCGTTTCATAATCGTGTGTTGTGGTAGCTTTAGGAAAAGCTAAGTATGTCGGTCCGTTTTGTGAAATTTCGGGAGTTTTTGAGTCAAGTTCGGCCGAACTTGTTAATCCTGTGAGGGATTAAGAAAGTTCGAGCGAACTTGAGGGAGGTGAGGGTTGCTTGAGTTGGCCAGTCAAGTTCGGCCGAACTTGGGGTCACCAAGTTCGAGCGAACTTGACCCAATAGTTGGGTTTACTTTGTTTGTTTCGCGTTATGAGTTCGTTTGCTATTCGGTTTGTTTAGATAGTTATATTAAGCGTTGTAGGCGATATAATAGTGCGATTTAGCGATTTGAATATGCGAGACGTGCAAAGCGATTGTAATCATAACCACAAACACACATAACACATAAATAACATAAAACCACATAATTAACTGCGATTTGCAATGCGATGAGATTAGCGATGCGACTTAATAAGCGATTAGATGCGATAATAACGTACAACACCAAAATTAATTAACATAACTTTATTATAAACCGAATCTCGGGATTACAAAAGATAGATACATCAGAAAGACAAATGAAAAGATAACAATGAATTTTCGAGTTGTTACAGCTGAGGCGCAACTGGATACGGATATCCATAAGGTGGATACCCGGTACAGGTATAAGATGGTGGGTAAGAAGGGTAAGGGAATATAAAGGTTATTATGAATAATCGCATCATAATAAGGATCTTGCTCTAAACCATGGTGGATGCAATTATACAAGCCAGGAGGGTCGACAGTGGGAAACCCTGATGGTCCTGTATATGCAGGTATTGGATTTGCAAAATCTTCCTCCATATGGGTGGGGGAGTCAACTGGAGGGGTTTCTGGTGCGGGTTGGTTGACAGGGTTATCGAAATAAGATTGAAGTACTCCTGATGGGAATGAGATGTGTGAATGGTGAGATTGGTGGGAATGGTGTCACACCCTCAAAATCCACATGCGGAGTTCTACTGCGAGGCGCGTGACAAACTAGGATCATAGTCATTAGTCATACTGAACGACCCCTATATGAGTTTAAAAATTTTCCTGTTTGCTCATTCATGAGAAAATACTGTTTAAACAATTTAGTTGCGGAAGCCTAACAATTACAAAACCATAATAGCTAATGTAATTAAAAGTGATTCTAAAAGTTTGATGAAATCAATGTGACTCCGAAATGCATCCTAGTCCTGATATGTGCTACCTTAGCAACCTGAGAAAACATGTAAAATCAAGTGTCAACAATAATGATGAATGAGTTCACAGGTTTAGTTCACGAGTTTAAACATAAGTGTTTCCCCATGGTTCAACCCTGAACCAGTGTCTCATAAGTTACCCTGATCCAACCCGAATCAGATTAATATTATGTAGTTTAGAGTTCATGTTATATGTTTAGGTAGCTAGCCTAGGTCATGTCAACAAAGTGTTCGATCCGAAGCTGACGTTGCTGCCCCTGTTGTGCCAGGCCTATCACCAACCATGGCTAAAAAGTTAGGCAAATTCTACACTCGTGACCATCAACGTTCGGTCTAACTGGCGCGACCAGTTCGAGTGGGGCTTGTCGGGCCCAGTACCGTATGTGTTAAGGGGACTGACATGTGATATATGCTCCCTTGTGACCATAACCATATAACATAACTCTAAATAGAAAGGCGTTACTGTACGTGATGTATGCCACCCATACATCACTGTAACGTGTACATGTTTTAAATAGAAAGACGTTATGTACCGTAATATAATCACCCATATATCACGGTAACGTGTACATGTTTTTCCCCATGTGTTTTGTAAACTTTTAAAGAAATAGGGGCCATAAACTCACCTTAAGTTGCTCGGTTAGATAAGTGCAAAGGAAGTAAAGGATGGAACCGCTAATCACGTCCTAACATGTCAACCGGTTCAAAGTTAGTGTGTGAACGCACACTGACACAAAATCCTACGCGTAACTAGCAAACAATACGAAACACGTAATGACAAGTTCAAAACCAGAATCATGCATGCAAAGTGTCGCTATACGAAATAGCGACCAACAACTTGTCACAAACACATGATAGCACATACAACACTTAAATACCCATAAATGTAAGTTATCATGTTTCAGCTTGTACATTCATAACTGGGCTGATTACGGGAATTTTTATAAAATAGTTACAACATTCTAAAAATTCCAATCTTTTTACAGAAGGTGTCAATTTTCAAGTCTTGGTTCCCTAACAATTATTTATAAGAATTTATTTACTAGGCTGCAGTCAGATTCGTCGCTTTCTGACTGTAGTCCACGAGGAAAATCATTTAAAAATACTCGTTTGTCCGATTGACGAAATTCCAGTTGGAGATTCCTCTAAACACCTAGGAGTATCTACTATATAAATTTATGACTTAAGTCTTTTCAGTTTACAGGCTATGACAGAAAACATTGGCTGCATTTTCAGCCGAAAAATGCAGCTCTGCGCGCTTGTACGATAAACGTCCTTAAAAATAGTTTTACTTATCCGAAAAATACGAAACCAATTTTACTTAAAAGCTAACATGTAAAATTCGTGTTCTATCTTTTAAAAAGTGACTAAGTTTGTTTATGGTGTCCCAAAAATCTCGTACAATTCGGCTATTTCAGCAGCCCAGTGCTGAAATAATTCAGCCATTATTTTTAGAGAAGAATACTTAAATAAGAACGATTCTGGGTACTATAAATGCATCGCAAGCAAGTAGAATATGTCCGTAACATGTATGAGCAGATTGTATGTCCAAAACACATGAACCAAGTCGTGTAAACAGTGAATGATTCAACAACAACGCACTATGCATCAATCCTAACATCAAAACTCATCAATAATCATCCTACATGCATAAAACCCGTAATCCTAATACACGAACACCAGGATTTCGGACCAAACTCAGATTGTACATCATTCATATATCAAGAATTCAAGCATATGACAACATGTACACAACTCCTAATCAACACAACGCAAGAATCATGCGAAACATGTAAACCCTAGTGCACATAACATCATCAAAGCGTAAAATTAAGGCATACTGAGAAGCACACGTGTACGGGGATGATCAAGTAAGGCTCGGGATACTCGGGGCTGCACAGAAATCGAGGTGGAGGGGCTGTTTTGGGCCGTGACGGCAGAGAGAGGGAGAGGGGGTTCCGATCGGGTGGCTAGGGTTTTTGGGTTGGGAGTTTTATTTATTATTGGTTTTTTTATAAATGATAAGGGGTATGGTATGGAGGTGTTATAAAATTTAAGACATAAATGTGGGCTTTTCGTGTGGGCCAGGGCCAAACAAGGGTGGGGCTCGGGTTGTTCGTTTTTTTTTTGCACAAGTAGTACAAACGAATGACTTAATAAAGCACATAAACGAGACACGATAATTAAAACCTTCAAACGACAATCAGCACGTATGGATTTTACGTAATTGGAGCGCGACGCGATAAATTCACAAACGTCTAATAACACGTAGCACGTAATTTAAATACGACCCGTTAGAATTCCCAAACATCGTATATTCCCGAAATACTAAAGTTAGCGTAATTATAGCGTGCGCGTAATTCTCCGAATTAAATTAGCGTAGGAACAAATGACGATAAAGTTGCGCGTTTAAAATACCTGAAAAACCGGGATGTCACATTATCCCCATGTTGAAAGAATTTTCGTCCCGAAAATTGAATTAGCACGAGTTTGAAAAGTCTTAGAGTGAGGGGATATTTTTGAGTTGCCACATTCTTCCCCAGTTAAAAGAATTTCGCCCCGAAATTCAGTTCACGCTACTTAGATTTTGTGATTCGGTTGCAAAAAGGTGATGATATTTGTCTTTCATTTGATCCTCTCTTTCCCAAGTGTACTCCGATCCACGCTTAGAGTTCCAACGAACCTTGACAATCGGTATTTTACTATGTCTTCGTGTTTTGACCTCTCGGTCCATAATTTCGATTGGTTCTTCAATGAACCGTAGTTGTTCGTTCACATGGATCTCATCCAGTGGAACGGCTAATGTTTCATCTGATAGACACTTCTTCAGATTTGAGACGTGAAAAACATTGTGAACTCCACTAAGTTCATCAAGAAGGTTCAACTCATAAGCTACAAGACCGATTTTCTTTGTTATTTCAAACGGGCCAACATACCGTGGGTTTAGTTTACCTCTTTTGCCAAAACAAATCACGCCCTTCCAAGGTGAGACTTTAAGTAGCACTCGCTCCCTAACCTGGAACTCGAGAGGTTTCCTACGCTTATCAGCGTAGCTTTTCTGACGATCACGAGCTGCCTTCATTCGTTGTCGGATTTGGGCAATCATTTCCGTTGTGTCGATAACGAGTTCTGGGCCAATGATTTGGCTGTCGCCAACTTCTGTCCAGCATAGAGGTGATCGGCATTTCCGCCCGTACAAAGCCTCGAACGGAACAACCTTGATGTTGGCGTGGTAATTATTGTTGTATAAAAACTCCACTAAAGGTAGATGCCTTTCCCAGCCGTTACCAAAGTCAATAACACATGCTCGAAGCATGTCTTCTAGAGTCTGGATGGGGCATTCAGTTTGCCCATCCCTCTGAGGGTGATAAGTTGTACTCATGTCTAGACGTGAGCCAAAGGATTTGTGCATCGCCTGCCACAAATCAGATGCAAAGCGCAGGTCACGATTGGAAATGATAGAAGTTGGCACTCTGTGCCTAGCGACTACTTCCTTCAAATTGATGTCTGCGAGTGTAGGAAACTTGTCAGTTTCCTTGATTGCCAGAAAGTGTGCAGACTTTGTCAGTCGATCGACAATCACCCAGATGGTGTCGTTTCCTCACTGGGATCTGGGTAAGCCAGTGACGAAATCCCTGGAAATTTGCTCCCATTTCCATGTTGGGATCTCTGGTTGTTGAAAGTCCTGACGGCTTTTGGTATTCAAACCTTAACCCTAGCACAGGTCAAGCATTTACTAACATAAGTCGCTATGTTAGCTTTCGTGTGGGCCACCAGTACAAAGTCTTGAGGTCCTGATACATCTTGTCAGAACCAGGATGCATCGAGTAACGAAACTTGTGTGCTTCATCCATCACAAACTCTCGTAAGTTTCCATAGAATGGGGCCCATACACGTTCCATGAAGTAATAAATGTCGTCTTCCTTGCATTCAAGTTTCTTCTCCATGCCTAGTAGGGATTCTGCTTTGAGGTTCTTTTCCTTCAGTGCTTCAATCTGAGCATCACGAATCTGGGTAGGAAGACTGGAGTGGATAGAAAGCTGTAATGCACGTACACACTTATGTTTGGAATCCTTATGACTGAGGGCATCGGCCACCACGTTGACCTTTCCTGGATGATACTAGATCATGCACTCATAGTGGTTGAGGAGTTCGACCCATCGACGCTGTCACATGTTCAACTCCTTCTGATCGAAGACATGCTGGAGACTCTTGTGATCGGTGTAGATGGTGCACTTGGTACGGTGCAGGTAATGTCTCCCTATATTGAGTGCAAACGCTACTTCTCCCAAACCGTGGGTAGTGTAGTTCTTTTTCGTGAACCTTGAGTTGGCATGATCGCGTAAGCGATGACTTTCTCATGTTGCACCAACACGTAACTTAGTCCTTGGATAGACACGTCACAGTAAACAACGAAAATTGTTTGTGCCTTCTGGTAATGAAAGAATGGGTGTACTACAGATTTTCACCTTCAACTATTGAACGCGGATTACTGAGCAGTCTTTCGAGTTAGAGTTGCGAGGGTTTGTGCCTAAGGTCAAGAAAGCGGGCTTTGCAACGTCAAAAGCCGTTCGTTAGAAGCTAAACATGAGGTTGTTTGTGTGGTAGGGGCTCCATGGTAAGGTGTAGGTGTCGTTCGGATTCTTACTAGTTCTTGGAGTAGATTCGGATGTCGTCAAAGAAAACAAGTGGCATATTCTTCAAGGTACGCTAGATTCGAATGTCGTGACTAGGAACCTGTCTCATTCGTAACATGTTCTAAGGATAGTCCTCGTGATACCTCCATATCTGTGATATTCATGGCCATTGTCCTCGAGTAACGTTCGTAGAGAGTAAGCCCTCCAAGCAAGAGTTCGCGAAGAATGTGGTTAGGATGAGGATCATAGAATCCGGGAAGTATATCCCGAATGGATGTGGAAACATGTAAAAACGGTAGTCGCAATCGATGCGTAAGCGTGTCAGGATCCGTAACAGAGGTTTATTTGATGTCAGGGGTATAGCTGGTCATATACAAGTTTGCATAAGGTTAAAAAAATGAAAAACCGCCATTTGTCAAAAAGGGGTGTCATGTGGATATATCAATCATAACAAGAATTTAACATTGAAGAATGGTTGCGCACGAGTTTGTAGTGTTAAGATTCACTGAAACCTCCATCTAATTTGTCGGGCTCGCCCACACGCGAAGGGGGAATAATTCACTTAGATCCATGAACTTAGATGAGTGTGCAATTTATCGTGTCGGTAAGCAACCAAATTGGAGGAGTTTCCTTAGGTCGTGTGAATGAATCTAAAATATGTCTGTGTAGTCAAGAGGTTTCAAAGAAAGGACGCGAAAACATGTTTAAGGGCTATGATCGTATCAACAATTCATCACCATCCTCAAGGTTTCAAAAAGTGATCACCAAGGATCAAAAAGACAAGTTCACCGAGTTCTTTTAAAAAAAATTGAACACATATTTGATGGAGATTATGCGTAAAGTTTCGAAGATGTAGGGCGACCACGACAATGGGGTGGGAGATTTGTCTACGTCGTCAACAATAACTAACTGTCGCATAAACCGTAAGCATCGATCAGTGAGTGGCTAGGAGATAGACTAGCTCAGAAGGGAAAACTATTATGGAATAACTATCCTAGCAATACGAGGAGTAAGATTATTGTATTTGTCATCATGTTTATCTGGGTGTTGAATAACCTACATCTTGTCTTCTGATGTCCATAAGATGATGGGACCATTTTGTGGAAATCCGTTTGTAGGGTTGGATATGTTGCAATGTACATCAGGTTAGACTAAAAATTAGCAACATGACCGAGTATAAGGGGTCAAAGGAAATTTTATAGTTAAGGCAAGGGATAAGGTGTGAGCGTACGAGAGATTCTTCATAACTCGTTTATATGCTGATGTTGAAGGGTTTACCCTACGATTTCTGATAGGGTTCAATCGAGATAACAGGTTCTGATGAGAATCTTAGTTTCACTAAGACTCGTATATGAGAAAAGAAATAAATAAATAAATAAATAATAATGAGGGATTCCATTGACGATAGCTCAATGTGTCAAAAAAAATTCTTAAATCTAATTGTTGCGTCCATCAACTGCTAGACAAGTTTAACGACGCCAGTTAGTCGTTGAATGAGTTACGAGAGATTCTATTGATAGTGGAAGTTTTAAATATAGGTTCACAGGTTAGGACAATTTATCCACACACAGGGTTTCACAAGGGTTTACATACATCGCAAATTACTATTACGTGTGCACCCGTAATGATAAGTTGGTTTGCATGTTCACCCTAGTTCATCTATCTTGTGTCAAAATGTCCTCAGATTTAATTTTTTTCGAGTACAAAGCGTTGTCAAAATGATAGAGTTATCAAAAGCTTAGTCAATAATCCAAATGTTGATAAACCTAGAGCTATATCAGAAAGAGTAATGGGGGATCAATTGATCTAAGGATCTACTTAAGTTGAAACACACCATGAGAATCCAATCCAGCGGATTGTAGAGGTAAGAGTGCACATGGAACAAACATGCACATGAATTGTGACTTCAAGAGATGAAACTGGTTCATTAAGTAGGTTACCAGAAAAAGCAAGGCAACCATTCCACCATTCGAGTCAGGTTAGAGTTCAGGTGTGCAATAGGCAAAGTGTTCTTAGTTTCATGGTCAATCTTTCTCTCGAAGAATATCAACCAAAGATGTAGAATCGTGGATCGGGAAAAATGATGACATCTCAATGTCAATGGTTTCTGCAATAACGTGTGCAACGAAATGCCCTAACGTAGGTTGCCTCACGTCAGCGCCACCTGCTCAGGTTGAAAGAAAGTAGAACTAGCGGGCCGGGGTAATGTCGTTGGTAGGTAGAGAAATGACTTGTTTTCGATAACTCAACTCCCAAGAGATATGCATCAATGTTGTATGTCGTCCCAATCATGGACTTGAGAAAGCTCACCATACCCGATAGTACCATCGGTAGGCTCAAGCTAGTGTTTTGCTCATCTGTGTGGTGTAGGAAGAAGTACAGATGATTGTGATGGGAAACGCTTCCTCTATAGGCTCCGTTTCATGGCCCTCAGGTAGGAGTAGATTCACGTTGTTGGCGATTCCACAAACATCACCACTAGGGATGAATATACAAAGAGTTTGGTGTGTTCCTCGTCAGTAGAGGGTTTAATGGATGTTGTTGACCTACCCGTAATTTCAATGCAAGTTTTGATGCCCTGTCCATAGGCATATCATGTATGAGTGTTCTTGTATGTCAGGTATGAGTGTTTGTGTTGGTGAGTGACTAATGCATTGTCTAAGGCTATAGACTAAGTCTACTTTATAATGCAAACCTAGTTCACTATAACCAATGGCTCTGATACCAATCTGTTACACCCTCAAAATCCACATGCGGAGTTCTACTGCGAGGCGCGTGACAAACCAGGATCATAGTCATTAGTCATACTGAAAGACCCCTATATGAGTTTAAAAATTTTCCTGTTTGCTCATTCATGAGAAAATACTGTTTATACAATTTAGTTGCGGAAGCGTAACAATTACAAAACCATAATAGCTAATGTAATTAAAAGTGATTCTAAAAGTTTGATGAAATCAATGCGACTCCGAAATGCATCCTAGTCCTGATATGTGCTACCTTAGCAACCTGAGAAAACATGTAAAATCAAGTGTCAACAATAATGATGAGTGAGTTCACAGGTTTTAGTTCACGAGTTTAAACATAAGTGTTTCCCCACTGGTTCAACCCTGAACCAGTGTCTCATAAGTTACCCTGATCCAACCCGAATCAGATTAAATTATGTAGTTTAGCAGTTCATGTTATATGTTTAGGTAGCCAGCCAAGGTCATGTCAACAAAGTGTTCGATCCGAAGTTGACGTTGCTGCCCCTGTTGTGCCAGGCCTATCACCAACCATGGCTAAAAGGTTAGGCAAATTCTACACTTTTGACCATCAACGTTCGGTCTAACTGGCGCGACCAGTTCGAGTGGGGCTTGTCGGGCCCAGTAGTACTACTAAAAATTCCTCGCTATAATCCAATACTAACGGCATCGTAAGTGTTAAGGGGACTGACATGTGATATATGCTCCCTTGTGACCATAACCGTATAACATAACTCTAAATAAAAGGCGTACTGTACCATGATGTATGCCACCCATACATCACTGTAACGTGTACATGTTTTAAATAGAAAGACGTTACTTTACCATAATATAATCAACCCATATATCACTGTAACGTGTACATGTTTTCTCCCCCTGTGTTTTGTAAACGTTTAATAGGGGCCGTGAACTCACCTTAAGTTGCTCGGTTAGATAAGTGCAAAGGAAGTAAAGGATGGAACCGCTAATCACGTCCTAACATGTTAACCGGTTCAAAGTTAGTGTGTGAACGCACACTGACACAAAATCCTACGCGTAACTAGCACAAATACGAAACATGTAATGACAAGTTCAAAACCAGAATCATGCATGCGAAGTGTCGCTATACGAAATCGCGACCAACAACTTGTCACAAACACATGATATCACATACAACACTTAAATACACATAAATGTAAGTTATCATGTTTCAGCTTGTACATTCATAACTGGGCTGTTTACGGGAATTTTTATAAAATAGTTCCCACATTCTAAAAATTCCAATATTTTTACAGAAGGTGTCAATTAGAATGTAGAAATTTGTATAAAATTTTCTAAGAATTTATTTACTAGGCTGCAGTCAGATTCGTCGCTTTCTAACTACAGTCCACGAGGAAAATCATTTAAAAATACTCATTTGTCCGATTGACCAAATTCCAGTTGGAGAGTCCTCTGAACACCTAGGAGTATCTACTGTATGAATTTTGAGACTTATGTCTTTTCAGTTTATAGGTTATGACAGAAAACATTGGCTGCATTTTCAGCAGAAAAATGCAGCTCTGCGCGCTTGTACGATAAACGTCCTTATAAATAGTTTTACTTATCCGAAAAATAAGAAACCAATTTTAATTGAAAGCTAACATGTAAAATTTGTGTTCTATATTTTAAAGTGACTAAGAGTCGTTTATGGTGTCCCAAACACCTCGTACAATTCGGCTGATTTCAGCAGCCCAATGCTGAAATAGTTCAGCCATTATTTTTAGAGAAGAATACTTAACTAAGAGCGATCCTAGGTACTATAAACGCATCGCAAGCAAGTAGAATATGTCCGTAACATGTATGAGCAGATTGTATGTCCAAAACACATGAACCAATTCGTGTAAATAGTGAATGATTCAACAACAACGCACTATGCATCAATCCTAACATCAAAACTCATCAATAATCATTCTACATGCATAAAACCCGTAACCATAATGCACGAACACAAGGATTTCGGACCAAACTCAGATTGTACATCATTCATATATCAAGAATTCGAGCATATGACAACATGTACACAACTCCTAATCAACACAACGCAAGAATCATGCGAAACATGTAAACCCTAGTGCACATAACACCATCAAAGCGTAAAATTAAGGCATACCGGGAAGAACACGTGTACGGGGATGATCACGGAAGGCTCGGGACACTCGGGGCTGCACAGAAATCGAGGTGGAGGGGCTGTTTTTGGCGGCGACGACAGAGAGAGGGAGAGGGGGTTCCGATCGGGTGGCTAGGGTTTTAGGGCTGGGAGTTTTATATTTATTTTTTTATAAATGATAAGAGGTATGTTATGGAGAGGTTATAAAATTTAAGACACAAATGTGGGCTTTTCGTGTGGGCCAGGGCCAAACAAAGGTGGGGCTCGAGTTGTTCGTTTTTTTGCACAAGTAGTACAAATGAATGACTTAATAAAGCACATAAACGAGACACGATAATTAAAACCTTCAAACGACAATTAGCACGTATGGATTTTACGTAATTGGAGCGTGACGCGATAAATTCACAAACGTCTAATAACACGTAGCACGTAATTCAAATACGACCCGTTAGAATTCCCAAACATCGTGTATTCCCGAAATACTAAAATTAGCGTAATTATAGCGTGCGCGTAATTAATTCTCCGAATTAAATTAGCGTAGGAACAAATAACGATAAAGTTGCGCGTTTAAAATACCTGAAAACCGGGATGTCACAAATGGTGAGAATGGTAGGAATGCTGGGAGTGTGATTGAGGTGGAGAATATTCGTGTGATATAGAATCTCTGAAAGGTTCAAAAGGGTACGAGGAATCTCCGGATCCCTCGTAAGGATTGTAGTCAGGCAGATCAGCTGCTCCGGCTAGAGATGGTCTATAAGGTGGTCTGAAGGATGGTCCAGTCATAGAGGGTCCACCCCTCATGGGTCCTTTGCCTTTTCCTCCACGTCTAAACTTAGGCGGCATTATTCCTGTTTCAAAAACAAGTTAAATAAAATACAAAGCTAGAATAATAAGATGGAAATGATTACAACTAGGTCAAAGTCTAGACTCGAAAGTCTAAGAGATATGTGTTAATATGTATTCTCGAGATTAAACACAAAAGGCTAGTGTTTAATTCACTCGAGAGTTGGCTCTGATACCAACCTGTCACACCCCTAATTTCCACGTATAAACCGGTGGGCCCGGTTGGGGAATATGGTGACGTAAATTGATATCATCATTACCAAACAATACAATATAACACAGCGGAAGTCTGGATAATTACTATTACAAACGTTTGAATGTTCAAAGTTCAAAATAATAAATACAACGCTTGTAACTAGATCCACAGGCGGATCAAAATATGAATACAAAAGGAAATTTAATAGACTAAGGCCTTCTAAGCAAGGGTTGCAATTCCTCTTAAGCTTCGCCTGAGCACTTCTAGCCTAATTACGTATACTTGTCACATGCGCTTAGTCTGTTGAAAATACGTCAGTTTTCACTGATAAATACATTTAACCGACTCATTTTGAAAACATTTCAAAAACATTTATTGTACGCAATGGTACTTAGTTTTAATAAATAACTTGGGACAAATAATTTCCTGTTATCAGTTTACATGCTAATAATACATTTAGAGCCCGGAAACTATGCCGGGATCATGATTAATCGACACACCACTTAACACCTTTAATAGGTGCACCCCTAATGGGTTATAATTTAATTTAGCATCTGACGGGTGTATGCTTACACCCGTGCTTAAGTCGTGGCCATTTGCAATTAAATGAGTCGTGGATATCCAGGACACGGTCGTTTTAACCCCCAAATGTTTAATATTAAGCAATACGAATTAAAATGGATTATTTGAATTCCCAACTCATTGGTCTTTGATCCCATATCCAACCATGCGGTATTAGTATACCGTATCCCAAGCCCGAATAAGGGAAAATATTTAAATTATTTACCTGGCTTGCAAATCTTTAGTAAATAAGAAAATAAGCGAAGTAGAATATGTCCGTAACATGTATGAGCAGATTGTATGTCCAAAACACATGAACAAAGTCATGTAAATAGTGAATGATTCAACAACAACGCACTATGCATCAATCCTAACATCAAAACTCATCAATAATCAGTCTACATGCATAGAACCCGTAACCCTAATGCACGAACACAAGGATTTCGGACCAAACTCAGATTGTACATCATTCATATATCAAGAATTCGAGCATATGACAACATGTACACAACTCCTAATCAACACAACGCAAGAATCATGCGAAACATGTAAACCCTAGTGCACATAACACCATCAAAGCGTAAAATTAAGGCATACCGGGAAGAACACGTGTACGGGGATGATCACGGAAGGCTCGGGACACTCGGGGCTGCACAGAAATCGAGGTGGAGGGGCTGTTTTTGGCGGCGACGACAGAGAGAGGGAGAGGGGGTTCCGATCGGGTGGCTAGGGTTTTAGGGCTGGGAATTTTATATTTATTTTTTTATAAATGATAAGAGGTATGGTATGGAGAGGTTATAAAATTTAAGACACAAATGTGGGCTTTTCGTGTGGGCCAGGGCCAAACAAGGGTGGGGCTCGGGTTGTTCGTTTTTTTGCACAAGTAGTACAAATGAATGACTTAATAAAGCACATAAACGAGACACGATAATTAAAACCTTCAAACGACAATTAGCACGTATGGATTTTACGTAATTGGAGCATGACGCGATAAATTCACAAACGTCTAATAACACGTAGCACGTAATTCAAATACGACCCGTTAGAATTCCCAAACATCGTGTATTCCCGAAATACTAAAATTAGCGTAATTATAGCGTGCGCGTAATTAATTCTCCGAATTAAATTAGCGTAGGAACAAATAACGATAAAGTTGCGCGTTTAAAATACCTGAAAACCGGGATGTCACAAATGGTGAGAATGGTAGGAATGCTGGGAGTGTGATTGAGGTGGAGAATATTCGTGTGATATAGAATCCCTGAAAGGTTCAAAAGGGTACGAGGAATCTCCGGATCCCTCTTAAGGATTGTAGTCAGGCAGATCAGCTGCTCCGGCTAGAGATGGTCTATAAGGTGGTCTGAAGGATGGTCCAGTCATAGAGGGTCCACCCCTCATGGGTCCTTTGCCTTTTCCTCCACGTCTAAACTTAGGCGGCATTATTCCTGTTTCAAAAACAAGTTAAATAAAATACAAAGCTAGAATAATAAGATGGAAATGATTACACCTAGGTCAAAGTCTAGACTCGAAAGTCTAAGAGATATGTGTTAATATGTATTCTCGAGATTAAACACAAAAGGCTAGTGTTTAATTCACTCGAGAGTTGGCTCTGATACCAACCTGTCACACCCCTAATTTCCACGTATAAACCGGTGGGCCCGGTTGGGGAATATGGTGACGTAAATTGATATCATCATTACCAAACAATACAATATAACACAGCGGAAGTCTGGATAATTACTATTACAAACGTTTGAATGTTCAAAGTTCAAAATAATAAATACAACGCTTGTAACTAGATCCACAGGCGGATCGAAATATGAATACAAAAGGAAATTTAATAGACTAAGGCCTTCTAAGCAAGGGTTGCAATTCCTCTTAAGCTTCGCCTGAGCACTTCCAGCCTAATTACGTATACTTGTCACATGCGCTTAGTCTGTTGAAAATACGTCAGTTTTCACTGATAAATACATTTAACCGACTCATTTTGAAAACATTTCAAAAACATTTATTGTACGCAATGGTACTTAGTTTTAATAAATAACTTGGGACAATTAATTTTCCTGTTATCAGTTTACATGCTAATAATACATTTAGAGCCCGGAAACTATGCCGGGATCATGATTAATCGACACGCCACTTAACACCTTTAATAGGTGCACCCCTAATGGGTTATATTTAATTTAGCATCTGACGGGTGTATGCCTACACCCCGTGCTTAAGTCGTGGCCATTTGCAATTAAATGAGTCGTGGATATCTAGGACACGGTCGTTTTAACCCCCAAATGTTTAATATTAAGCAATACGAACTAAAATGGATTATTTGAATTCCCAACTCATTGGTCTTTGATCCCATATCCAACCATGCGATAGTAGTATACCGTATCCCAAGCCCGTTTAAGGGAAAATAAGTTAAAGTATTTACCTGGCTTGCAAATCTTTAGTAAATAAGAAAATAAGCGAAGCACAGCCGTAATCAAATTAAACTAGCTTGGCGACAATCTACCGGAAGTCTCTAGTCTAGAATGGATGGTATTATTAACCAATTAGTTAGCTAGCGGGTCTTTATTTAGTCATTGACTTAGATCGGTTAACTTAAATAAAGATAACGGTACGAAATGCTAGATTAAGCGATGACCGGAAAGGAATGCATTTTGGACCCGACAAGTAGTAGGACTTGTATAATATGGGTTACCATTCTACATTCTGGATTTTGAGAATATTTTGATATGGTTAAACCCGTTTCGGTTAAATTGCGTAAACTAGTCACGTAGGCTTAACCGTACGCATATAAGCGAAACTAGGTAACCGGGTGAGTCTTACACAAGTTCCATATGCCATTAAGTTTAAAATATGTTAGTATAACAGTAGGTTACTGATATGATTGTAACATTTGTCAAAAACGGGTTTTCTAAACCCGCTCCGTTTGTAATCGAATATCAAGTTTTAAATGTTTCGTTGCGTATTTATGTCTATTTGATTTTTAATGATACATAATTAATAAACAAACTAAACTATAAAAGTTATAATTGATAAAAAGTAAAAATAAATAATTAAAAATAAAATGAGGCTGCCGGGACTCGAACCCGGGTCAGCCGGGTTTTGAAACTTAAAGCCTTATCACACACACACATAACCACTCCGCCACTTGTTGTTTTCTGTCAACTCTAGGAAACAAATGAGTTTTATAGTCAATCATAGAGCAACGGTTGCGCCAAACTGAAAACTGTAATCGGCTATTCAACCGTCCAAAACGTTTGAGTAATCGCGAATTCTGGTTTATAACCGATGCACCGACGATCCTAATCAATTCAGACTAGAATTAACTTAAATTTTGATGATGATCGGTTTTATAACCGAAGATATTCAATATCTGATTTACGCCCACAATTGCTTTCTCTCTCGACTCAAAATCATTCTACAAACCTGCAATTTCACTTTCGTTATACATTCAGTTCATCAGAAAAGTTTTTTTTACTCGCCGGAAAATCTCTGCAAGTCGCCAGAAAACCGAGACCTTCATTGATACGGTAAATACTTCGACTATTTCTGTTTCAGTCCGTTGATAGACTGTTACTAACTTCAAACCAACATTCAGAATCAATCCTAGACGACATAGCCGGAATATTCCGCTCTCGCCGGAAAACTTCTGAAATTTTCAATCTCACGCGGTGAATCGGTATGAACATTCAAAACTTCTGTTAATCCTTGTTTAGTACTCTACTTTCATAACTAATCAATCAAATTTGGTAATTGACCCGAACAGAGGAAGCTCATAAACAGAGCCGACGATCCTTGCCGGAGTTTTGTGAACGACGACCTGTTCCGGTACTTTCTTTCCCCAAGCTTTCTCCGTTCATCACCTTTCAACTTGTTCATATTATTCGCTAACCGAATTAAACAAATAACAGTTAGATAACCATTGTCCGTATTATAGACGAAGAAGACGAAGTAGTGAGTGTTGTTAAGATTAATTAAAAACGGATATTATCTCGGGTTAGACACACAGTCCAGTGGTGGACTGTGTGCACATACAAATCACACGCCGCGAGTTCGATCCTTGACACACGTATGCTCTGTAATAAAAATGTTTTGTTTTTCTAACTGAACCGGATTAACTTACGTTAGATGTTAAGTATAATAAAAATCTGTATATTAAACAAGTTAGACACACAGTCCAGCGGTGGACTGTGTGTAGCGCTAAAGCACAGGTCCCGGGTTCGAGACCTGTTAGTGACACCGGTTCGATGATTTAAAATATTTTTGAAAATAAAAGAATTTTGAATAAACTGAGTTAGTATATAAGTATAATTAAAAACAGAATTATTTCAGGTTAGACACGTAGCTCAGTTGGTAGAGCTGCGTGCACGCGAACGGGAGGTCTCGGGTTCGAGCCTCACCCGGCGCATACATTTACACAATAAAACGGTAAACAAGTCAAACGGTCAACGGTCAATGCAAAAAGTCAACATATTTTTATATTTTTATTTATTTAATTTAATTTAAAAATCAATTAAAAATACTTAAAAATAATGTTTTTAATGATAGGAAATAGCCTTAAACTCACAAAAAATATATCTAAAAATCCTATTAAAATTATTAATAAAATCCACTCATTTACTATATTTTCCGTTGTTAGTTAGGTTAGTTATATTCTCGTTGTTCCATTCTTCCAACTCGTGCGCATCTCACCATCTCCAATCAAACGCAACCAATGTGAGTGAATCTTTACAAATTCCCCGTTTTTAATCACGTTTTTGGGGTGTATCATGTGTCTTGCCATTTATTATATTTAAATCATTGTGCATACATCATATCATGAACAAATGTGTATTCAGCTTGTTTCAACTGTTTGTGTGGTTATTGTTTAGATTTAATTTATTATTTTTAGTACATGCAATTTCATAGGCCGCCGCTCCCCATTACATTATGAGCGTTGAGCATGTTCCCCATTACATTATGAGCGTGAACCTGGTGTGCCAACATACGATCGGCTCCGTTTGATTGAGCCTTGATCGCACAGACATTTATCATTTTTAGTACATGCAATACGATCGGCTCCGTTTAATTGAGCCTTGATCGCACAGTTTCATTCATGTTATATATTTATGCAAGTTGATATGTTATGGTATGCTGTTGGTTTGTTATTATATGTTATTGTATGTTATAGTTTGTGGTTGTTATTGCTACTGTTTGATTTTGTACATTTGCTCACTTATGATTATTGCACAATTTTTCCTTGATAAAATAACAAGAAAATCGATAATAAATGTTTATCTAACAAGGTTCACTCGCCAACTTATGTTGACCCAAAAACCCCCATTTTTACACATGATACAGGTGAACCAGCTGCAGCAAGAAACACATAGGATTGGCCTAGAAGAATAAAATGATTTTGAGCTTGGAATTGTTTAGTTGGTTATTTTTCTTTGTATTTGTATGGACATGTTTGGATTATTGGGAATGTAATTTTGACTTTAATAAATATGAAACATATTAGTAAATATCATGAGCTTTGGTGATAACCCAATTATGCCCCGACTCTTATTCCGCTGCGGGTCGAGGTGTGACAATGATGGCCCGTTATGGTTTTGAAAGCAAACTATGCTTTAAAGGGCAATTTCGTCATTTTAAATGTAATAAACGAACTTATAAGTAAACATATGTTAATAAGATAAACATTCTGTAAAAATACCTATTTTGTGATGTTATATCAGTAGGACATCAATTATATGCGTGGTTCATAGTTTAAGACCAAACAATGTCCCGAAAGGGTAATTTGGTCATTTCACATATAATTGATAACTTATTTGGGAATCTGAGTTTGGGACATGTACCTACTGTTAATAATTTGAAAACATGTTTTGAAATCAGTAGGTATCAAGTCTTAATGCTCTTATATGGTTTTAAACCATATTGTGCGCCGAAATGGCGATTAAGTCGCTAAATGACGATTTAAATGGTATTTAAGTAATGTTATAGTTAACCTATATGTGTAGGTTTGTCATAAAACGTTAAATTTAGTGAAAAGGGCATATCGTATTAAGACCAAAATATGTTAATATATATTTACATCCGTAAGTAGAAGGTTTTGGTTTAAAAACAATTGCTTTTGAGTATGGAAGGCATTTTAGCAAAGTTAGGCATATTTATCGGATACTTGCATAACGACTCGGATTACTACATGACATGTGCTATAACTCCAGAGAGTTATTGTATATTATAACATGGTCATAATGTAACTAGGGACAGAAGCTAATGTTGCTAAATCGGGTCAGAACTGAAAGTCAAAGCAAAAGGCAACTTTCGCGACTTTCGGTTGCGAACCGACCTTAGACCTGGAATTGACGAGCCGAACATGTTCCTACATGTTCTCATAATTATTACCAAGTTTGTGTCAAAACAGGTTTTATAACACCTACATTTCTAGTTATGATTTTATTTCAAAACTGACCCGTTTGACTTTTATTAACATAACTTTGACCTGTCAATTGACCAAGCAAACGTGGTAATCAGGAGGTGCCCTCTTGAGGGATTAATACCTACCTTATTATGATCACGTAGCCATGTTCGTTACAAATATTGGCTGTACCATAATGGTATTAGCTCAAAGTCAAGGCGTTTTTACGTCAACGCTTTGACTTTGGCTTTAAGCCTAACTAAACTGAACAAGGAGGGTTGGAGCACTTACAAGTGATCCAAATAAGTACTAAGAACTTAGAGGGTGCTCCTAAAAGTCTAAGGAACTCCCAAATGAGCAAGAGAATAAGGGAAATGGTGAATGAGCAAAGAATGCCAAGGTTGAGCTTGGTATTTGTAGCCAAGGGAGAAGATTGGGAGCAAGACAAGTGTCTAGGACAGGTGTGAGGGGTCTCCGGGTGTTTATGGACGTGGCACAAGCAAGAGATTGGTGGCAAGTCGCGAGTTAAGTGGCAGGGCAGGAAGCTGCCAAGCAAACTGCCTCTGGCAGTCCCTTAGGACCGTTAGGGTAAAGCCTTGCGGTCTGTAAGGACTCTGGCGCCCACAGATTTGAATTAGTTGCGGACCGTAACCATAAAGGTTTGTGGTCCGTAACCGCCTTACTGAAACAATGTTTTGGTTACCTTACGGTCCGTAACCATTGATGGTTACGGTTTGTAAGGACCTTCCAGAAAGGGAAACTTTGGCTTTTTGCCATTTTGGTCCCTCGACTTGTCCGATGCTTGTTCAGAGGTTATAAAAATAACATAATGTGTCCTTGGTCCCTCTCTGCTACACGTGCCAACCAAAAATTTTCAAGACATGTGTCGAATTTTTGTTGGACGAAATTTTCGAGGTGTCACAACTCTGTAGTACCAATCGAGGGCTCAAAGGCTGTAAAGGTGCTTTAAGTTTTACGTGTTTAATCCCACCACCAAGCGATTGGCAATCATTCCACCGATCCATTTTATGGGTCTAGCATTTCATCAAACAAATTGTGTACACTACACACTTGTTTGTATTCATTCTTTAGAACCTGTTGGGAAGTCGTTTCAGATTCAAATCTACTTGTCTGATACACGGAAATGGAAGATCTCTATCCAATCTTTCTTGATGAATAACCCCGTCTTCTTTAAAGTGTTCTACAAGAGTGGAGCTGTTTGTTGGGCTCTGTCTTATGGCAATCACTTGTTTTTCTAAAATAAATGCAGAACAGTTGCAGACGTTTCCCTTGTCGGTGGAGACGATACCTTCCGAAACGTGGACAATGTACTTTGGGGAATCGAGAGGTCATTTGCTTTTAATGGTATCCAATAATTTACAAGTATCCATTAATCATGATGATAACAGTTTACGCTTGGATGTGTTTGAGATGTTGAGTGACCATTCTAGGTGGTTTAGCAAGTATCAAGTGGAGCTTGATGGACTTCCAGATGCTTTCCCAGAGCAAACCAATATGTAGAAGCATAATGTGTATGTCGTTGATGTGGGTAAGGGTGAAAAAGAAAAAGATACCTTCATAGATGTAACAACCTAAATATTTATCGAATCGTAAAGAAACACGTGTCCGAAAACTCTCCAGATAATCCAAATATGTTGGAGGATAGGGACAAAATTTATAAAATGGGGATTCGAAATCAAGTTGAGGGACTGATATTGCAAATATGCAAAAAAAATCATATTCTAAAGGTCCTTACGGACCGTAAGCCACCCCTTACGGTCCGTACGGGATTTAAAAACTCTGCGCCAGGCAGGACCTTACAGTCCGTAAGGCCTTCCTTGGTAGAATGTGACAGCTGCAGCTGCAGTCCTGAGCCACCTAGCTTTGATTTGTGCCACCCTTCTCCTTCTTCCTCCATGTGTTATGACACTAATCAACATCTAAGGACTCCTGATAACACTTGTTATCATTTGGGAGCTCCAAGATCACTATAAACAGGCTTCCATGTTGAACTTTTCATTCACACCTTCACTGATTCTCTTCTCATCTTCTTTGGAGCTTGCTTATGGACTTAAAGCCTCCTTTCCGAAAGTTCTAAGCTTCCATTCTAACACGAATATTGGGTTAGGAAAGTCCAATTCTTATGACAGGTGATCAGTGATTGTGGAATCCAAGTCGATCCCGCTAAGATTGAAGCCTCCTTGAAACGCCCGTATTTTGTACCTTCCTTATTTAGAAATCGTAATCGTATTTCTTTTTTTTTTGAAAGCTTGTATTCGTATTCTTTTCGTATTTACAACTTTGTAATCCGAGACGTTGATCATAATGAAATCCTTATTTTACCTATACTTGTTGTAACGCCCTGCTTTTTCGTACTTCCCTTAATTAGAAGGCTTGTCTTGTTATTCCTATTTTTTTAAACCTATATTCCTTGTAGTCGTATTTTGTTGTATCGTTGTAAATCCTGAGACTTTGATTGTAATAAAATTTGTTACTTCTTACAAATTCTACTTTAATTTTTCATGCATGCTCATACGTCAGATTCATTATACATTATTCGCGATTCCTATAGAAGTATGTTAAACTTTCGAATACATATCATACATACAAAATTTATACGTTTTCCCGCATGATTATACGTCATTAACGCTTACAAATACTTGCTCATACTTGTATGTGTTCAAATCTCATAATACCCCTTATAATATGCCTTTATGCCTAAAAATAACTCAAAACCTAACACATATAAACATTAGGGGGCTAAAGTGTCAAAAATGAAACTTTAATCCGGAAAACCAACCCGTCGCGTCGCGCGACGGGGATGTATGTTTGTCGTCACGTAGCACGACAACCCATAATCCGCAGAAGGTTTGTTCAGCTCATCCATTGGGAAATTTTGTGTTTCTTAAGTGTGTTTTCTTCATTAAACACTCACCTAACCCACCCTAAAGCTCAACCATAAAACCCACTTCGTTCCTGTACTTTTTCCATTTTGCAACACTAACTCCCTCCCAAAACCTCACTAATCTCTGCCCCAAAATAGTAAATTACATCAGAAAGTTCAAGACTTTCTAAGTGAGTTCTAACTCACTTTTACTTCACATATCTACTTGTTTCTTCTTTCTTAACACTTGGAATACCTCTAGGGTAGTTTCCATAGGTTTTCCATGGAAAACCAAGGTGGAACATCTCCATATTTGATGTTAAAAGTACAAGAAACTTTCTGTTTTGAATAAAACTTTATAAAACTTCTTTAAACTTGTGTTTTGTTCAGACAAACCTATGTTCCTATGCTCCTAAATGAAACCTATGATTAGTGAGCTTAAACAAGGTTGTTTCATACAAATTAGGGGTGGTTAAACACTCCAAACTTTCTGTTAAAGGGTTTTAACCCACAAGTGATGAACAAGTCTTGAGCTTGTGTATGTGTGATTATTTGGATGGCTTGGGCTATCCTACTTACAATCCACACTTCACTTGATGATTTATTCTAGCTAATATGTATATTTCATTTCGTAATAATCTATTTCACGACCATCCTTGTTGTCTTGACAACTTGTGCATTGGTGAAAATACGAGGTCTTAAATGGATGATTTAATCTCCTACCTCATGCATGACTTCTATGATAATCTTGTTGGACTAAGCTTATGATATACCATATGAACTATATAAAATACATATAATACATGTAAGAAACCGAACTCTTGATGATAACCAAATGGATATTTGTCAAGTTACTAAGTTAAACCACCTAAGTGCTTAGTTCCTCGTTACGATTCTAATAGGTATTGAATCTATGAAATCCTTCTAACCCCTATGGGTTTTTATAGTGTCAAAAACGAGTGCTAGGTCTAAGTGGATATTTTCTTGTATATTTATTTTGTTATACTTTAAATTCCGATTCTAAACACCCCCATAAACTCCATCCCCGAACACATTCATTCTCCTAACCTCATTAACTCGTCAATACTTGGATAATCGGAAGACTTAGAATTTTGTGAGTACACTTGACCCATTTTATTTTTAATGCATTTTGGGTGTAACATGTTTTACTTGTTAAATTGCACGATTCACATAAACATGCTTTATTCACCCAATCCGTTATACATGCTTTGTTATGCTTAGGTTCATGCTAGAGTTTATACAACTTGTTAGCCCGCCTTAACAATTATAGAGCTATAGGAGTAGCACACCACTCGACGTGGTTTTGTTAAGTTATATTCTTTACGATCTCGATTACCGCGGTATCGAGGGATGCTATTATTCTAAAACGTTATCCCTACTTTTGTGGCAAGGGATGCTAAATACTAGTGGACACTTGGGTTTGACTTTGGATATGCATGCTAGTTTGACCTTGTACACCAAATTGCCATGTTGGATGGAGAAAACACTTTTTATACTTATGCCACGTGTCTAAAACTAGTGTGCTCGCCAATACATTGTGTTGAACTATGCTTTTAAAACATGTTGCAGGCAGGTTAATGCTGATGTTGATGATGCATGGAACATAGTAGGATGCCTAGATACACATTTTAAATTTTGTATACTTATTGTAATGTAATTCTTTTATTCCAAGTTGTATTTGTTTCAATCTTTGTAATTGACTCTTGAGAAATGAATTGAAATTCAATATTTAAATACTTGTCGCAAATATTAGTGCTATGAAGACTCGAGCAATCTATTTCGTCTCACTCTGATGTTCCCGCCATCGGTTGGGGTGTGACAGATTGGTATCAGAGCCATAACTACAGGGAATTAGGAAAATTGCCATGCTTTTGACCTAGTCTATAGTTAAGCACCATACTTGACCATACTTGATTCACATGCTAATTTCTTGAAACGTCTTTTATGTGCTAAATCCTCGAAATCCTTTATGTTCCCATACTTGTTTTACTATTCCAAACATACGCCCTTCCTAATGCATTTTACTTGATTATACTAAAATCGAAAACACTCGTTTACACAAATGAGACGACTTCACAAAAGAGGTGTGAAACCCACAATTTGGTGAACGACTCTCAATCCACCATTCTTTTACACGAAATTCACCATCAAGTTAGGAGTGGAATCCTCACCTTGATGGAGAATTTCCATTTCAAGCCTAGTGGACCCTCGTCAACGTGGCATAATTAACTTTCTTGACCCGACGAGTACTAACCACCCGCATCTTGTCAATTAGTCCCTCTCCTTGATTTTCAAAAATCCCGCCAAGTCTCAAATTTTCGGTTGATTTGGAACATGTAGTAACCGAAAGGGTGAATACCGTTAACCGACATGTCAGCGAGAGTATTCCACCTATTAGGCCAAAGCATGCTTCCCAAATTCAAAAGAATTTTCGACCACTTTGGTCTAGTCAAAGTTCCATTTTGAAACAATACAAGTTTTAATCAAACCTTCGTTTTACTATTGTCAATCTCAGTGTAACATGATACCACCTCTTTTTTTCAAATTTCAAATTATTTTAAGATTTTACACAAATCATACTAAACCTTTTCATACACTTATACGTTATTTACATGCATGATTTCAAAACGTCACCAACAAGAATTATATTCCTCGAAATCCCAAAATGGAGACCTATCATCGAGATAGGAGTGATTTCCTTACTTTGACGATTAACACCGCTCCTTCCTTCCTTAAAATGACCTCACCAACGGGTTAGGGGTGATTCCCATACCTCGGTGATCGTTACCAACCCTCCTTCTTGGAAACTTTATTACATAAACCACACATTCAATTTGTATGCCTAAATCTTTTATCATATTGTCAAGATCCCTACTTATGCGAATTTCAAAATCTATTATTTTATCAAACGTATTTCTTATCCCGTAATCTATTTCATATAAATCACATACACAAAATACTTAGTCACCACATAAACGTTTTGTTTCCCGATTTTCCAAAACTTTACGAAATGCTACCATCAACTTAATCGGTCTAATGAATCGATTGCCTATAAATTTCATACTCGACATAATCACTAAAACACGATCACATTATATCATTGTACTAAAGACTTTCATTCAAAAACGGAAATCAAACCTACCTATCTCACACTCCTATATTGTCTTATAGATATTATAGAATCGTTTTACTAAAACTCTTTTCAAAGTTAATAAACCATTTTGCTAAAACACTTTTCAACGATCACTAAGTTCATTATGCTAAATTTCTTCTTAAGGATCAACGTTTCCACGAGAACCTCCAAAGTTCAAATTTCAAATTTCTCATTTTAATGCAAGATCCTTTAAAATGGTGCTAACTTACTATTACCCTTTTCATACACCGCCCAATACGCCATTTTAATTTTAAAACACGCGGGCAAGAAAACTTCATAGGGACCGACAATATTCAACTTACGTAAATTCTTTTTAAAACAAGAGTAGCATTTCCGTTCTTTTACAAAGTACATCTCGCATAACCAATAGATATTTTACTTACTTTTGACATTCATGAACTAGATTCTACATTCCAAGTCAAACTCAAATCTATTTGATTCCATGAACTCAACATTTTGCTCAAACAACTATACATTCATACCCTCGTACATGATTTAGTCAATATCTCACGACAATTTCACTTATATCATTCGTTTTTACATACTCAAACTTCTTGATCATTTATATGCTTAAATTCGTTATGCTTCAATTAATACTATATACGCAATCATTATTATTGATACTCATAACGATAATTATATTCATACTTATACTCATACGTATACTCATACGCATACTTATATTCATACTCATATTCATACATTCGTACCTATACGCGAGCGTAACCCGAGGGGTTCACTTACATTGGTCTCATACATACTTGAACATAAACATGCTTATATAGTACATCTTTATACGCACACATCCTTATTTTCAAATTTATGTGTACCCTGATTCATACACAACTAATACAAGCTATGCGAATCATGCGACAATCAAAATAATCGCGGGTACACACGGATTATAGTGATAGGCGCATGAGAATCATAAGAGTGTACTACTGTGTATGGTAAAGCACGGAACGTAACATGACACCGAACAACAAAACGAACGTAACACGATTAAATCATGGTAGATACGCTGCTGGTACTTCCTATGTATAAGTGTTTGTATCATGTTACCAAACTTTAGTAAAAGGTGCCATGAGAAATTCGGTGTTTTGCGGACCCTATTTAGACCTAATGCGCAGACTTTAACAACTCGAATGCATTGCTAAACACGTGATATCTGATTATCCGCGATGAGACGCATCACTTTCGTCATTATCCAACACACATAACATTCCTATCCTTGCATCCCACTACTAGATCGATCGTTCACTCTCGTACCCCCATTATTCCCAGTCATTCTTCATTTTTCGTGCAAACCTCCTTTACAATCAAACGGTTTTAAACGTTCGAACCATACAATACCTCTTTACTTTTAAAATTACCTCCAAAAAAAAACTAGTTTATTTATTTGATTCCGAACTCGTTCCTCACCAATAAACAATTTTCTACAAGTCTGAGATTTATTAATGCACTCGAAATCAGTAAATTTTTCGTACAACCGGTTATGCGACCACACTTTTCGTCAAAACGCAATCCGTTTTACACGAGAAACTTCCTTTTTAGATATCCTATTTCAAAGTACCTCTCCATCCCGAGTTATTCAAACTTGTTTAAACTCACTTCGCCAATACACACAGGCACATTTTTGCTTATGTCTAACATCTCCAGTCATTTTAGTCGAACAAAATTCTTTATACCAATCTATCTTTTCGTTCCCCAGAATTTTGTACTTTTTCAACACATCTCAAGCTTCCAAGTCTTGATTTTAGTCAATCATCTTTTTTAGCCAAAATGCCTTTCACAATGTCATCCTTTTAAATAAATTTCGGGACGAAATTTCCTAAAGGAGGGGAGACTGTAACACCCTGCTTTTTCGTACTTCCCTTAACTAGAAGGCTTGTCTTGTATTCCTATTTTTTTTAAACCTGTATTCCTTGTAGTCGTATTTCGTTGTATCGATGTAAATCCCGAGACTTTGATTGTAATAAAATTCGTTACGTCTTACAATTTATACTATAATTATTCATGCATGCTTATACGTTCGGATTCATTATACATTATTCCGATTCCTATAGAAGTATATTAAACTTTTGAATACATATCATACATACGCAATTTATACGTTTTCCCGCATGATTATACGGCATTTATGCTTACGAATACTTGCTCATACTTGTATGTGTTCAAATCTCATAATACCCCTTGTAATATGCCTTTATGCCTAAAAATAAAAATAACATCAAAACCTAACACATATAAACACTAGGGGGCTAAAGTGTCAAAAATGAAACTCTAATCCGGAAAACCAACCCGTCGCGTCGCGCGACGAGGATGTATGTTTGTCGTCGCGTAGCGCGACACCCCATAATCTGCAGAAGGTTTGTTCAGCTCATCCATTGGGAAATTTTGTGTTTCTTAAGTGTGTTTTCTTCATTAAAGACTCACCTAACCCACCCTAAAGCTCAACCATAAAACCCACTTCATTCCCATACTTTTTCCATTTTGCAGACACTAACTCCCTCCCAAAACCTCACTAATCTCTGACCCAAAATAGTAAATTACATCAGAAAGTTCAAGACTTTCTAAGTGAGTTCTAACTCACTTTTACTTCAACAATCTACTTTTTTCTTCTTTCTTAACACCTGGAACACCTCTAGGGATGTTTCCATAGGTTTTCCATGGAAGGCCAAGGTGGAACATCTCCATATTTAAGGTTAAAAATGAAAGAAACTTTCTGTTTTGAATAAAACTTCTTAAACTTGTGTTTTCTTCAGACAAACCTATGTTCCTATGCTCCTAAATCAACCTATGATTAGTGAGCTTAAACAAGGCTGTTCATACAAATTAGGGGTGGTTAAACACTCCGAACTTTCTGTTTTAAAAGGGTTTTAACCCACAAGTGATGAACAAGTCTT
Source organism: Scalesia atractyloides (assembly GCA_947069175.1). Classification (NCBI taxonomy): domain Eukaryota; kingdom Viridiplantae; phylum Streptophyta; class Magnoliopsida; order Asterales; family Asteraceae; genus Scalesia; species Scalesia atractyloides. The sequence continues at coordinate 83,961,530 of CAMTDV010000016.1, forward strand.
GAGCTTGTGTATGTGTGATTATTTGGATGGCTTGGGCTATCCTACTTACAATCCACACTTCACTTCATGATTTCTTCTAGTTAGTATGTATATTTCATTTCATAATAATCTATTCCATGACCATCCTTGTTATCTTGACAACTTGTGCATTGGTGAAAATACAACGAGGTCTTAAATGGATGTTTAACCTCCTACCTCATGCATGAATTCTATGATAATCTTTTTGGACTAAGCTTATGATATACCATATAATACATGTAACAAACCGAACCCTTGATGATAACCAAATGGATATTTGTCAAGTTACTAAGTTAAACCACTTAAGTGCTTGGTTCCACGTTACGATTCTAATAGGTATTGAACCTATGATATCATTCTAACCCCTATGGGTTTTTATAGTGTCAAAAATGAGTGCTAGGTCTAATTGGATATTTTCTTGTATAGTTATTTTGTTATACTTTAAATTCTGATTCTAAACACCCCCATAAACTCCATCCCCGAACACATTCTTTCTCCTGACCTCATTAACTCGTCAATACTTGGATAATCGGAAGACTTCGCAATTTTGTGAGTACACTTGACCCGTTTTACTTTTAATAAACTTTGGGTGTAACATGTTTTACTTGTTAAATTGCATGATTCACATAAACATGCTTTATTCACCCAATCCGTTATACATGCTTTGTTATGCTTAGGTTCATGCTAGAGTTTATACAACTTGTTAGCCCGCCTTAACAATTATAACGCTATAGGAGTAGCACACCACCCGGCGGGGTTTTGTTAAGTTATATTCTTTACGGTCTCGATTACTGCGGTATCGAGGGATGCTATTATTCTAAAACGGTGTCGCTACTTTTGTGGCAAGGGATGCTAAATACTAGCGGACACTTGGGTTTGACTATGGATATGCATGTTAGTTTGACCTTGTATACCAAATTGCTATGTTGGATTGAGGAAACACTTTTTATACTTATGCCACGTGTCTAAAACTAGTGTGCTTGCCAATATGTTGTGTTGAACTATGCCTTTAAAACATGTTGAAGTTGGAAGGATGGACACTCAATTTCCCGAAGGAACGATGCGAAACACTCGATTTTGGACACGAAACAACCTAGTTCGCACTAAACTCAATTCGTATGAATTGACCAATTGTACGAATTGGTAACAGTTCATGCGAACTGGCCAATTTCTCCCATCCGTCACTCTGTTTCGACCGATTCGGCACTCTGGTAGACTGATGCACTTTTGTTCCTACTTACAGGCTGACCCGGCACTCCCTCCGCTCTCTTCTACTCTTACAACTCTCTTTACGCACTCACTGTGAGTATACTGGACCCCTTTTTGCTTTAATGCACTTTTGGGTGTTACATACGTCCTCTATATCAAAACACAACACACAATGCTCAAAAGCTTTAAAACGCAACCCGCTCTTACATGACTATACTTGAATCGCTGAATTGTATGTTATTTCCTTGATGACTTGTATGCCACCCTTAACATGATAGCTTGCTAGAGGATGACCCACCACCCGGAGGCCCGGGGTTGTTAAGGCTCACACTCTTATATTTAGCTTTATTTTCTCTTTAGTACGTGGACACTTGTTCGCGTGACTCGCACTCGTGGTTTGTTTGTTACTTATATCAATGTTTTTAACATAGTTCATATCTCTTACGTATGTTCATGCGGTTTATGCGAAACGCTTATTTACTATTACTATGCAAACCTGTATGCTCACCTTTACATTATTGTAGTGACTTTTATTTTAACGTATGTGACAGGTTGATGGATATATCTGAGCTGAAAAGAGATAGGATTGCTAGAAACTCATCTAGAAATCTAGGTTGTCGGATTTGAATTGTTTAAAAGATTGTGTAATCTATTTTGACTATGGTGATATATTTGTTTAATTGACCTCTAAATATTATCATTTAAATAGTTATTATGGATTCTCTTGAACAATCTGATTCACCTAGTGCCACGCCCCGATGATTCCGCCTTCGGTTGGGGTGTGGCAAATGTAATAATGAAGGTATTAATCCCCTGCGATTATACCTTCTGACCATCACGTTTAGTAGGCGAAATGATGAGTCATACATGAAAAATAAAAGTAAAAAACACAGATTTTGCATTTTACGACGAATGAACTTTTAAGTATTAAAACTATAAGTTTTAACTTTATAGTAGTTTTTATAACATTAGAAGAGTGGTTTATTATGTCTAACTTGTCATATACAGTTTGGCACTCAATTCCTAGTCGAGAGTCAAATAGTTTGACTTGTGCTTTGACTTTCACTTCTGACCTGTTTGGTCAACCTTAAAACCTAATCAAACCCAACTACGTGATCGTTATAATGTTGGGAATAATCCCCTATGATTATACCTTCTGGTCATCAAGTTTGGTCAAGTCAAAGATATATTTATTAAAAAGTTTAAAATGCCCTTTTGGCGTAAAAAAATAAAATGGCTTTAAGCCCGTGTGTTAAACAACATGACTTCAAGACTGTTGTTATAACATCATAAAATATATATAAGTAGGACTCGTCATAAACCCATTCGACCACCCGATCCCGTATATACGCGCACGACTGGTATATAAACTAGTCGAATCGGGTCAAACCTTTTCAAAACCTTTCAAATTCGGAATGTTTGGTTAATAACCCATATTACATGAGAATCTGCACTTGTACGGGTATAAATGGTGTGCATCAAGCGTGATATTATTTTGTTAATATTTTAAGTCAGTTTTACGCATTAGTCAAGTTTTAAATTTATAAAACACGATATTGTACTAACACTAAACACACACTTGGGCAAGTGCACCCATCGCGAGCGTAGTATAGTGTTGGTAAGATACCAAGGTCGTCCAAGGACACAAGATCTTTTAATATCAGTTTATCATCAACGTCTAATCGTTCTAAATTTTTTATAAAAGTTTTAAACACAAAAGTAAATCTAAAAATGAAAAGATAAATAAAATGAAATACAAATATACAAGATAGAATCACTTTGATCCAACTCCTCTTTAGTGTATCCTTTGATGATTTTCGCACTTTTGGACTTTTCAAGAGATAATCTTAGTTAAAGTAGTAGGCCCCTCTTTTGAAGGTGACGTTACACTCAACCCAGTGGTTTGAGTCAGCAGGGATACAATCCCAAAGGGTCGAATATTAAAAGATAATTAAATAAGTTATTAATGTGAAAAGTAGTAGGCCCCTCTTTTGAAGGTGACGTTACCCTCGGCTAAGTGGTTTGAGTCAGCAAGGATACAATCCCAAGAAGCCAGTTTAATGTTTTAATAGTAGTTTACATATGAGGGGTTCAGGATATTCGCACCCCCGCCATCCAATACCCATGGGGCATTGAAGGAGGTCCTGGTAAGCTTAAACCAAGTCCTCGCAGGATCTATACACTAAACGAGACAAGAACTTTACCAAACCACCCTTCTAACCCCTTCCAAGTAGTTAACGCACTTTATATAGACGTAAAGACACGAATGAGCAAATCAATGACATCATGAAGAAATGGTTAGGATTTCAACATAAGAAACTAGTTATTAAAGTCATTAATACATACCCAATTAAAAAGTGCCGAAAGATTAAAAATCAAAAGTAATATATTAAAGACTTGTCTTCACCAAGTGATGTAAGAGATTAGCCAAGCATGGCCTTTGTTTGACAATAACTCTTACTATCAATCTTGGATCCCGAGACTACTACACACTCCAAAGATGATAGATGGATGATGGTGGTGGGTGTTGGTGTTGTAGTGGTGGTGGCATGGTGGCAAAGTGAGAGAGAAGTGGTTTGCCAAGGGATGCCTTTGAAGTGAACCAAGCACCCCTATTTATAGTCAGAACATTGCCTGGCCATGGCCCCGTGTCCAGTGTGCACGGCCCGTGGCCAGCTTCTTCTCTTCCTTCATTAATTGCAGCTGTCAGCAGAGGGTCCCACACGACCCTGTGGCTCCTAGGCACGACCACCTGGTCAACTCTTTGCTCTACTATAAAGATTCTGCAAATCTTAGAGTCTGACCACGCCCCATGGTGATCTGGGCACAGCCTCGTGGTGGGCATAGAAGCTTCTGCATGCTTTGTCTTTAAGTGCAAGTTCTGATCATGCCCCATGCTTGGCTGTGCACGGCCCCGTGCTCAGCTTCTATTTCCTTGTTTTTGTCTTTGGGTGCTGCATAGGGTTCGGGCATGTCGTGTTATTCCTTCTTCTTGTATTTATGTTGGTTTTGGCTGCTTATTTGCTTCTTTTGTTCTTTTAAGCTCATTGGGTCCTGTAAATTCAAAAGGAACAAAGAAACGTGTTTTTTCCAACATTAGTACTAGAAAAGGGTTAGTTTTATGCCTCACTTAATGTAATTTATATGTTGCATTTTGTACACATCGAATATCCCTACACTTGAATCTTTGCTTGTCCTCAAGCAAAACTCTATAAATGTGGCTCACACACCCAAATGGAATAGGTAGAGAAGAAGTTTTGTGGCTTGTCTTGAGTGTCGGGAATCCAAGATCTTTATTCAATTTTGTTTTTATTTTATTTACAAACTTATTTGTCATGATTTATTTAAAACATTTTTAAGAAAATTTATTTATTTGGGCATAACATGCCTTTTTAAAATTCTATTTATTTATATACAAGTTCACGTACCTCACGGAAGATCACTCAACACTCAGCCAAAGATGTATTTTTGTGATTAGACTTGATTCCGGTCATGGAACTTACTTCTACCATATGCTTGCCAAGCGATCAAACATCCTCCTCTTTAACTACAAACCTTCGTAAATATCAAGAGGTCTTTTTGAAAGGGTTAGGCTTGGGCTAAAGGTAGGTGATTTTTGCGTTAGTAGTTAGCAAAATGGCGAAAAGCATAAAAAAAGTCGGTTATCGTAAAAATTTTTGTTTTTTTGTGACGTTTATTTAAACTAAGCATATTCAAACAAGATTTTTGAGGAACTTGTTTGGTTATTGCAAGAACTATTTTTTTAACATATGTGTCACAAGATAACCGAGCTTTTTACTAAAATAAATGGGGTTGAAAGAAAAAGGCTTTAGTGGGTAATGGGTGTTTGTCTTACGGGTTTTTGAAATGAAAAAGTTTAGGCTCAAAGGGATTAACTAGGGGATTTTTGGTAGGGGAGTAAAAAGAAGAAAAATAATGGTGTTGAATAAAAATGGGTTAGTCCAAATGCCTCCATCATTTACATACTTGGGTTAAAGTCAGTGAGGACCGGGATTGTATCGTCTTGGAAAGTTGTAGAGTCGTAAAAACCAAGCGGCTTACTCACACAAGAAACAAAAAATGAGCATTTGGTTAAAGATGTATGTATGCTCGATAAAGGCTCAAAACTCACTTATTGTGGGAATGTGTTTATAGTGTGAACAAGTATATATAATCAAATTTTAAAAAGATTTGTCATGCCTTTTTATAATTTTCTTGTTTGGTTCTTTTTATCACGACGCTATCGGTTGTAAATTTGTAAAAACGTATCTTTTTTAGAACTTGTTATTCCCAAATTAAACCAAAACAAGTAAAAAAATGAATTTTTTTGAAAAGATTTGGGGTGATTAGCGGTTCCAACACGAGTTTTGTGTAAGGATTATTACTAGGACTTGCAAGATTCAAGATTTTAGCTTCCCCCCACACTTAAATTACACATTGTCCTCAATGTGTCCAAAAATAGGTTTTTCGGTTGACTCGAATGTGTAAACGCGTGTTAAAAACAAGTTTTTATGATGCTGGGCACCTGGCCAAGGGACCGTGTTGTCTAGGCATGCCCCCGTAGTCAGAGTGCCAGTATCAAAGATGTACAGTAGGTTGACCACTTGGCGTATCCACCGGGCATGACCCGTGGTCAGTTACCTGACCATTCTTTTTTTTTTTGCAGAGCTCCGGGCATGGGGCGTGTTGGGTTGGGCACGCCCCTGTGCTGCACATGCTGGAAAGTTGAAAGAAGTTGTCGAAAGGTACTGTTTACGTGCATGGGTGTGGTTTTGACGTCCGTTTGGCAAATTTCATCTTTTCGAGTGTGATTTTTCCTGAAATGTAAGATTAGACTAGAAAACAAAAAAGTTAAACTAAAATTAACACTAAAGATAGTTCCAGGAATGCCTCCGTGGTGCGCCACGTTTATAAGGGTCCTTGGCTAGACCCAAAGCCTGTCATATGTTACCATAGCGGGATGTCTCGCATCCCGTGTTACACCGTTGGAGCGCGTCATCCAAGCTTGAGTCTATGGCATCCATGTAGTTGACCGGGTCGCCTCTACTGTTTTTCCTACCCCAAACTTCATTTCCTTGTCTCCTACCCTCAATGTTAATTCCCCGTCACTCATATCCACCATTGCACAAGCGGTGGCGAGGAATGGTCTTCCTAGAATTATGGGAACTTTGGTATCTTCTTCCATGTCGAGTATGACAAAGTCGGCTGGAAAGACAAATTCTCAACCTTTACCAAGAGGTTCTCGGTGACACCTTGTGGGTATTTGACCGACCTATCGGCACGTTGTATGCTCATTTTCGTGGGGCTTGGTTTTCCGAGTCCGAGTCGGTCAAACATTGATGCGGGCATAAGATTGATGCTATCCCTAAGGTCGGCTAATGCATTCCGTACGGGTGATCCCCCAATGGAGCAAGGATGGTGAAGCTTCCGGGGTCGATTTTCTTTTGGGGAAGTTTGTTGAGGAGCACGACAGAGCATTCTTCACTTAGGTTGACCAATTGCAATGTTTCAATCTTTCTTTTGTGGGTGAGGAAGTCTCTCAGGAATTTTGAGTATTTAGGCATTTGAGTGAGGACTTCTACAAATAAGAGATTGATATGCGATTGCTTTACTAGGCTTATGAATTTTGTGAATTGCTCGTCGTGAAAGCTTAATCTAGCGAAACCAACCATATTTCAAAGTTAACTGGTCAAAGTCAAAGACTTACAAATGACCCGTTAACATTCTAACGGATAATATTTCTGTCCATTCCGGACTGTAGAGCCTCTAGTAAATTGTGCCTAAATTGATATACTTTGAATACGGCTGTGCTGTACGAAATAAATACATTGTTTTTATAAAGACTAGTATAGGTAAATACTTCTGGCCTATTTTGTTTATGAACTTGGTATATGGCACTAGCCACTTGGACAGGTAGTGCAAAAGGGTTAATAATGTCACAGAAATACAATAATTTGTTTTAATCCGTAATGCTTGATAACATTAAACACTTGGGGGTTAATATGCCTGTGTTTGGGCGTCCCGATTCATTTAAATGTGAATGGCCATGAAAATAAGTGCGGGGTGTAAGCATATACCTGACGGACACAAATAATTAATATGGTGTGTCTATTGATCATGTACCGACTGTTATCCCGGTCCCCGATTGTATTCACAAGCATATAAAACTCGTAACAAGAAATATACTTTATCCTAGTGTTAAATAAAAATGAATACCTAATGGTTTTCAAAGGATTTTTGAAAAGATTTCCAAAAGAGTCGGTTAATAGTATTTACCAGTGCAAACTGACGTATTTTAAAGATTAACCACAGGTTAAGCAAGTACGAAATAGGCTAGAGTAGGCTTGGTCATAAACGTTGGAATTTGCGACTCCTTGGCTAGAGATCCATTATAGTCTCAAGAACGTTTCATTAGATCCTTGATCGGAGTGTCGCGCTCCGGTTAAAGATAATATTTATATGCCCTAATACCTCAAACTATGAGTTAGTAGTAGTAAGGGGTCGAACCACGAAGAGTCTGTAGTTTGTGTTCGGATTTAGTCGATTATCAAAATGGAACAATTTAAGAAGCTTGCCATTTGGATCAATTATTTTGTTTGTTTTGAAAAGGGTATCGTAATGAACCGACGAATTTGTGATTACTACTAAAACTTTGATTATGATATTTAACAAAACTAAATTGTTGGTTAAAAACTATGAATCTAAACAAGGTTCACACCCGTTCGATAATCGCAAGACCTAGGGTTTCTACACGTTTTAAATTGATTTAGTTGAATTAAGTGATTAACCAATTTAGTGTTATGTAGCTTAGATGCCAAAAGCTGTCAACGTTATAACAACGGACCGTAGTGCACTTCTTTACCAAGAACATGTAAATCCTAACCTACGACAAGGCATAATTGCACACAACCATTTCATAAAGTCAGATTTAATATTCACTCGGCAATTCACGAATTCAAAACAAATGTAAGACAAATATCAAAGGTTTCAAATGCTTAAACACAAGTTGTCACAAAATCAAACTAAACACAAATGTTTAAGCCCTCGAAAATCTTACAAAAATCTACACCGGGGTGAAACCGGAGGAGACTAGCCGCTCATGGTTGATAGAACACGATCAACATATGATGAGGATGAGCACCGAGCTATGATCTTGATTCTTGGAGAGATGATGAAAGTTGGGGTTAGGGTTTGGTGATGATTGTGGATTGAGTGGAAGATGTTAGATTGATGATGGTAATTGATGGATTAGGGTTATGGTGGATTATGGTTGATTGTTGTGATGGATGATCTAGGTGTTAGTAAATGGTTATGGATAATTAGGGATGATGAATATTGTGGAAAAAGGCTCCAAGAACAAGTGGTACCACTCAAAATCCCGTAACCACTTGTTAATACCCCAAAACTTGGTCAAAACCCGATCAAATCTGCATATTGCGAAATTCACCGTCTCAGAAAAAGAAGTCGTGTCGCCGGCGGCCAAACCAAGCGTCGGCGACGCAATGTGCAAATTCCAGATACTTCCAAGCCTTAAGCCACTGGATATGGGAGTTTCTGACTGATAGGACGCGTCTTTGGGCCGTTGCTGACGCTACCTCTAAATCTAGCTTTTTATTTTCTTCATCCACGTACCCGGTTGATCCTAATTGCTTCTCGATGTTTTGTAAAGCTCCCAAATACCTCCTTAAACTCTGTTAGACCTGCAAAACACAATTTATACCAAAGTAGGCCATTTGAAACCAAAGTTCACGTAAAAACACAAACTTAATATGGTAAATCAATGGGTTTTCAACCGCATATCAATGCTACCTTGTGGAATATTTTGTACCGAACAAAGTTTGTTATAAATTTAATTTAATATATTTCAAGTTTTATACTGGTACTTTTTAATCCCTTTACTTCCACTGCTTATTATGATACTGTTATCTGATCGTCACAAATAAACCCAAGTCCAGATCCACCGGAAATGAAATCAGGGTGTGACAATAGCACTGCTACTTTTCAGTATGACCAATGATTACTATTGTCATCTCGCCAAGTTGATTACATATAATGTTCACGCCAAGAGCTTTAAGTATATAACCACTCTTCCCCGCAATTCCTTTTCCTTTCTTTGACACGTCGCTATACTGAAACCTTGTCTTCTTTTTAAAAGACAATTTGGACTTTTGTTGTTAAGGTGTTTGAATTGTGTAACTAAAGTATATTTAAAGGCACATGTACTCAATCGGCGGCTTCAATTCAAAGCCCGCAAGGTTCTGCAAGATCATATGTGGTTTCTTTCCGACAATGATCTGCTTTTAAGGAAATAAGTTTATTGTTCTGCATTTCTTATCTTTTAAATGTAGAATACAAGGTTAGGGAGGGTGTATTTACATATTTCCCTGTTAGGATCAATTATTATATATTTCTCCAAGTCCAAAAAGTCAATTACATATTTCTCCTTTCTTAAACATACATATTTATTACATATTTACTCGTCTCGTTAAAAATAACTTATTGAATTACTTTTTATCCTTATTGACCTTATTGAGTGACTATTATTTCCCAAGCTTTGTATTTTCAATAGAAACCAAGCGGGTGTTAACACGAACATACACTATTTTGCCATTTTCAATCTACATCCACGTAGTACACAAAAAACTAAATATAAATCAACATCATACCATATACGATCTTTTTATACTCTTCCCAATTTCCCCTTTAAAGCACTAAGTACAAAAAAAGCTAAATATAAATCAATATCATACCATATACGATCTCTTTATACTCTTCCCTCATCCCCTTTAAAGCTTAAGTTAAACAAGCATACATGCAGTTGATAGTACTAACTAAAAGTCATCGATTTTCAATTAGGTTAAGCTAAAGGAAACCTATAAATTTTCAGAGCAAATCAAGATATCGCCTCCAGTTATCATGGAATATAATATTGCATCTTCTCTTCAACCATATTAAGTTGCAATCATATATATAATTACTAGTTTTGCGTTGCGTGTTGCGGCGATACAGAGCAAATGATGATGTAAAACAAATGTTATTTAAAAATAATGAAGCATGTTATTTAGAAAGCCAAACCGTCGGAATCCGTTTAGTTTATCATCATACCGTTTTACTACACCAAATAAATACTCTATTCTGAATACAACTTTATTTTTAACAAAACTCATACTGGAATGTCGAGGATTTTTTTAACACAACTACATACTTAAGCAATGGTGTAGCTTTCATCGGGACCGGGGGGAAGGGGGGGGGGGGGTTGCACCTGCCCCCTGAATGTTTTGGTTTTCGATTTTGGTTCGAAAATCTCAAAATTATATATGCCCACCCCGCCAATTATTTTGCCTAAAAATCTCCTACCCCTACCAAGTTTATTGTAAAAAAAATATTTATACATATTTTTGTTGTATTGAGTTAAAAAATGTGAAGAATTGGCTAAACTTTAAGTAAAGTTTGTTACTACTTTATATATAAATCAAAGTTGAGGGTTCTTTTTTATCTTAAAGATACTTACCATTTATCTTAAAAATCATTGTAATTCTTCATCCAGGTACTTAAGATTTATCTCGCATCATTATAAATATTTGGTCTTTCTTTTTGTTAAACAATATTTAGCGTTTTTATGTGTAAGAACACCTCATTTGAATGAATGAAGATTATGTAGTTTTATTTGGAGTTATTATTGTTTGACACGACCCGAAACGAATATCCGACCCGAAAATATAACCCGATACATAGCCATAGGAAAAAAAATTGGTCCCGCGACTTCCCACCCCCTTCCAGTGGAACTTTTGGTCAAGCTATGCCACTATACTTAACTTGTTAGAAGCAAATTAACGAACTTAGGTTATTAAAGAATATCAAATTAATAGATAAAGGAAATATGATATATAAAAAAGGAAAAAGAATTAATAAAAGAAAAAACTAAATGAGAAAGAAAAATTGTTTTGAAAACAGTAAAATAAAATAAAAATATGTTAAAACTTAAAATAAACTAGAATTTTGACTCACCACGCGTTTGCAGCGGGGTCAAAACTAAAAATAACTTGAATTTGTGCCGTTAAAACTTAACTTAAAATATAGACCAACTAAAACATACATAAAATAAGTACGAAAACGTATGATATTTGACTTGATTCATTGCCGAGAGAAAAAAAAACGTCAAAACATAAACCAACTTAGATTTATGCTGAAACATATTTTTTTAAAAGCACGTAAGAAAATAGTGCTTTTAAGTTAAAGAATAGTACCGTGCGTTACGACAGCGTTTGAAATGTAAAGTAACCCGAACTTATATACCGCCTAGTGAAAACGTATTATATTTGACCAAATTCGTTTTCGAATAAAATTTATGACAAAATGTAGACCATTTACGTATAAACGTAGACCATTTACGTAAAAACGTAAACTAACTTGGATCTATACCGACACATACTTAAAACTAAAAAAAAAAAAAAGAAAACAAAACAAAACAAAGAAAAATATGAAACAAAAGCAAATCACTCGCTACATTGATTTTTCTTTTGAAAATTGTCATATATACAGTATGAATGATAAAATAAAATAATTAAATTAAAGTTATATAAAAAACTATTAAATCTGTTTGCTTTTAACACCAAAGAGAAAAATATTTTAAGTATTTTAATTATTTGACCATATATATGGAAAAGCAATTAGTTAGTGGATAAAAGGAAAAGTAGGTAAAAGTATATGGCCAAATCATAAATATATAAAACTTAATTGTGGTTAGTGTGATATGTTTTAATATATATAATAATATAGTAATATTAAAGAATATAATATTAAAAAACTATATACTATTATAAAAATAAAATTAGTATTCATGTTTGGTCGTAAATAATATATATACATAATAATTGCATCTTCTCTTCAAATGATGGTACGAATTAACAAAATCAACTCGGACCTTTGTAGAATTGGATGATGAAATAAAATAAGTTGATTAAAGAAGCATAAACTTTAACCTTTTTTCCCATTAACCGCTTGAAGACAACCCAACAATGAATTGATTTTGCTTAATCCTTTGTTCAAAAAGAAAAAAAATACATAGAATCGAACAAGGCTTGCGTTTGGATGGAACAAAATCAAACCAGAACATCGCCATCGATGAGTGGAGAGTCGCCAACCGATGATAATTTTAGAGTCTCCGGTGAGTTCTTGGGAAGACCCAAGTGGCCGTTTGAACCGCAGCATGGTAGGTTTTTTTTTCTTCGTAGATGGGTTTTACGTGAAGGGTATATGAAGTTATGAACAAAGACATGGGTAAATGAGTTTTTCGTAAGGAAATGGGAAATATGTAATTGATTTTAATAGGTGGGGAAATATGTAATTAATGATATTAGCAAGGGGACATATGTAATAAACCCTTTTTTATGAGTGGTAATTAGTGTCTTGTAATTTAACTTTGTTTCAGTTGTTTCTTAGCAATAAAATCAATCTATATTCAAGACAACCAAACATCCAAAACCAGTAATTAACAAATTGGGCCTTGAAGCCTTGTATTTGGTCTTGAACTTACCTGAACACCAGCGGGAACTTGATCTTTGAGTTATGGAATTACTTTGTAGATTCTCCTTGCAATGCTTAGCTGGAAAGGTGGCTGTTTCGATGAGCTAGATGCAAAGGTGGCGGACCTGTGGCTAGATGCCATCTCAATGTACATCTTACTCAATCGACCCGTTTAAAGTTATGCCCATGTACTTGATAAATAAACGTCCAAAACAACTAACATAACTTCTAACTACAAATAGTTCTAATTAAAATCTCATAACCATCACAACCCAAACGTGCATAATAAAAGTCATAAATCATTGTTACAATAAACTTATAATCTAACCAAACGGCCTATATTTCTTGGGTGGATAACAAACTAAAAACCAAAGTATCCTTAACACACCCTTTAATCATCGTATATTTCCTCAAAAGCCCCTCCAACTTAAACCCAGCTTTCTCCAACACCCTCTGAGACCCAACATTCTCCACATCAGTAAACGCCTGCAGCCTCACAATATCCGGGAACTCCATCAACACCTGCTTCACAGCCATCTTCACCGCCTCCGTCGTGATCCCCCGTCCCCAGTACTTGGCTGCCAAGCCATACCCGATATCCGCCTTGTGTCCATCTTCGTAGAAAGTTGACACGAACCGATAGAGCGGTCATCTATGCATTTTGACCGGTGCCAATGGTGTGGTATGCATTTGTCTTTGATGAAGGTTAACGCTTTGTCTGTTGTTTTCAGTGTTTCCCAACGGAGGAAGCGCGTTACTTGCTCGTCGCCTGCGAATGGGAGGAGGTCGTCCGCGTCGGAAAGGGGCGGAGGGTGATGGTGGTGGTGGGTGGAGATGAAGGGTTCATGGTAGAAATGGAGTGAGTCCACACCGGTGTGTTAGATCAAGTTCTTTATAGACTTATAGTGCATGTTAACATTTTTTTTATGTAAACGTTGTTGCTAAACATTTATTTTTTTAATCTTCAATAATTGCTACTCTTTTTAGACTTTTACTAGCAAAGTAAGCACTAATGTAACGTTCGTCTAATAAAATTGAAATTGGAATTGAATTTTAAAGTTTTTATTTAAAATTCCATTTAGAGCATCCACAATAAGGAGGCTTAAAAATAATTTAAAACGTGTTTAGTCACTGCCACATCATAAAACTACTTATTTCTTAAAAACATAAAAAAACCCACCCAATAGAAAACTAAAAAACATTGCCACATTATCACAACTTTTACATTCATTTTTACTTTATATATTTTTTATTTATCTTAGTAATAACAAAATATTACAGAAATAAAAAGTTATAAGTTTATAAAGTTAGAAAATTTATAAGTCAAATTGTAAATTGTATGTTGTACATGTATACAGAGAGAATACTTTTTTTAAATATTTAAAGTTTACATATATAAATAAAAGTTATTATATATAATAAAGAGTAGGGTTTTTTTTTTTGTTTATTACGCAACCCACCCCATTATTGCCCCACCACTTACATCATGGACCCACCATAATGTTGCTTTTTCGACTTCTTGCAGAAAATGAAATGGAAGAAAAAATCACCTCCACAATAGGGACTAACCACAAAAATTGACACATAGGCTAAAAACACCCCTCCAGAAACATTATTGGGGGTGCTCTAATGTGGGTTGGTATGAAAAGAAGAGAAATCAATGAATTATATACATATTATTATATATATAATTGAAGAATTGAGTTAGAGGTATGTTTGTAATTCTAACTTTAAGATATGATTAAAATGCCCGTACAGTCCTTGTGGTTTTGTAAAGTAACACATATAGTCTCTAATTTTTGAAAATTACACCGGTGCTCCATGTGGTTTACTTTTTTTTAACTCGGATGGTCTCTAGAGTGAATGGAGGTTAGTTTTCTCCGTTAAGTTCTTATGAAATTACTTATTTACCCCTATTTAAAAAATAAAAAAATAGATATTATTATTAAAAGTATAGGGCCAACAAACTCCTCCCTTTTCTACAAAACAACCAGCCACCATCACCATAGCCACTCACCTTCACCTCCACCCCCACCCCCACCCCCACCCACTGCTGCCACCTAAACCTAACTCCTCCAACCCTTAACCCGTCACAGAACACCACCACGGTCACCACCGCCACAACAGCAGCCACCAACAACCACCATCTGAACCACCACGGTTACCACAACCACCATCTGAACCATCACCATCTAAACCATCGCCATCATCATCTTTCTCCTCCGCCAACACAACCATCGTTTCCACCACCGTCATCAACAACCATCATCAAAACCCAACCAATAAAACCCTAAATCGGTTCTAAATCAACAAATTCAACTCAAAACTCTAAGAGGCGATTTGTACCTTAATCGACTAATGTTGATGGAGGAGGGAGTTGCAGTGGTGGTGAGCGAGTTATAGTGGTGGAGATGGAGGAGTTACAGTGGCGGAGTCAGGTGTCGTCGGATCTTGATACCGGTCTCGTCGTGCCATGAGAATATACGGTACGCATATGCATCAATGTCCAGATCTGAACTCTGCTCCGATGTTGGTGTCAAACACATTTAAAGATTTGAGGTTATCAGACACGATGGGTTTCGCAGTTGGGGTGCGGCGACAGTGGGGGGAACCAGAGAAGAAAGGCAAGGAGTGATGGAGGGTGGACGATGGATGGTGGTTGTCGGTTATTTGTTGAAGATGATCTGCTGCCTGGGGGTTGGTTTATATATATATATATATATATATATAATATTTATATATTATAATAAGTGTGCCCCAGAAGATATAAATATACTTATTAAATACTTAATTATTGAATTTTGTTTTATCAATAAGGGTAGTTTAGTCATTTCATGTGGACTTAACTGAACTAACCGATCATCCGAGTTAAAAAAAAAAGTAAACAACATGGAGTACCGGTGTAATTTTCAAAAGTTGAGAACTATAGGTACAAAACCACAGGGATTATACAGGCATTTTACTCTTAAGATATTTTGAACGAAAGAGTTTGTCATTTAAATCACCAGAAGCTTCACTAGGAATTGAGCAAAAAAATTCCTCTACATAAATTCAAACCTTCATTCTCCTTTTGTTATCTTCAATTGGAACTTGGAAGTAACCGTCTTACATCTTTCTTGCAATATAAATCATATATACCTTCATGGTTCATGCTTTTTGGTTGATCCTTTAAGATAAGTGACATTAATTTGCTAACTATAAAGGTTGTTTGATGTAGTGGTTTTTTTTCCGTTGTTGCCATTATCAATACAAGTTTGTCTCTCTGTTAATGTAGAATTTTCCTAGCAATGGCTTCCAACAAAAACTACCTAATTCCTAAATATGATATTAAAACAAAGTATATGAAAATACATCTTAGAATCCACGATATGTGTTTATCTTGAAAATAATTTTATATAAAATGAATGAAAACATAAGAAAAAAATACAAGTAAAGTAAGAATAGGTGCTCTTTGACTGTAGTATTGGAAAATACTCTTCTTTGAATGCACTAATTTATTCCCCGAATTGATATATGAATTAAACAAATGATGGGTCCCGTAATTTAACTTTATTATTTTTTTACTGATCCGACCCTACTGATCCGACGGCGATTCGTTGCAGTGGACGGCAGACTGTTGTTTTTTCCTGATACTTCTTCATTCGATGCCCAAAATCTCCCCAAATTCTCATTTCATCTGGTTCAAATCTCCTCATTTTTCTTCGATTAGCAATCAGTTGAGCTTTTTATCCATCAAGTTTAAATCTTTAGCAACCATATCATCATTTCCTTCTTCCAAATTCAAAAATATGAGTGTTCTTGTTAGATATTTATGTCCGGTTCGATAAGTCAACGCTGCTGACCGGGTCTTGACCCGTTACACCGTGGGCAACGAACTAAAAATTCACTTAACTAATTTAACTGGTAATTACGAACGATACACGGGTATTAAATTGAGAGACAGGTACATGTACCGGGTAAGACAAGAACACTCATCTACGCCACTTGTCGCGCATGTACTGTTGCATCGCCACTTGTCGCGCACCGAAAGTCTTCGCCAATAGCATCACATGCATTTTGCATGGCCGCCACTTGGCACACATGCAAAGATGTCTATGTTCTATAAAAAGAAGGGTGTTGGGTCTTGTAGTTTGGTTGCAAAAAAAACTCTAGAACAAAACTCTCTCATCACACACACACCCACAACCGGCCAGCACCGCCGCCGCCACCGCCGCCGGGCCACCCTGCCGCCGCCGCTGTTCCCGGTCGCCGTCACCGCTGCCACGTGCACCGCCGGCCACCACCGCCGCTACTCGACCTGTTCCCGTGTTTCGCTAGTTCGTTAATTAGCACTTGTTCGTTGAACCTCGGTGTCTCAACCGATTTATTACTAACCGAAGGTATATCTAAACCCCCTATGGTCTGCGTTTATATTTCGTGTTTGCATGGCGGTGACCTTGTTCCATTACGGATGTTCCTTGGTATAAAATGTTCATGTCATTTTGTTACATACGCTTCGTTGTTTAAATATGTACATATACATATTGTTCACTAGTTAAAGATTTATTTTAACTAACATAAATATATATATGCATACTTGTCAAAAGTGTTTTTGACTAATCCTTGTAACAAAATAAATATGCACACATATGAACCGGGTTCATAAAATAAAAGTTAAAATTATACCACGGATATCCTTCAGTGGTATCAGAGCCGATGCTCACCACATGGCAACCGAAAACTGGTCTTTATTTTTCACCGGAATAATAAATCATAAACTTTAAAAGTCTAAAGTTTTGATTTGTTTTATTTGAAGGCTATATATATTTTTGGTCATATTTAATTGTTAACTTTTGGATGACCAAAAACTTGCCTCAAGAAACCTTTGGTTATGTTGAATATGTAAATCGGGCCCGACCTTGTGGTTGTGTTTTATGTTTGGTTTTGTCTATGGTTTTGGCCCATTTTGCGGCTCAAAGTTGTAATAGATTAGTTTATGGTTTTGGCCCATTTTATGGTTCAAAGTTGTAATAGATAGGGTTTTGTCTTTATTATCTTTACTTGTTAAATATTGTCGAACCGAAGACCCGAAGAACCCGAAGCAAAACCGAATGCCAAGAGGAGTCTTGGAGTTAGTAGGAGTCGCTCAAGACAACAAGATGCACTCAAGTCCATCCTTGGGTTGTTTTGTGTGTTGTGACCGTGACCCATTTGATCTTGCTACTTGGCTCTAGCAAGATCATAACCATGCCCATATGATTTACATATTCATTTTCTATTATGGTTGTTTTTAATAAATGTTATTACAAATCAACCTAATACCAATACGCATTTTTAAAAGGGGTTTTAAAAATGAAATCGAGAAAAACAAGTTCTAGCAACTTGTAAATTTATATAACCACTAGAGTTTTAAAACATGTTTTTTTCTCACATCTTTAGAACTCATAAACTTAAAAGTCTACGCTATTAACTTTGGTTGGTTATTTCAAGTCGCGCAAACTTAGTTTTATAGGTTATCTAAAACTAATTGTCCCGAGAGGTGAAAGGGTCCTTTTTGATATAGTCGCAAATTTAATGTCTAAATTAAAACTGACTATAACGACCCTATTTGGTAAAATTAAAATCAATGGTCTATGCCATCCTACTACTAGTAACACTTGGGGCATAATGCGAACCATCAGTGTTGGAGCCACAACACAACACTTGGTGTCTAGTTTATCCTTCCAAGGTGCAAGGGCTTCGTTGACACATCCGACCCTTCCATATGTGACCGTTTTAGGATGACTATTACTTTTCTTCTCGTGTTACGTGCTACAGCTGTCTCGAGAATAAAAGTGGCATAGATGAGACCAAACGTATCAATGCAAGGACAAAAGTTGTCCTCGCAGCCTCATAAACCCCGGGAGTTGTGCTTCTCTCACAATTGACAATCGTTGTCAGTCCGCTTGAACGTCCTGCTAATGTTGCTTACTACAGCTGCCTTTAGAAAGAGCTTCTAACCGAATTCTCGTTCCTTATCGTCTCACCTCGCTAAATAAGGAAAATACATTAAAAATACTAATTAAATAAACTTTTGCTTAACAGATGTCATCTGAAAATAACTCCTCTTTTGCTCTCAAGTCCATACTTGAGAAAGACAAACTAAATAACACCAATTTTCTTGAGTGGCACTGCAACTTAAGAATCGTTCTCAAAATGGCAAAGAAGCTTTATGTTTTGGAAACCCCAATTCCAACAGCGCCTGAAAATGGTACTGCTGCTGCGAAGAAGGCTTTCGATAAACATAAAGAAGATGCCCTAGAAGTTGCCTGTCTCATGCAAGCCACCATGTCGCCAGCTCTCCAGAAGAATATGGAAGACATGAGTGCCTTCGACATGATTGAGCAACTCAAAGGCATGTTTCAGAAACAAGCCCGCCAGGAACACTATGACACCATGAAACAGCTCATAAGCTGTAGAATGCAAGAGGGTTCCTCAGTTAGTGCTCATGTCCTAAAGATGAAAGGCTACATCGACCAATTAAACAAACTTGGTTATCCTCTCCAAGATGAGATGGCTGTTGACTTCATTCTCAACTCTCTTTCCAGTCATTATGATCAATTTGTTATGAACTTTAACATGAATGACTGGGTAAAGACAGTGCCGGAGCTACATGGGATGCTCAAAACGGCAGAGTTGAACATTTCCAACAAAACAAACCAAG
Organism: Scalesia atractyloides; assembly: GCA_947069175.1. Classification (NCBI taxonomy): domain Eukaryota; kingdom Viridiplantae; phylum Streptophyta; class Magnoliopsida; order Asterales; family Asteraceae; genus Scalesia; species Scalesia atractyloides. The sequence continues at coordinate 83,980,965 of CAMTDV010000016.1, forward strand.
TGTTAATGCTTCGATCTGGTGGTGTTAGGAAGCCCAGAACAAAGAAAAGTCACAACAGCAAAAAACAAAGGAAAGGCTCCTGTTGCTGCCAAACATGCCACCAACAAGAGCAAACAAGCTGTTAAAGCCCCTCATTCAGAAGAGCGGCAATGCTATGAGTGTAACAAGATGGGGCACTGGAAACGTAACTGCCCCGAGTATCTTGCTAAGCTCAAAGCAAAGAAGGACAATGGAGAAGGCACTTCTTCAGGTATTCTGATACATGTTATCAGCTTTTCACTGTTTCTAGCAACACATGGGTATTTGATACCGGATGTGGTTATCACATCGTCAATGTCTTGCAGGAGCCTGAAAAGTGGAAGAAACTGAAACCAGGGAACATGGAGCTCATTATTGGCGATGGGAAGAAAGTCCCAGTTCTAGCAACTGGCACATTTAATCTTACATGTCCTTCTGGTCTTGTTGTTGTTTTGAACAATTGTCTTTTTGCACCTGGTTTGACCAGGAAATCAATTCAGTTTCATTGCTTTTTGAACAAGGATTTAGATATGTTTTTAATGATGTCGCTATTTCTGCTTATCTAAATGGTACTTACTATTTTGAGGCTAAACCTCGAAACGGTATATATGAAATTGATGTTCAACCTAGCCATAACATATATCATCTTTCTAAACGTCAGAAAAATGGTACTAGTGATTCATTCCTATGGCATTGTAGACTTGGCCACATAAGCAAGGCACGCATAAAATGGCTCCAATCTGAGGGGATTCTTGAATCCACCGGAGCGGACTCATTTGATGATTGCGAGTTATGCTTAGCTGGCAAACTCACCAAGGATCCCTTCACCCATGTTGGTGAACGAGCTAGTGATCTATTAGGACTCATACACTCAGATGTATGTGGTCCTTTTAGAACCATGACTAGGAATCACGAGAGATACTTCGTTACATTCATCGACGATTATAGTCGATATGCTTATGTTTACCTCATGAAGCATAAGCATGAAACCTTTGAAAAGTTCAAAGAGTTTCAAAACGAAGTTGAAAACCAACTTAATAGAAAGATTAAAATGCTTCACTCAGATCGAGGCGGTGAATACCTTAGCTTAGAATTTCTCGATCATCTAAAGGAACGTGGAATAGTTTCACAACCCACTCCACCAGGCACACCCCAACTTAATGGCGTGTGTGAAGGAGAAATCGAACCCTGCTAAATATGGTTCAATCGATGATGTGTAGAACAAATTTGCCTCACTCCTTTTGGGGTTTTGCTCTTATGACTGTTGCACGACTCATAAATCTAGCGCCGACCAAAAGGGTAAACAAGACTCCATATGAGATATGGTATGGGCGTAAGCCAAACTTGAGTTACCTAAGAGTATGGGGGTGTGATGCGTACATCACTAGTGATTCTGATGACAAGCTCGACCCTCGAGGCGAAAAAGTTGTTTTCGTCGGATACTATAACCAAAGCGGTTATTACTTCTACCATCCTGATGCAAATACGATTTCCATCAAAAGGAAGGCTAAAAGATTCCTTGAAGATGAACTTCTTAGTCGAGGAACTGGAAGTTATATAGTGGATCTTGAAGAAGTTCAAGGACCACAAACAACCGTTGAGGAGGTCGGAATGTCTGAACCACAACAAATTGTTGACACTGATTCAGACTTAAACACAAGCCTTCGCACAGCACTCGAAAAGAACTCGATAGATACCTTTAGCATGTTGAGGGTTCTGAAGTCCATACAGTAGCCGAGTCTGATGACGAACCTACTAGTTACAAATCTGCTATTTCTAGTCCAGATTCTGCGAAATGGCTAGAGGCCATGAAAGCCGAGATGCAATCCATGCGTGACAATCAAGTCTGGGACTTGGTTGAGCTACCCCCGAATCTCGGGCAGTAGGGAGCAAATGGGTTTTCAAAAGAAAAACCGACATGCATGGAAATATACAGACCTATAAGGCACGGTTAGTAGCAAAAGGTTTTACTCAAACTCAAGGTATTGACTATGATGAAACCTTCTCGCCCGTTGCTATGATCAAATCGATCAGGATATTACTTGCCACAGCTGCGTACTATGATTACGAAATTTGGCAAATGGATGTTAAAACCGCCTTTCTTAATGGACAACTTTCTGAAGATGTTTATATGGTTCAACCTGACGTTTTATCGATCCAAGATATCCTAATAGAGTATGTAAGCTAAACAAGTCCATTTATGGACTCAAGCAAGCGTCTCGGAGCTGGAATTTTCGTTTTGACCAGAAAGTCAAAGAGTTTGGTTTTGTCAAGAACGAAGATGAACCGTGTGTTTACAGAAAGGCTAGTGGGAGTGCTATATCATTTCTCATCTTGTATGTAGATGATATATTGATCATTGGAAACAAACTCCCATGTTTAAGGAAATTAAGCATTGGTTGGGATCTTGTTTCGCAATGAAGGATCTTGGAGAAGCCGCTTACATTCTAGGAATCAAGATCTATAGGAATAGATCTAAGCGACTTCTTGGGCTAACTCAGAGCACATACATAGATCAAGTGATAAGACACTTCAAAATGGAAAACTCCAAGAAAGGAGGTGTTCCAATGACTAAAGGAACCGTCTTGAACAAATCACAAGCTCCCTCTAAGGACCGTGAGATAAAGCAAATGGAAACAGTTCCATATGCTTCCGGGATTGGTTCTATCATGTATGCTATGGTATGTACTCGACCAGACGTCTCGTATGCCTTAAGCATGACAAGCCGTTACCAGCAGAGCCCTGGGATTGCCCACTGGACTGCAGTTAAGAACATCCTTTAGTACTTGAGAAGGACAAAAGATATGCTCTAGAACAAAACTGTCTCATCACACACACACCCATAACCGGCCAGCACCGCCGCCGCCACCCAGCCCGCCGCCTCCGGGCCACCCTGCCGCCGCCGCTGTTCCCGGTCGCCGTCACCGCTGTCACGTGCCACGTCGGCCACCACCGCCGCTACTCAACCCGTTCCCGTGTTTCACTAGTTCGTTAACTAGCACTTGTTCGTTGAACCTCGGTGTCTCAACCGGTTTATTACTAACCGAAGGTATATCTAAACCCCATATGGTCTGCGTTTATATTTTGTGTTTGCATGTCGGTGACCTTGTTCCATTACAGATGTTCCTTGGTATAAAATGTTCATGTCATTTTGTTACATACGCTTCCGTTGTTTAGATAGGTACATATACATATTGTTCACTAGTTAAAGATTTATTTTAACTAACATAAATATATATACGCATACTTGTCAAAAGTGTTTTTGACTAATCCTTGTAACAAAATAAATATGCACACATATGAACCGGGTTCATAAAATAAAAGTTAAAATTATACCACGGATATCCTTCAGTTCTTTTGTGAAAGAAAAGTTGACCCACCAGGTGTTTGATCAAATGCCTCAATGAAGTGAAGGTTTTAAAACTTGTTTTTTTTAGCAATCTTGTGAAGTGGGTATTAGTTAAGGCGTTTTGATCTTGTAATTTAGATTCGATTGTGTTAATCTTTAACTACCCGCCATGGGGTAAGGGGTTATGTGGGGTAACACTTAGAGGGTGGGCAACCGCGGTTGCTGCCCTCCTTCGTCTTGTGTAGAATTTTACCGGTTTTCTACCCCCCCACAAATCATCTCGAGTTTGGTGTACCCTTAGTGTGTTTTTTCTTCGGTTGCAGTTAACATACGCGCATGGCTCCTATGAGGGGGGATCGGAACATTAAGTCAGTGGGCCCTGTGCTCTGCTAATGGTTAAAGGACATGCCCTTTCAAATTTTTTCACGAATGTAAAGATGGAAAACCGGGGTCTGTGGTTTTTTTCCGCCTACTTGAACACATGCAAAGCACCCACCTTAAAACAGAAAACCGAAGGCTATCTTTGAAGGAGGCTATCTCCAAGGACTTGGACCTTTTCTTGGATGTTGCGGAAGTTCTTAGGGCAGGGGATAAATGGTTATGTGGGAAGTACATGGTGATGCATGCACTCAGTAGGGGATGCAAGCATGATAATGAGGTCGTGTCATTTGCCATGATCTCGGGGGATGTTGAAGATTTCATTGTTGGGATCCGGAAACCATGTCAGGTGGTGGTTGACACAAACCCACGTCACCTAGCAGGGCTCGGGGGTGATGTTAACCTCATCGAGCGTGTTTTCTCCCTCCCTATTCAGACTGTTAAAAGCATTCCCCCCAGTTGCCAGTTTTTGTTTGCTCAGGTTCTAACAGGTGCTTTGCGCAAAGTGATAGCGTCGCCAGGATCGGTCGACAATTGGGTCCAACTGTTTTTACTACCGCGTTGCACCTTGCGGGTGGTTAGACCATCCTCCAGACAAGAGTGAAGATCAGGGAACATGAAATCTCTGCAGTGTAGTAACATCTTGCGCGCGCTTACAGTTTGGAAAGATGGGTCTGGGTTTGATGATTTGGTCTCTTCCCTATTGGATAGCGTGGGGGAGACGGGGGCTCCAAGGAGAGAATGTAGGCGAGAGGAAGACAAAGAAAGGGACCCTAATATTAAGCAATGTCTTCGGAAAGTCAGGGATGGACATTTCACGGCTGCAGTTAAGGTCCTATGCTCTAGTGGAGTTGCTCCTTTAGGTGATTCGACCTTGAAAGCTCTTATTGATAAACACCCAGTGGTGCCGCCCCCATCCTTGCCTTCCAACCCTCTGGCCCAACCTACTCTTGTTGTTGATGGGGAGTGTGTTCTCAAATGTATTCATCCTTTCCTAAAGGGACGTCATGTGGTAGAGACGGGATGCGGGCCCAACACCTGTTAGATGCTATTGGTGGCGAGGGCTCTGTACCTTCCTCGGATTTACTTACGAGCATTACTAAAGTTGTTAACTTATTGCTTGAAGGATCCTGCCCTAAGGTGCTTGCTGAGTTTGTTGCCTCGGCCCCCCTCACCCCCTTATTGAAGCCCGATAAAGGAATTCGGCCTATTGCTGTGGGGGGTATTTGGCGAAGGTTGGTTTCCAAGGTGGCAATGAAGAAGGCCGGGAAAGAAATGACCCAGTACTTGGGTGACTATCAATTTGGGGTGGGGATGCCAAATGGGGCAGAGGCGGTACATTTACAGTGCAAACAGGTTTCTCAACTTGTTTCATGCAGATGGTTCCTTCGCCTTGCTTACTGTGGATTTCTCCAATGCTTTCAACATGGTCGACCGCACAGCCTTTCTCCAAGAGGTTCATCAGCGTTGCCCGTCAATTTATCGGTGGATCCAATTTCTTTACGCCCAGCCTGCTAGGTTGTATGTTGGTAACGAGTGTATTGAGACTACTACCGGAGTTCAACAAGGAGATCCCTTGGGGCCCCTTCTCTTTTCCCTTGCCTTACACCCCCTTATTCTCCGGGTTCAGGACCGTTGTGAACTCCAGTTTCATGCTTGATATTTGGATGATGGGACGATTATCGGCAATGCCTCTGAGGTTGCTAAGGCCTTAAACATTATCAACGAGGAGGGGCCATCTTTAGGGCTTTATCTCAACATTAAGAAAACAGAGGTTTTTTGGCCCACATGCGGCGGCGGAAAGTTCAGGATGGGCTTTTCTCGAGAGGGATCGGTTAGACCAGAGAAGGGGGTTAAGCTCCTTGGTGGAGCTGTTAGTCGGGATCCTATCTGTATTGAGGAGTTGGCAGGGCGGCGGGCCTCAAGGGCGGTTGACCTCATTAAACTCTTACCCTGCCTGAGGGATCCCCAGTGTGAACTCCTTCTGCTAAGGTCTGCATGGGGGTTGCTAAGTTACTCTTTGGGTTGCGGACTTGTCAACCCCACTTGATTGAGGATGCGGTATCTCGGTTCGATGATGGCCTTAGAGAGGCTATAGAAGACATAGTAGTGGGTGGCGGCCACTTCTTTGGTGACCTCCAGTGGCGTCTGGCATCTTTGCAATACGTCTAGGTGGTTTGAGCCTCTTCTCTGCTCGAGATGTTGGGGCTTATGCCTTTGTAGCGTCTAGAGCTCAGTCTGGGAACTGCAGGATCGTATCCTTCGAAACGGTGAGGTGTCGGGTTGACGCAGACTATCAGCAGGCGCTCGAACACTTAAATGTCGCTCTCCTAGACTTGGATATTGGCGGTTTCTCTAATAAGGACACCGCCCCCTCAAAGCCACAAAAAACTTTGGCGAATGCTCTGTTTAGCAAAATCGCTCAAAGCCTGGGAGAAGTGTTTGATTTGTCATCCCGCTAGAAGGGGGTGTTTGAGTGCCTGAAGGGTCCCCATGCTCAGGAATTTTTGACTGTTATCACGATTGAGGGGTTGGGACAATGCATGTATGTAGTAGAATACAAAGCCATTCTCATATATCGGTTGATGATCCCCATGTAACTGGAAGATGAAACATGTCCGATATGTCGTAAAGCTTGCATGGATAAATATGGGGAGCACGTAGTTCATTGTAAAGAGCTCCCTGGGTTCAAATATTGGCACGACTGGGTGCGGGATGTTTTGTGGGACATTTAAGAAGAGCTAGGATTTCTGCTAAAAAGATGCCCCTGTGAATTTTCTCACGGACCCTATGGAAAGGAGATCTACTCTGCGACCAGCGGATCTGCTCGTCTTTGGCTGGGCTAGGGGAAACATGCTTGTGTAGACCTCGGGGGGTTTCTCCTTTGGTTGGTTTAAGGGAAAACGGGTTTGTAGCTGGACAAGTAGCAAGAAAGGCAGAATCAAAGAAAGTGGATAAGCACGCTAAAGCTTGCGCAGAGAACCAACATGTCTTTGTCCCTTTTGCCTTTGATACTTTTGGCTCTCTAGCGCCAGAAGCTATCCACTTCTTGACGAGGGTTCAACGTGGTCGTCCACATCAATTGTTCAACCCCAAGGGGGTTGGGGTTTGTGTTTGGAAGGTTAGGGTTTGCAATTTAGAAAGGGTTGGCGGCGCAACTTGTTGCCCGTCTACCTTCTGTTTTGATGTAACTTGGCATGTTAGTTGATTGTGTTTATGGTAAAGTGAACAATATAACCTCCTTAAAAATATATATATTTTATTGGTTAAAAAAAATTAATACCTAGTAAATAAATAAAAATAATATAGGCTATCTTTTGACAATGATTTGAAATTTGTTTCAAAGACAAGAGAATATCATTGATTGATTTGGTTGAAGAAATAAAGACGATGGCTTTCTTATGTGTAAAGAATAAAGTTATGTTAGATAGCGTTAATTGGTAAATAATACAAATCTTCTAATATGAAGTGTATTTTGGTGTAATTGCTTATGTTGTTATATCACCAATCGGTGTCTCTTTCTTCTTAGCTACTTGGTGAATCAAAGTGGTTATAAATAAAATGTTGCTAAAGAATAAATATATTTATAGATTTAGGTAATCCAAAATGACATTATTTATATGGGAAATGAGATGCACCTCACAATACGGGGAATCAATTCTAGTTAAAAACAAAATGAAATGAACAGTGAGTATAATATAAACAACTTTGGAGGAATAGTGCCAGACAGCTGGCCTGACACTCCCCCATTAGACCAACCGTTTATTATTTGTTTATGCTTTAAAATTACGGTTTTGTCCCCCTTTTAAAATTACGTTTTCCCTCTTGCTCCAAATAAAATTACGCTTTTGGCCCCAGCCAAAAATTACAATTTTGCCCACGACTCAAAATTACGATTTCGCCCTCAGCTCAAAATTACGTTTTCGCCCCTGTTCAAATGAAAAAAATTCGTTTTCGCCCCCACCTTAAAATTATGATTTTGCCATCTCTTCAAAAATAGATTTTTCCTCCGTTTAAAAAATTATGATTTCGCCCTCAGTTAAAAATTACGTTTTTGCCCCTGTTCAAAATAAAATCACGCTTTTGGCTCCAACTCAAAATTACGATTATGCCCTCGGTTCAAAAGAAAATTATGGTTTTGCCTCCGGCCAAAAATTACGATTGTGCCTTTAGTTTAAATTTATATTACTGTGTTGCCCTGAGTTCAAAAGTACGAATTCGCCCTTGCGCAGATTTACAATTTTGCCCCTGGTTTCAATTTCCAGTACTGCCATCACTTTAGCTTTTAGCAAATTACGATTTTACACCAGTGAAAAAATATAACTTTCCATTAGTTAAAAATAACAGTGTTGTTATTGTTTTATTTTTCTAGCAAAACTCTAAAAGTGTTATGTTTTATTGGTTGACTCGATTTAATTGTTTTCTGTGTCAAGGAGCTGCCTAACACTCGCTCATTATTCGGCCATCGCCCCGCAACGCAGACGGGGCATCAACTAGTTAAATTCATTTCTAATTAATTTTTTGAACGAATACGTTTTTAAATGACAATCGTATTTTAAAAAAATCAATCCTAGTATGCTTTAAATGATCGTTTAGTATTCACTTGCTTTTAACCTCAATTTTCATATTCATAAGTTTTATTTGATTTGTTTTATACTATATATTGTGGATTAACTAAACTATTGTCACATAAGAACTTGACTATTAACTAAATACATGTTAACATTGTTGCAAAAGTCGTTATTCGCTTCCTATTCGTTCGACCGAGGAGTTGAGAGTACTCGGTCTGGGCAGAGAGTAGTCGGAGAGTACTCGGACACGTTAAATTATATAGAAATTAGTTTTCGGAAATTAAATATATGTCAAATAACATAAATTTACTAATATATATATAACAAAATATGTGAAAATGATGTTAATTCTTTAATATGATAGACATAAAAATTCTGTTTTATTTTTTTAAGTCAAACTCGGCCCGAGATGACCTATTAGATCCTATTCTGGCCAATGTTGACCATGTTTGATCGATTTCAAGTAATTAGAATGCGTTGAAGAAAGTCGCCTCGGCAGCCTATCTTTTAGTTCGGGAAATTCGGTACTACTACCCGGTCCCATTTGCTCATCCCTCATCACAGGTACCATACGAACAACAACGATATCGTACAACCTTTTTTTTGTTCATTTTTCATCAACTTTTAATGACTTCTTTTTTTAGCTTCAAGGGTAGGGATGGCTTGGTACCAACCGATACCGAAAATAACGGTTATGGTACCGGTATATGAAGGTAAAAACCAGTAGTGAACCGGTATCGGGAACGCCAAAACTCGGTACCGAATTGGTACTTGAGATCTTTCAGTTTGGGAAATTTGCCGGTATCCAGTACCATTTGCTCATCTTTAACCACGGGTTTCATATGAACAACATCATTACCATACAACTTTTTTGGTTGAATTCCTTTCGGTTATCTTTTAGTATTTTTTTCTACATTTTCTTTTTATTCTTGTCAGCGGTTCCGTACGCAACGCGCTTGTAGTGATTTCAAAACACATGTAAACACAGACTAGATAACAAAAAACATTAGCCACAATGCAACAACGATTATAAACCTATTTACATATGTATTTGCCCAAACTAGAGTGTTTAGTCATTTAATTTCAAAGGTTGATGCAGGGTAGCTAGCCCATACATTCATGTGGAAAAAGGTGTGTGAGCAAATCACAGAACTTATTCCCGTGTAACCATGGGGGGACCTAGATGAAGTCCATGGTTGGCAGGCGCACCCCTTGAAAAAAAATATTTAATGTATTTTTTAGGCAAATAACCTGACCGCACCTCTTGAAAATATGCTTAAACCACTCATCCCTACCCAGTAAATAATTTTTGGGTCCATTTGTAACATGTTCATTTACATTTCCCTATGCTTCACATATACGCATTTGAATAAAGTGGAAGTTATGAGTGTTTCAGACTTAGATTAAATCACGAGAGACATCATAACTCAATGCATCACATGGATGGTGTCACCTTATTTTTTGCCACAACAATAGGTGTATGGTCATTCTCATAAAAAAAGATACCGACTTAAGTAACACGAAAATTTTACATGATTTAAACTTGTAAGCACTCAAATATTGTAAGCATGTAAGTTTGTAGACTTATGAGGCCGTTCTAACGTTTTGGAGGCCTTAAGCGAAATACATAGTCGGGGCCCTTGTGAGACTTGAACCTAAAAAAAATACAACGGCAAATAGCAAATCGCAATATCAAGTCGTAAAATCACGAATATCAAATTCAAAATTGGTTTTTATGGTTATTGATCAATTGCAAATCGCACTATCAGCAGCAATCGATTACCCATAGTTTCTCCAAAATTGGCAGAGGATGTCTGGAAAGTAAACTAAATGTATAGTGTAGGGCTAAATGTATAACATGGTATTCTATATAAACACTTCCCTTGTGTAACCCTAGTCCAAGTTGTTCAATACAATTCAACCCCAATCACAGAATTTATTCTCTATACCAGACAACATGGTATCAGAGCAGTATTCTGATTCTTGAAACCATATTGCTCGTCATCATCAATCAAACTCAGACTGAAAAACCAGAAAATCAGAAACTAAACAAACCAGAAAAGCAGCATCTTCTTCACCGCCAGCAATCAACCTAAAACTTTCTGCACAGTCGTTCAATCCTGAAACCATTCGTCGCACAGCCGCACACTTACCTTCAACACAAAAACAACCTGCAATCTAATTCACAACAACTTTATCGAAAACCAACAATCAATTGTTCAGAAATCCAGATCTGAACCACTCAGTCAAATCAATCTGAACCACTCAGTCAAACTAACAATCAATCGTTCAGAAATCCAGATCTGAACCACACCAGGAAATTTCTTCGAAATCAATCAAATCTCTGCTCTGTTCATTGATAAATACGTTCAAAATCAATCAATCTTCAAATATGTTTCGATCGTGTGATGTGGCCAGCAGTTCTGTACAGTGACCAGTTTTAGGGTTTCAAAGGTTTTTTTAATTTGGTTCTCATCACCGCCGTTTGTTCTTTGATAAATACGCTAAAACCCTTGCCAACCCTTTCCATATTTTTTTTGATAAATACTCTCTTTTCTTATTCCTCTCTTAACAAATACGCCACACCCATCCAAATTCGCCCAAACTGTAGCCAACGCATTTGTTCTGGGCAGATTTGTTAAATCTCGGAACGACCCTAAATCTTGAACGAGAGTTCAAGTTGCCCGGCGTATTTGATAAATAAGTCGTTAAGATAACCTCTTTGTCTGACGTTGTTATTCTGGCGGATTTAAGTTGCCCAGCATATTTGTTCCCAGCGTAATTGTTAAATCTTGAATGCGAGTTCACGTGTCCAGCATATTTAAATACGCTGGTCAGCTATTTTATCCGCAACGACAATATATTAAAAAAAATTGTCACACTTCCGTGTCAGGAAAGTGAATATGGCAATCAATCATGAAAAAAACAGTTCTTGGATATTTGATTCTGGTGCCACTGACACCATGATTGGAATACGTTTGATGACCAAAACCTCAAAAAACTCAAATCCATACCGCAAACAACGGAACAATGCAAAGGAGGAGGAACAATTGAAATTTCACCAACTATGAAATTATGAAATTGCCTTTATGTTCCGTCATTATCACACAAATTGCTCTCAATTATCCATATTACCAAAGAATTAAATTGCACGGTACTAATGCATCCTACCTTTTCCTCCCACAAGATATCAGGACGGGTGTGACTATTGAACGTGGTACTGAGCGCCAATGATTATACTACGTGGATGAAGTGGCTCAACAGGGTACTGTGATGTTGGCACATGGAACTGAAAACCGGGAAGCCTGGCTATGGCATAGACGTTTGGGACACCCATCCACTGGTTATTCGCATCTTTTGTTTCCAAAACTCTTCCCTTCAAATGGTAAAATAGATTGTGAAACATGTTTTCGTGCCAAAAGCCACCGACAATCATTTAAACCTAGCAATACGAAAGTTGATTTAACTTTTTCATTAATCCATTCTGATGTGTGGGGTCCCGCTCCGGTTATGGATGGGCAGGGTTTTCGGTACTTTCTACTATTCGTGGATGATTGCACTCGCATGACATGGGTATATTTTTTAAAAAACAAAGCTGAAGTTTACGAGAAATTTATCATGTTTTATGCTATGATTCACACTCAGTTCCAAACCAAATTCAAATCCTTTGATCCGACAATGGGGGAAGGGGATTTGTCAATACATCCATGAAACAATTCTTTAAAACCAAAGGATTAGTTCATCAAACCTCTTGTTGTCATACCCCGAACAAAACGGTGTTTTTGAATGGAAAAACCGCATTGTTCTTGAAATGACTCGAGCTCTTTTAATTGAATCTCATTACCTACATCTTTCTGGCCAGAGGCGGTCGCAACCTCTGTGTATCTCCTAAATCGGCTTCCCACCAAAGCTCTTAAGTTTAAGACTCCCTTGGATTGTCTGTCTAAGTCTGCAAGTATTCCCCATCCTCTTACACTTGAATCTCGAATCTTCGGTTATCCAACATTTGTCCACATACCAAAAACCAACAGAAAGAAGCTTGGTCCATGTGCTGAGAAATGTGTATTTGTCGGCTATAGGATCGATCAAATAGGGTACCGGTGTTATAATCCAAAAACTCATCAAATGTTCACCACAGTAATTGTGATTTTCCTGAAACAAAATACTTTTATAACATCCAACTCAGTGGTCAGGGGGAGAATGGATTTATAGACACTCTGAGTTGGCTAACTTAACTTCTATCATCTGAAGAAGTAACAATGGAAGACCATCAAAGTACTTCGAGCCAGTCACATTCAAACACAACCACACAATCTGTGGAGCACATTACCACTAAAGAAAGTCCATCCAACGTGATACAAGAGGTAAGAAATACTGAGAACCCTGAATGTTCTACGTCTTTAACTATGAGACAACATGCAGGGGAACACATAGAACCGGCAATAGAACCTAAAGAACATGTTGAGCCAGATGTTGAACAGGTTGAACCAGTTGTTGAACAAGTTGAATCCGTTGTTGAACAGGTTGAACCAGCTATTGTACATGTTGAACTGGTTGCAGCAGAGACAACCGGAAGATACTCTCTTCCTCCAAGAGAAAATAGAGGAGTTCCTCCCAAGAGATACTCACCAGAAAAGGTGGCTCCAAGGTCTAGGTACCTTGTGGCAAACATTGCCACTGGAAATTTGTCTAAGGAAGCTAAAGCATTTACCACTGCCTTGTGCTCTGAACAAACGCCTCATACAACACAAGAAGCCTTGAAGTCAAACGAGTGGAAAAAGGCCATGGAGACCGAAATGGAAGCGCTCAAGAAAAACAACACATGGGAGAAATACACCCTTCCACCAGGAAAGAGACCAGTGGGATGTCGTTGGGTTTTTTCAATCAAACACAGGCCTGATGGCACAATTGAAAGATACAAAGCACGACTGGTTGCAAAGGGTTATACTCAGACTTATGGAATTGACTACTCTAAAACCTTCTCCCCAGTAGCAAAAATCGACACAATCAGAGTTCTTTTCTCGATAGCCGCCAATAAAGGTTGGCCTCTTCATCAATTTGATGCGAAAAATGCCTTACCTCCACGGAGAACTGAACGAGGAGGTCTATATGGATGCTCCCACCAGGATTCAATGAGAATTTCAAGGCTGGAGAAATATGTCAGTTAAAGAAATCTCTGTATCGGCTCAAGCAGTCTCCTAGGGCTTGGTTTGGGAGGTTTACCATTGCTATGAAGAAATATGGCTTCAAACAAAGCAATTCTGACCATACTCTATTTTTGAAACATAGGGGCAATCTTGTAACCTGCTTAATTATCTACGTTGATGACATGATACTTACAGGGAACAATAGAGGAAATGTCAGTGTTAAGAGACAAACTTTTTCAGAGTTCAAGATGAAAGACCTGGGAAGATTAAAATATTTCCTTGGAATTGAAGTCCTAAGATCCAAACAAGGGACAGTCAGAAGAAATATGTTCTTGACCTCTTAGCCGAAACTGGAATGATTGAGTGCAAATCGACGGACACCCCAATGGTAGTTAACCACACCTACACATGGAAGATGGAGCAGAACTAGCAGATAAGGAGAGATATCAACGAACGGTGGGAAAACTGATATACCTCTCCCACACTCGTCCACATATAGCTTATGCAGTGGGAGTGGTAAGTTAGTTTATGCACCAACCCCAAGCAAGTCACATGGAAGCAGTTTTAAGAATCACCAGGTATCTCAAGGGAACAACGGGTCATGGTATACTTTTCAAGTCAAATGGGCACTCAGAGATCCAAGCATATACAGATGCAGACTGGGCATGGGATAAAGGAACGAGAAGGTCAACCTCAGGATACTTTACCATGGTCGGAGGAAGTCTAGTTACATGGAGAAGTAAAAAACAAAAAGTAGTCGCCCTATCTAGTACAGAAGCTGAATTCCGAGGGGTTGCACGTGGCCTAGCAGAGATTCTGTGGATTCACAAGCTCCTAACTGAGATTGGCTTTCCTTCTACTACATCAACCAAAATCATGTGCGACAATAAAGCTGCTATACAGATCTCATAAAATCCAGTCCAACATGATCAGACAAAACATATGGAGGTAGACCGACATTTCATCAAGGAGAAACTGGAGGAAGGTATCTAGAGCTCCCATATGTACCGTCAAAAGATCAACTCGCATATATTCTTACAAAAGCCGTTAACTGAAATGTATTTAGTAATTGCTTGAGCAAGTTAAGTATTGGTGATCCCACTACTCAACTTGAGGGGGAGTGTCGGAAAGTAAACTAAATGTATAGTGTAGGGGCTAAATGTATAACATGGTGTTCTATATAAACACCTCCTTTGTGTAATCCTAGTTCAAGTTGTTCAATATAATTTTCAATACAATTCAACCCCAATCACAGAATTTATTCTTAGGTTTGCCACTGCGTGTAACATGTTCATTTACATTTTCCTAGGCTTGATATATATGCATTTGAATAAAGTGGAACTTATGAGTGTTTCGGAACTTAGATTAAACCACGACAGACATCATAACTCAATGCACCGCATGGATGGTGTCACCTTATTTTATGCCACAACAATAGGTGTATGGTCATCTTCATAAAAAATATACTGACTTAAGTAACATGAAAATTTACATGATTTTAAACTTGTGAGCACTCAAAGATTGTAAGCATGTAAGTTTGTAGACTTGACATTTTAAACTCGTAAACATGTAATCCTGTAAAAATGGCAATATATGATACCCAACATCTGAAAATATATAAAAGTTTACAACATATAACAACAAATTATTTGGGAAGCACACTATATGAATCTATCTTGCTTAATAGGTAAACATTCATCCAATTTTCTTGATTTGTTGTCTATTAACTTATGTTCTGCACTCGTTTTGGGTATTAGTTTTTTTTTGAAAAGAGACCTTCATTAAAAAAGAACCAGGGAACCCGACAACCGGGCCCCCAATGAAACAACAACCTCAACTACGACTACATAATTACAAATTTACACCAATCCAACCATAAGATATGAGAGAACTTAGACCTATACTTGAACTAAAGAAAACCCAAAGATCTCACTTCGCTAAAAATTTCCTCCACTCTGACCGGGGATGCCGAGAACAACCCTATTCCTCGCCTACCAAAGGCACCAGCATGCCACTCTACCTATGCCTTGAATAGCCGCTTTCTCCGGGGCCCCGACTCTGCAAAGATTATGAACCTCCAGAAGATCCCTGAACGAAAAGGCAAAAGTATTATGGATACAGACTAGTAATCTTTTGCCATAGAACCGTGGCTACCCCGCAAGAAGTGAACAAGTGCTCCACTGATTCAGTCACACAGCTACAATGCGGGCATAAATGTAACATCCGTCAAAAACGGATTTACCAAACTCGCTCCGTTTATTAACCGAACAATCAGTTAAAAATTTCGTTGCGAATTTAATGCCCAAATTAATTTTAAACGATACATAATTAATTATTATATTGAAATATATAATTTGTTTTTGAAAAACTGTTAAAAATAATGAAATAAAAATAAAATGGCACTGCCGGGTTTCGAACCCGGGTCAGTCAACCGGGTCAACAGCAACTTAACACTCAACTCTCCAACCACTGCGCCACTCGTATTTTCTTGTTAAATATTGAGGACAATTAATTCATAACATGATTTTCGAATTCAAAATCGGCGCGCCCAATTTCAGTCGTCGGAAATCCCGGCGATCTTGCGAGATTGGACGGTTTCTTTTATTCTTAACGTAAACTTTAAACTCATCATCGGTTATAACCGACGCCTGAACCCGCGACACAAGCTATAACCGCCGGAAAGTTTTTAACCGACGAATCAAGTCGGAAATTGGACCAAATTCATCGATAACCTGCCTTATAAATACCTCCTCGAACCTCTGCTAGCTTTTTCGCTCAAAACCCCACCTTTACCCGACGTAAATCCATTCGCCGGAAAACTGCTGTACCTCGCCGAAAAACCGAACCCTTCACTTCTGAGCCTTACTGAACCCCAGAGCTTATACCGAAGTCACCCACATCCATTTCAAGTTTGCTGAAGGCTCTCTCCCGCAGGACACACGTCGCCGGAAGTTTTCTGCTTCACCGGAGTTTCGCCGGAGAAACAGAGGAGTCCAGTCGGTATACCTTACGCTTAAATCTTTCATTCTTTTTATATATCTCACCTGTAATTAACCTCAAAACACTAAAGAACATGATTAAAACAACGAACCAGACGGACTTCCGATTCTGGTTAAAATTCAACGAAGAAGACGAAGTTCCAGTTGTGTATATGTGGAATTAAAATCAAGTTATAACTCGGGTTAGACACACAGTCCAGCGGTGGACTGTGTGCACATTAAACACGTAAACGTCTCGAGTTCGAATCTTGTCCCACGCATGCTTGCCTTAATAAAAATGTCCTTTTTTGTTAACCGAACCGGAGTCACCGCTGTTACATGTTAAGTTTAATAATAACCGGAATAATAACCAAGTTAGACACACAGTCCAGTGGTGGACTGTGTGAATGTTTAATCACACGTCACGAGTTCGAATCCAGACTACCGCACCGGTCCGGACAATTATCCAACCTTTTTAAATAAGGCGGAACTGAAATTATTTAATTGTATATAAGTATAATAAAAATCAGGTTATATACAAGTTAAACACACAGTCCAGCGGTGGACTGTGTGTTAACCTAAACCACAGGTCCCGGGTTCGAGACCTGTGGAGCGCACCGAGTCACTGATTAAAATCTTTTTAGAAATAAGTTGATTTTCGGATTAATCTAATTAATATATAAATATAATTAAAAACAGAAATATTTCGGGTTACACACGTAGCTCAGTTGGTAGAGCTGCGTGCACGCGTACGGGAGGTCTCAGGTTCGAGCCTCACCCAGCGCACACTTACACGCATACGAACCGGTCAAACAGTCAAGGTCAATGGTCAACGGTCAACGGTCAAAAAAGTCAACTTTTTTTATTATTTTTATTTATTTATTTTATTTAAAAATCAATTAAAAATACTTAAAAATAACATTTTTAAGGTTAGAACATAGCCCTAAACTCACAAAAATACACCCAACAATCCTACTAAAATGGATTAATAAAACCCGTTTACTTACCGAAACATTATGCCATTATCTAGGTTAATTTCACTCGTGGTTAAAACCACTTCGCGTGCATTCAACATCATCAACCGAACGCACCCACTGTGAGTGAATCTTACAACTCCCCTTTTTAATTACACGTTTTGGGGTGTGTCATGTGTCATAAAATTAACTCGTTTATTTAAACTTGTGCCATACCATATCGTGATCTAAACTTAGATTGTATACATTGCTTGTAGTTATGTATTTCATTTTGTCTATTTATATGCAATTC
Source organism: Scalesia atractyloides (assembly GCA_947069175.1). Classification (NCBI taxonomy): domain Eukaryota; kingdom Viridiplantae; phylum Streptophyta; class Magnoliopsida; order Asterales; family Asteraceae; genus Scalesia; species Scalesia atractyloides. The sequence goes on from CAMTDV010000016.1 coordinate 83,998,672, forward strand.
ATTCATTAGGCCCATCAGTTCCTTGTGTGAGACGAGTTGAGCAACACGTGCCTCAAAACAAATCCATTATTGTTCGTGTGTGAATTATTGAGTTTATATTGTTTGTAGTTATGTATTTCATATTGTCAAGTTTATGCAATTCATTCATTAGGCCCATCAGTTCCTCGTGAGAGACGAGTTGAGCAACGCGTGCCACTAAACGATCCATTATTGTTCATTTGTGTATTGTTTAATATTAAATTGATTGGCGAATAAGTTTACATCTATTTTTGCTCATGTGTGGTTGTGCACTTTATTTTATAATCAATTAAATAAACTTGTTCAAATGTTTTCTATAGGATTCACTCGCCAACTTTTTGTTGATCCAAAAACCCTTTTTACACATGATACAGGTGAACAGGATGAAGCAAGGAAAACATAGGAAATGCCTTAGAAGAAAACAAAGAAGCTTAGATTGATGTTAGGTCATGATGTAATTATGATTGTAACTTTCCTATTAAATTGTATTAATGAATATGAAATGTATAATAAATGTCATGAGCTTTGATGATAACCCAATCATGCCCCGGTCACCTTTTCCGCTGCGGGTCGGGTGTGATAGATTGGTATCAGAGCCATGACTATAGGGATATAGGATAGGTTATTAGACTCTTAGAGCCTATACTATAGTCTGCCTAAATTTTAATTGATTAGGTGGTTACATACAAACTTATGATATTTATTTGTTTCATATTTGTTTATATTTACAGTCAAACATACATACTTACATACACATTCATTATACATATATCAATGTTCATATATTCAATTCATCTTCATACTTTTGTTATTCAAAGATTTTGTTGCAATTTTCAAATCTCATCAAAGTAAGTTCTGCGACGGGCATGTAGTAACTGGAAGGGTACAAGTACCGGTAGTCGGAACGTCCTGTCTAGGTTGGCATTCGTATAAATCCAATATAACGGACCAGTTTGCCTACCTGGGGACTAACGATGAGAGTACGAAGGACCTATTAGGCCAAAGCATGCCACACCAAACGTCGTTCGAACTAACCCCACTTTGAGGTGTCACCGTGTGTACACCTGGACACATTCCGAATACCATACGTTATATACATATTTCTCGATTTTCTCCGGGTTTTAGTGTACGTAACCAGGCTAACACATGCGAACCATATGAAAAAACCCGGTATTCATGGGGCCCACATGATTACAAAGGTGAAGTATGGCGGCATGTAGGGCCTAATGACGAGCAAAGCCCAAGACATCCTATGGATGTAGTAGATTTATTTTTCTATCATTATTTTATGAGTGTTCATTCCTAAGTGCGACCCATGATCCCAAAAGCATCCAACTCATACTCTTGACATGTATTCCTTGTAGATGTCTTCTAACCACGCCCGTAGGAAGATGAGAGCAGGAAAAGCCCGTGAGCGCATGGCTGCCCTAATCGCTAAACAAATGGCTGCTGTAATACCCAACATTGTAATCCAAGTCCAACAAGCACTTGCCGCTAATCCTGTCAATCAAGAAGATCAACACGTTATCAACCCTCCCCCAAATACCACTAAATGCACCTACAAGCATTTCAAATCATGCGACCCTCCAAAATACGAAGGGATTGAAGGTGTCACCGCTCTCCTCCATTGGTTTGAAGAAATGGAGAACACTTTTCTAAATTGCGATTGCCCTGATGATCGCAAAGTGCGATATGCTACCGGTCGTTTATATGGAATAGCACTTACCTGGTGGAATACAGAGAAGGCCAAACGAGGTGTTGAAGATGCTATGACTTTAACTTGGAATGAATTGAAGGAAATCATGACCAGACGATTTTGCCCAAGGAGCGAAATCAAGAAATTAGAAGATGAGTTCTATTCGTTGAAGCAAAAGGAAGGCGACCACACCACGTACAACAAAAGATTCCTCGAGTTAAATCAAATGGTTCCCAACTTGTTCACTCCCCTCTACCGTTTGATCGAGCACTACATTCGAGGTCTTCCGTCAAAGATTCAAGACTCTGTAATAAGTACCACGCCTGCAACTTTGGAGGCAGCAATGGAGCTAGCAACAGCGCTCACCGAGAACCGAATCCGGAACAAAGACTTCAAGGAGGAGAAGAAGAAGGATAAAGCATCAACTGAAACTTCAAACTCCACCCAAACCGAATCCCCTTCTCAACCCACTTCGAAGAGAAAAAGAGACGGGCAACTTTTCGCTGCTATCCAACGAAATCAACCAATTTCACACGCCATACCCATCAAAGCTATCCCAATCACTCAAGTGGCACCCAACTCAACTTACCCGAATAAGAAACCATATCTTGGACCTCACCCTCGATGCAACAACTGTTTTTATCACCATCCCCTTACCTTACCTTGTCGACTATGTGCAACTTGTGGACGCTATGGTCATTTGAGCAAGGTTTGCCGCACCTTTCAAAACCAAATCTCTCCCCCTACCCAAAACAAGATCCAAACCTATCAACAACCCCAATACCCCATGTTCCCATATGTTCGAGCTTGTTTCAATTGTGGCGACCCTACCCACTTTAGAAACACGTGTCCTCGATTGGTTAACATCATAAACGCTCAAGCTCAGTCAAACCCAGTTAACCAAGTAAACCAAGAAAACCCAACCGCTAGGCCACCAGCAAGAGGAAGAGTCTTCAACATCAACGCCAATCCTGTCGAAGATAATGACGGCCCAAACGAAGATACCCAACTAGTCCTCTTCACCGAAAATCCAGATTCAACTCCAATCGTTTAGTTTTATGTTTTTCTTTATCACATAGAACCAATCATAACTTAAGGATAAAGCCAATGGGAATTTGACAAGAATATGGTGGATACGCCGCTGGTACTTCCTATATATAAGTATTCTTGTCAAAGGATCAGAAGCATTATCTGGCGGTTATGAGAGGTTCCATGTGTAAACTGTTTGAGTAATTATTGTTTATTATTTTCAGTACATGCAGTTTCATAGGCCGCCGCTCCCCATTACATTATGAGCGTTGAGCATGTTCCCCAAGTAATTATTGTTTATTATTTTCAGTACATGCAATTTCATAGGCCGCCGCTCCCCATTACATTATGAGCGTTGAGCATGTTCCCCATTTCATTATGAGCGTGAACCCGGCGTGCCCACATACGATCGGCTCCGTTTGATTGAGCCTTGATCGCACAGACATTTTTCATTTTCAGTACATGCAATACGATCGGCTCCGTTTGATTGAGCCTTGATCGCACAGACATTTTCATTATCAGTATCTTGTGGTTGTTGTGTTTGTTGTAGAGTCACATAGAACAAATCATAACTTGCGGATAAAGTCAATGAGAATTTGACGAGAATATGGTGGATACGCCGCTGGTACTTCCTATATATAAGTATTCTTGTCAAAGGATCGGAGGCATTATCAGGCGGTTATGAGAGGTTCCATGTATAGGCTGTTTGTGTGATTATTGTTTAGATTAAATTTATTATTTTCAGTACATGCAATACGATCGGCTCCGTTTGATTGAGCCTTGATTGCACAGACATTTTCATTTTCAGTACATGCAATACGATCGGCTCCGTTTGATTGAGCCTTGATCGCACAGACATTTTCATTATCAGTATCTTGTGGTTGTTGTGTTTGTTGTAGAGTCACATAGAACTAATCATAACTTGTGGATAAAGTCAATGAAAATTTGACAAGAATATGGTGGATACGCCGCTGGTACTTCCTATATATAAGTATTCTTGTCAAAGGATCAGAGGCATTATCAGGCGGTTATGAGAGGTTCCATGTATAAGCTGTTTGTGTGATTGTTGTTTAGATTAAATTTATTATTTTCAGTACATGCAATACGATCGGCTCCGCTTGATTGAGCCTTGATCGCACAGACATTTTCATTTTCAGTACATGCAATACGATCGGCTCCGTTTGATTGAGCCTTGATCGCACAGACATTTTTTCATTTCAGTATTTTTATGTTTGTTGTATTGGTTGTAGAGTCACATAGGACTAATCATAATTCACTGATAAAACCAATGAAAATTTGACGAGAATATGGTGGATACGCCGCTGGTACTTCCTATATATAAGTATTCTTGTCAAAGGATCAGAGGCATTGTCAGACGGTTATGAAGAGTTCTATGTAGGATTTAGTAGTTTCTTGGTAACTAATCATAACTTGCGGATAAAACCAACGAAAATTTGACAAGAATATGGTGGATACGCCGCTGGTACTTCCTATATATAAGTATTCTTGCCAAAGGATCAGAGGCATTATCAGGCAGTTATGAGAAGTTCCATGTAGGATTTAGTATTGCCTTGGTTGAAATTTGTGTTACATTCATATCATCTCGCCATTTAAAGAAATTGGATTGTGTTCTATTTCTACATAAACTAACCTCTCCATTATGCAAACAAGAGAGGAACTGTCACCATTCAAACATATATGCTATCAGAATGTGGATTCAAATATTTGTTGTTGTGTTTATTTATGTTCTATAGTCATATCATAGAATCAATCATAACTTACTGATAAAACCAATGAAAATTTGACAAGAATATGGTGGATACGCCGCTGGTACTTCCTATATATAAGTATTCTTGTCAAAGGATCAGAGGTATTGTTAGACGGTTACGAGAAGTTCCATGTAGGTTGTAGTATTAGAAGTTTTGCTTTAGGATATAACCATATCCTTCCAAACATATCAAAACTCTTACTCATGATATCATATTTAGCGAATCAACTCTGCTTATCAATATTTTTACCGTAGGCAACAAAAAGCGATTCCTGTAACAGGGTACTTAACCCTTACAAGGAACGTTACCGCCTCAAATAAAAACTTAAACCTTTACTTTTTCTAAGCATGTAACTGTCAAACTAAACACCATCATTTTTAGTCAAATATATCACTACTTAAATTTCGGGACGAAATTTCTAAAAAAGCAGGGGATACTGTAACATCCGTCAAAAAACGGATTTACCAAACCCGCTCCGTTTATTAACCGAACAATCAGTTAAAAATTTCGTTGCGAATTTAATGCCCAAATTAATTTTAAACGATACATAATTAATTATTATATTGGAATATATAATTTGTTTTTGAAAAACTGTTAAAAAATAATGAAATAAAAATAAAATGGCACTGCCGGGTTTCGAACCCGGGTCAGTCAACCGGGTCAACAGCAACTTAACACTCAACTCTCCAACCACTGCGCCACTCGTATTTTCTTGTTAAATATTGAGGACAATTAATTCATAACATGATTTTCGAATTCAAAATCGGCGCGCCCAATTTCAGTCGTCGGAAATCCCGACGATCTCGCGAGATTGGACGGTTTCTTTTATTCTTAACGTAAACTTTAAAGTCATCATCAGTTATAACCGACGCCTGAACCCGCGACACAAGCTATAACCCCCGGAAAGTTTTTAACCGACGAATCAAGTCGGAAATTGGACCAAATTCATCGATAACCTGCCTTATAAATACCTCCTCGAACCTCTGCTAGCTTTTTCGCTCAAAACCCCACCTTTACCCGACGTAAATCCATTCGCCGGAAAACTGCTGTACCTCGCCGAAAAACCGAACCCTTCACTTCTGAGCCTTACTGAACCCCCAGAGCTTATACCGAAGTCACCCACATCCATTTCAAGTTTGCTGAAGACTCTATGCCGCAGGACACACGTCGCCGGAAGTTTCTGCTGTCACCGGAGTTTCGCCGGAGAAACAGAGGAGTCCAGTCGGTATACCTTACGCTTAAATCTTTCATTCTTTTTATATATCTTACCTGTAATTAACCTCAAAACACTAAAGAACATGATTAAAACAACGAACCAGACGGACTTCCGATTCTGGTTAAAATTCAACGAAGAAGACGAAGTTCCAGTTGTGTATATGTATAATTAAAATCAAGTTATAACTCGGGTTAGACACACAGTCCAGCGGTGGACTGTGTGCACATTAAACACGTAAACGTCTCGAGTTCGAATCTTGTCCCACGCATGCTTGCCTTAATAAAAATGTCCTTTTTTGTTAACCAAACCGGAGTCACCGCTGTTACATGTTAAGTTTAATAATAACCGGAATAATAACCAAGTTAGACACACAGTCCAGTGGTGGACTGTGTGAATGTTTAATCACACGTCACGAGTTCGAATCCGGACTACCGCACCGGTCCGGACAATTATCCAACCTTTTTAAATAAGGCGGAACTGAAATTATTTAATTGTATATAAGTATAATAAAAATCAGGTTATATAACAAGTTAGACACACAGTCCAGCGGTGGACTGTGTGTTAACCTAAACCACAGGTCCCGGGTTCGAGACCTGTGGAGCGCACCGAGTCACTGATTAAAATCTTTTTAGAAATAAGTTGATTTTCGGATTAATCTAATTAATATATAAATATAATTAAAAACAGAAATATTTCGGGTTAGACACGTAGCTCAGTTGGTAGAGCTGCGTGCACGCGTACGGGAGGTCTCGGGTTCGAGCCTCACCCAGCGCACACTTACACGCATACGAACCGGTCAAACAGTCAAGGTCAATGGTCAACGGTCAACGGTCAAAAAAGTCAACTTTTTTTATTATTTTTATTTATTTATTTTATTTAAAAATCAATTAAAAATACTTAAAAATAACATTTTTAAGGTTAGAACATAGCCCTAAACTCACAAAAATACACCCAACAATCCTACTAAAATGGATTAATAAAACCCGTTTACTTACCGAAACATTATGCCATTATCTAGGTTAATTTCACTCGTGGTTAAAACCACTTCGCGTGCATTCAACATCATCAACCGAACGCACCCACTGTGAGTGAATCTTACAACTCCCCTTTTTAATTACACGTTTTGGGGTGTGTCATGTGTCATAAAATTAACTCGTTTATTTAAACCTGTGCCATACCATATCGTGATCTAAACTTAGATTGTATACATTGCTTGTAGTTATGTATTTCATTTTGTCTATTTATATGCAATTCATTCATTAGGTCCATCAGTTCCTTGTGTGAGACGAGTTGAGCAACACGTGCCTCAAAACAAATCCATTATTGTTCGTGTGTGAATTATTGAGTTTATATTGTTTGTAGTTATGTATTTCATATTGTCAAGTTTATGCAATTCATTCATTAGGCCCATCAGTTCCTCGTGAGAGACGAGTTGAGCAACGCGTGCCTCTAAACGATCCATTATTGTTCATGTGTGTATTGTTTAATATTAAATTGATTGGCGAATAAGTTTACATCTATTTTTACTCATGTTGTGTTGTGCACTTTATTTATAATCAATTAAATAAACTTGTTCAAATGTTTTCCATAGGATTCACTCGTCAACTTTTTGTTGATCCAAAAACCCTTTTTACACATGATACAGGTGAACAGGATGAAGCATGGAAAACATAGGAAATGCCTTAGAAGAAAACAAAGAAGCTTAGATTGATGTTAGGTCATGATGTAATTATGATTGTAAATTTCCTATTAAATTGTATTAATGAATATGAAACGTATAATAAATGTCATGAGCTTTGATGATAACCCAATCATGCCTCGGTCACCTTTTCCGTTGCGGGTCGGGGTGTGACAATAAACCATCGCCAACCTGAATACCTCTTTTAGAAAGAGCCTCCGCCGTCGGGATTCTATTTAACTCAGCCCTCCAAATGAAAATATCGCACTTAAAGGAACCTGTTTACACCATTCAATAATATGATTGCCACTGTAATCGGTACCACTGACCAAAACATTTCTAGCCGATTTAACCGACAACGAACCTGAATCATTACCCAGCCATTTCCATCCATCCTTGAGACTAGAGAGAACCACAGACTGCAACAAATCTTGCAAAGACCCCAGCTCGTCAATCTCTTCCCCAGAATCTGGATCATATCTCCACAGCCAGCATCCATCTCCTTCCAACCGATCCCAAACCGTACACGTTTTAAAAAGCTCCAACCGAAACAAATTGGGAAAGAAATCCTTCAGCGGCCCATCTTTCAGCCACCGATCGAGCCAAAATAGGATATCATCACCGTTACCTAGTCTGCCTTTAAAGAAGCTACAGAGCGGAAAGCCACCAGAAACCGGTTTATTAATAGCTGAGACTATATTAGCCCACACACCGCCATTCGACCTACAGACCGGCAGAGAAGACCAGCCCAAACCACCCGAGTGGATCGAATTAATCACCCTGACCCAAAGGTTATCCTTTTCACTCTTGAACCGCCAACTCCATTTACATAGAGGAGCCAAATTAATACCCGAAAGTTTACTAAGACCAAGCCCTCCGAACTTCTTTTGAATAGCGACCCTATCCCAGGCCACCCAATGGGTCTTCTTAGCACCGTTCGAGCTTCCCCATAAGAAATTCTTGATCAGACGTTCTAAGTCCTTAATAACTTTCACCGGCGCCTTGTACAAGGAGAAAAAAAATTATGAAGGAAGGCTCTCAAGCACAGACCGAATTAGAGTTACCCTGCCCCCGATCGATAACATCGACGCTTTCCACCGAGACAGACGCTTTTCAAAAATGTCGTAAACCGGCCGCCAATTACTTATACGATTCATATTGGCACCTATCGTAATCCCCAGATGCTTGAAAGGCACCAAATCAGCTTTACAACCACCTCGGACGCCATGACTCCCAACTCTAAAGGACTGACCCCGACACCAAACATGCTCGTCTTCCCTATATTTATTTTTAGACCCGAGCAAACATAGAAGCACCTCAAGATCCTAACAACATTGACAACATTATCGAGGTCCCACTCACCAAGAATAAACGTGTCATCCGCGTAGAACAAGTGAGAGATCCGTGGGCCTGCATTCGGAAGACAAACACCTCTGACAATGCCGACCTCGGACGCTCTTTCTAACATACAAGATAAAGCTTCCATGACAAGAAGGAAGAGAAATGGGGAGATTAGGTCTCACTGTCTCATACCCTTACCACATTTAAATTCAAAAGTGGGCGAACCGTTCACTAAGACCGAAGCCCGAGCGGAACTGAGAATTCCCATGATCCAAGCACATCTAGATTGAAACCCCATCTGCTCGAGCACGCTAATGAGAAACTTCCAATTTATGTTATCATACGCTTTTCCAAAATCAATTTTGAGGAAAAACGCCTTCTTTTTCCGCTTACTCAGCCATTAAAAAACTTCATTAATTATTAACGGCCCATCAAGGATAAACTTGCCGCTCATGAAAGCCGATTGGGACTCCGAAATCACAGAACCTAGGACCGCCTTGAGCCTATCTGCCAGGATCTTGGACACCACTTTGTTTACCACCCCAACAAGACTTATTGGCCGATAATCTCCTAGACCCGTCGGATCATTAATCTTCGGAATGAGAGCTATGAACGACGACCCGCGCCAACGTTAATGCGCCCAGATTCGAAAAAATAATCCAAAATTCCAACGAAGTCGTCCTCAAACAGAGCCCAAATTTTTTTAAAAAACCTTAAGTTAAAACCATCAGGCCCAGGGGCCCGGTCGTCACCACAGGCAAAAACAGCGCCTCTAATCTCAGCCCTAGAGAATCTCTCTTCTAACTTTGAAGCTTCGTCAACAGAAATCTTTCAAATATTCAGGCATCCCAACATCGGCCGGTCAACACAATCTTTAATGAATTTGTCTCTGAAGAATTTAAAGACCTCCTTTTTAATCAACGACGGTTTCGAAATCCAATTGCCGTCGACATCCAGACCGTGAATCGAATTACTAGCCTTCCTGCAGTTTACCAAGGAGTGAAAGAAACTCGAGTTTTCATCGCCATCTTTGGACCATTTGATCCGGATCTCTGTCTGAGATCTCTGACCTTAGCCTCTTCGGCTTCCAAAATCACTTTCCTGTTCTCTGAATACACCCATTCCTCTTCTTCAGATAAATCCTTGCTTCCATCAAGACTTCTAAATCGTGAAGCTCTTCTTTAGCCGCAACCACATCCTCGTTATCCTTTTTAATCATAGCGTCCCTCCACTCTTTCAACCGACAGCGAATATGACCAAGTTTCCTGATCAGAGTAACATCCGGAGGACCTTCAGAACAATTAAAACTCATGCAGGCCTCTTTGACGGCTTCCTCGAAGCCCTGTCTACCCAACCAAGAGTTAAAAACCCGAAATGGCCTGGCGCCAAAGTTTAGAGACTTAGAGAGCAGGACAATCGGGTTATGATCTGACCACCCCCTAGGAAGGGTTTGAAACAAGCCTCTGGCCATGCATTAAAAAATTCTGCATTCACAAAACCTATCCAATTTACTGAGCTTTCTGCCGTTGCCAGAATAACAAGTAAATCGACCGCCCTTCAAAGGATATTCCATAAGGCCAGAGTCGAAGATGAACGTGTTGAAGTAATTAGCACAGGAAGTTTTAAACTCGCAATTCCTTTTCTCTTCCCGGAATCTGACCGCAATAAAATCACATGCCACCACCCAGAGACCGTCGAAACTTCTTATCAAACCAACCAATTTATCCCACAACATCTTCTTCGCCGGCACCCCTTGAGGAGCGTAGACATTAAGAACATTCAAAACCACTCCACTTCCCACTAGACTGCCCCTAATATGAAGGAAATTCCTGTCTCTGGTTGTATCAATTCGACTGAACAGTGATTTATCCCAAACACAGATTAAACCTCCGAGAGGCCCGTCGAATCCACACTATCCATCTCAAAATCACTATTACCCCAGTGTTTCGACATCACCCCTCTAGAAACATTCACCGTCTTCGATTCCTGAAGAGCTAGAAAACTAATACCATATTTATGCTTGAGATCCTTGACCCATCCAACTTTGACATCACTCCCAATTCCTCTAACATTAAGAGACAAGAAATTCATAATTGTACCCCATTAATTCATTTAGCCGAGATAATTTTCCTAATAAGACCAGCATGATCTTGAAGCGCCGCACCAAGCTTTGCTCCGACTGCGATTGTTTCACCCACTTCCTTCTCCAGCATCTCGCATTGAACAACATCGATAGCCCCTTCGACTGCATCATCCACCAGATCCGGGACTTGTGTCTCCTCAACTCTGCTACTATTCGACGACTCAGAAACAGCCCTGATATTTAGGTCGAAATTGCGGGTACCCAAACCCCCAGACATACTTCCTTCACAGTCTACAGCCTTCGTTTCCATTGAAGGACCTGAAGGGCCAGCCCACGAGAAAGGATCCTCAAGATTATTCCTAGATCTCTTATTGGGCCTTTGCTCACCTGGTGATGGACCACCCCCATGATGGGCCTGCGGTCTGCGCGGCCCATAAAGCAAACTGGGCTTCTTTAAAGGTCTCCTAATTTTTTCCCAAGACATAAAATAAAAGCATTGATTGTTATACCCATTTTCATCATGAATAGTCTTGGGGATCCACCGAAGAATGTTTCAACCTACCTTCCGCTAGATCCCAAGACGCCTTTTCACCTGACCCTTCATTCCCACCGCCGTCCTTTTCTACCTCCTCCAGCATGGGGTCGTCCACCAGAGGGGTGACTTTCAACTCTTCATCTTCTTCCTCAGATTCACTGTCCGACGATGAATCACCGGTCGAGAAGCCGGCCGACGATGAAGCGCCATCGCCGACCTCAGTGTCACCGTCAGTCTTGAGACAATCCGGAATCCAATCTTCTGGGACCTCCGGCACCCAGGCCTTAAAATATTTCTTATTCCAATTAAGGGTGAGTTCGCTGTTAATACGTTTCCCATCACCTACTAGAACTCCTACTCTGTTCACCGAAAGGTCATCATCCTACGAACCAAACCCTGAAACATGTAAGACCTTGCCAAATTCCTGCCCGATGGTTTTGAAAACATCTACGTCCGAGAGGTTAAGAGGGACCCCAATAATCTTGAGCCACGCGATCCTTTCATATGGAAGGGACTGGCCCTGCCAAGCATCCAACTGACTGAACCAATCCTTCCACACGTTGTGCTTACACAAAAATTCCCCAGCCTCCTTCGAGCCGTAAAGTTGAGCAGAACAGATAGTCCTCCCAAGTACTGGATAGCAGCAACAGACACGCCAGATTCTCCTAATACCCTCCTCAGAGAAACCAAAGCGTCTATTCCCAAAGCTCTCCCTACCAAAGCCCTTCCATGCAGGTCAGAAAAGGCATTAGTCTCTACCGGAATCCCAATTATCTTGCTCGTCGTTGAAACCGACTCCCTTCGCAGCCATATCCCTATTCGACACTTCACTCCTCCATGCCTGACCCCTCTCCTGTCTCAAGGAATACGAATTGAATTGGTGTCCTGCCCCGACGGCATGAGACTTCACAGCAGCCTCCTGAGCAAGAAACTCTGCGTTCTCGGTCGCGAATCTAGCGACGTTAATCAACAGTTTGTTATCACCCATCTTCACGTTCAACAGACTCCGTTGCAGCTCTGCCTTGTCTCTTACATTCTTGAAGCTGACAAAACCAAATCTATTCCCCAGCTTATCTGTTTTCCTCGCCACATAAGAACAAGAGATTTCACTGAAAACCCCTAGAAAAGACGAGAGTTCCCAAGGTGCGCACCCCCTGGGAAGATTAGACACGTAGAACTTGATAACATTACCTCCCTGAACCCTCCTGTTCCTCTCAGTATCTTCCCTCCGGTCGCCGTCTGCCTTCTGCCCCCCGTTGTCTTTTGGTCTTCTCTCCATTGACGATTAATAGACAATACTACTCCGAGTTATTAGTTATTTTTGTTTTCGTGGGTTTATAAATTCTTGATTTGGAGTTTAGCCATAAAATCTGATTCGATGATTGGACATGCAATGGGATCCGTAATTTGTGTGTTTCTTAGATTGGCACATTTGTAAAGAATATTGTTCGACTGTTAAACTTTTGTGTTGGTCAACCGACGAAGTTTTAACTAGTAGCTTACTTTGCTAAGTTATGATGAAAAGAATTGGACTCTGATATGGAATGGAGAAGAGGTTCTCTTTGCCACCCCTAATTACACATATTCCTTTTCTTCGTTAGCATTTGATTTTAGTGATGTGTGGCGGTACGCAACTTAATTACACACCTTCATTACGCACGTTATAAATACACATGAAGAAGAAATTATGCATGTTCAAAAACCAAATCACGCATAGTTTGGTTTTTCCCTTAATTACGCATGTTATATCATAATTGCACACATTGTTCTGTTAGTCGCGTACCGTTACCCGCTAAGAGAATTTTGTAATTTTTTAAACTTTCTCCAACAATGTATACCATCATTAAAAGAGTATTGTGTTTGCATGTCATAATGAGCCAACTTCCCCACTGAACCATTTAATATAAATATACAATGTAAGTCATAACCTATGATTTGTTTAGTCTATACTCTAATGTATACCATCATTAAAAGAGTATTGTGTTTGTATGTCATAATGAGCCACCTTTCCCACTCACCCATTTACAATAAGTATGTCATAACCTATGATTTATTTAGTCTATACTATAATGTATACCATCATTAAAAGAGTATTGTTTTTTGTATGTCATAGTGAGCCATTTTTCCCACTGACCCATTTACCATAATGTATCATAACCTATGATTTATTTAGAGTCTATAATGTACGTCATAACCAAAGTCAACCTGTCCAGACTCATTTACTTATATTGAAGCCAATGACAAATATATATATATATATATATAGTGTAGGGTTCTGGAGTGAACAACCTTCCAAGAATAAACCGTGTGAACTCATATAGACCCTTGATTTTCATCTATTAAAAATTTTAAAGAATGTCATAATGGTAATTATAGGTTATTTATGACTTTTAAGTTAATGATAAAGGGTATTTGTTTAAATACACCTTTAACTAAATCAATGAATAGAAACTAAATAGTTTCCATATTTTCTCGATAACTGCAATCCCTTTCAAATCGCAATTTCGGTTCTACCAAATCTTATATTCAAATTTTTTTCTCAAACAGAACATATTTTCTCTCACAACATTTATGGTTTATATATATATATATATATAGTTATACAAACTGCCGATTGTTGTGTAAAAATACACTTGTGTATTTCTAGTGATGTACACTTATGTATATCATGTAAATTTCCAACAACCAGGTAGTATTTTTCGTTTTACACGTGTATTATGGTGGTACACTAATGCATGATTCTGGTGTATATGTTTGAGCAAACAAAGTACACATGTGTAGTTTAGGTTGTATACTTTTACTAATGTTTTTTTTATTTAATTAGTAAGCACGTAGTTCTTTGTACACATGTGTATTTTCTTGATATACATAAATATGGACTGATAATACACATGTGTACAAAAAGTACATATGTGTATTATATGTGTTCAGAGTCAATATGAACACAGTAACTATATGAATTAATTATGGATGACATGAATTAAAAAATTAAATAATCAAAATATATTATGTACTTTACGTGATATGTTTTTGATAATGATCTTTTAAATAAATTAAAAGATTGTGGATAATCACTTGAAAATAGGAAAGGTGTAACCGAATTCTAAATTCAATGATTACAATAATGATTTAAATCTAACTTAATAAATAATTACAATCCTATCCTTAACAACTAAAAAGGAAATCAATGGTACTGATTAGTTCACACAGTTCAATTATGAAAATGTTGTTCACAAATGAACATAATCATATATATATATATATATATATATATATATGGGTGGTGGTATGGCTCTTACCATCTAGATACTTATATTGAGGCTAAATAAATAAATGTGGTGGTAGCACTCTTATCATCTAGATGCCTAAATATGTATGAATTTGTGATTTGATCAACTCAAATTCTTCAGTACTTACTCATTTTGAAATTGGGTTTCAAATTATCATGGCTGAATATCAGGGTTCTTTACCTTATTTTCTATTTAGTTTGACAGTCTCACCATAATTTGCGATGTCCTTAATCTCGTTTGAATAAAAAAGGAAATGCAAATAAAATAAAATAAAACTTTGTAATTAATAAAAACTGGCATATCACTTTAGTTTTTGTTTAATTATTTTTCTAAAATTTGTTACTTTGATAGTCTTTGTTTAATTATTTTTCTAAAAATTTGCTACTTTGCTAGTCAACCTCAAAAAGCAACCGAATATGAATAGCAATTAAAAACCTAAATGTTTAGCAATAATAATAATAATAATAATAATAATAATAATAATCTTTATATCAGAAAAATGTTAACATGCACTATAAGCAGCAGATCTAACACACCAGTGTAGACTCACTCCATTTCCACCATGAACCCTTCATCTCCTCCCACCATCACCCTCCGCCCCTTCCGACTCTCCGACGCGGAAGACCTCCTCCAATTCGCCGGCGACGAGCAGGTAACCCGGTTCCTGCTCTTTTGGGAAACATTAACAACAACTGACGAAGCGTTAACCTTCATCAAGGACGTATGCATGCCCCACCGTTGGCGCCAGTCAATATGCATAGACGATCGCTCTATTGGGTTCGTGTCAACTTCCTACGAAGATGGACACAAGGCAGATTACTGGGGACGGGGGATTGCGACGGCTGCGGTAAAGCTGGCGGTGAAACAGGTGTTGATGGATTTCCCGGATATTGTGAGGCTGCAGGCGTTTGCGGACGTGGAGAATATTAAGTCTCAGAGGGTGTTGGAGAAAGCAGGGTTTAAACGAGAGGGGCTTTTAAGGAAATATACGATGATTAAAGGGTGTGTTAAGGATATTTTCGTTTTTAGTTTCTTATCCACTGATGAAATATAGCCCGTTTGATTGGATTAATGCTTTATGACTTTTATTATCATGTCTGTTTGGGTTGTCATTGTTATTAATAAAAATAAAAATTGAGATTTTAAATTAGAGCCATTTGTTAGTTAGAAATTATGTTGATTTTTAGTGTTGGAATTAAACCTTGATTGATAACTAATATATATTGTTTTTTTTTTTGGTAATTTTATATATATTGATTGATAACTAACATATATTGTTTTTTTAGGTAATTTTATATATACCCCTATTAACTTTAAAATAATCATATATATTCATACATAACTGAAAATATCATATATATATACAAGTAAAGGATCCTGTGAAAAAAACCAAAATCGTGAGAAGTGTGAGAAATATTGTGGATACGACACGTGACAACATTTAATTATAATCTAAAAGGGTAATTAAGTAATTAACTATTTAACTTCTAAAACTTATTAAAACAACTAATTCTGTGTAACTGATTTTGGAGTTAATTCAGGAGATAGATATCTTTTAGTTTTATACATGATCTCTTATACTGATCGATTTCCTCATCATCAAATTCATCTCCATTATTTAATTGAAGAACGTAAGGAATTTGATCATTGCAATTTTCCAGTTTTATTTGATATTCGGAATACACACAATGGATCGTGGTGATACACGTATACGCATGGTGTTTTATAACATGAAATATATGAAACAGTTATATACATAACATGGGAATTTGGTGGTTCATTTAAAACATCAATTGTTGTTTGAAGAATTATATTTCTATTATTGTTTACGTAAAGTTTTGATATTGCCTTGGTGTTCTAGTTTTTGTGACTGTGCAGGTTAACGTATAGTATTTTGTTAGTATTACATGTCTTTTCAAGGGTCTTTTTGTATATTGATATGATGTAGATGAAAACTAGAAAAATAAATATGGTGTTTTATGCATAGGTTTGTGTAATGCATGTTAGAACTTTAGAAAGTTGTTTCGTTTGAGGTTTTGTCGTTAAATAACTCGTATATGGTGTGTTCTAAGTTACATTGATTCGGTGTTTACTTTATTATAGTTATATGATGCGAACTTAGTGTTTTCTGTATTTATTAGTCGTCGTTGAATGTATTTCGTTGTGTAGCATATCATGGCTGTTCTTAGAGTTTACATATATTAATTCTTAAAAGAAAATTTTCCCAAATAAATCGTATGTCCCTCGCAACGATATATGTGTAGGTGCTTTTATATTCCTCGTATATGTGTTTTATATTCCTCGCAACGGTAAAAGAAAAATTTCCCAAATAAATCATATGGTGCGTTTACTACATTATAGATTTTATCGTGTACTTATAATTTTATTTTGTTGTAGCGACTCCAACTTGTTAGTCAATGGGTGATTTACAAGTGTCTCCAAACTCCGGGAAGAGGACGTATCTACCTGTTGTTGATAACTCATTGAAATCGACTGGAATGATGTTTGAGACGCTCAATAATGCTTTTCTTCTTTTATCAAAAATATGCAATCGATGGTGGGTTTACTGTGAGGAAGGGTACTCAATACGAGAATCACGATCTTATTAAAACCAAATATTTTCTTTGTTCAAATTTGGGTATACCAAACCTCTCAAGGCGTTTGACTCAACCAAGGAAGTTGACAAATCAAACGAAGAGTCCAAGACCAAGGTTACCCGTCGGGTTGCTTCTATAAGGTTTGGTTGTGAAGCATGCATAAGTTTAAAGTCAAACAACCACAATCTTTATGAGGTTTATTATTTCAAAGAGGATCACAATCACTCGTTTGTTGTCGAGGATGATAGACACTTACTTACTTTTAACAGAGGAATGAGTTATGTGATGTGACCCAGTATACATAGTGCTGTAATGTGACCCGCTGTAGTGTCCTCGAAAATGATGAAACCATAACACAAGCTCTAATGGCAGAGATCGTTACTGTAATCGAAGAAGGTCAACTAGATGAGGAGGAAGCTAGTGTGGATAGTAAGAGTCAAGGTGATAATAGTGATGTAAGTGTAAGTGGTGAGAATGTGACAAGTGACTGTAAAGATGCTGGTAGTGAAGCAAGTGTGTATGATACCGCTGAGGCCGAAAGTGAAGTTGAAAAGGTTGAGCCTCAGGCGAAACCAGCTGAAGTAGAAAAGACTAATGATGTACAAGTGAAATCTGACGAAGAAGAGAAGGTCAAAGCCAATCTTACTGCATTAATGGCCGATTTGAGTAAAGCAACGGTGATGTAAGTTCAAAACCAGTAAGTTCATCTGCATGAGTTGCAGTGAGTTGAAAGGAATAGTTGACAGTTGTCAGCTCACAACCAAAGTCTGCGCAATGAACTAAATGATCTAAAAGAGTCGAACTTTTTTCTAAAGAACGTGAGTCTCAATATTTAAAGAAAATTAAATCATGTGAAGCTCATGTCGAAATTTTAACCACCAAATTAAACAAAGAGCTTCAAGTGATTGATTTAGCTCATGAGACCATGTGTGATAAATCAAAAGAGCTTTCTGATAAGTGCAAGGAATTGTCCGAGGCACAAATTAAGATGTTGAACTCCAAAGAAAAAATAGATCAATTTAGAAACTCATCTTTTGTTATGAAACACATGATGGGTAATATGAAAAAGAGTTCTGATAAGACAACGGTGGGCTTCAATGAAGTTCCACCTCCTGTCTATCAAGACTATACATTTTTGCCACATGAAGATGAGTTAACAAATTTTTACAGTGCAGATGAGGTTAATGAGCAGACACCTGTTGAAGTGCCTGAAACTTCTGGAAGTAAGAGTAATAGAGTGTCTAATTATGAAGTGGTTGATGTTACGAAGGATGCAAAGAAAGAACCTGTTTTGAAAACAAAAATTGCACCTAAACGAGATTTAAAACTGAAATCTGATAAAAAGGTTAACTTTGTTAAAGGGGTGGGTGATATGAAAGATGAAACAAACGTCATTGAAACAGAGTCAAATGAAACGTTTGTTCAAAATAAAATAAATCCTCCACTTACAACAAAAGCTAGTTCTTCTAAAACGTCGCCCAATTCATCAGAACCATCAACTTCAAAGCCAACGAGACTAACACTTTTAAGAAAC
Source organism: Scalesia atractyloides (assembly GCA_947069175.1). NCBI lineage: Eukaryota > Viridiplantae > Streptophyta > Magnoliopsida > Asterales > Asteraceae > Scalesia > Scalesia atractyloides. Next base: position 84,017,458 of record CAMTDV010000016.1, read on the forward strand.
GCTCTTGCTTTTACTGCCACACAAAGGGACCGTATGTTAGCTGTTTTCCTTACAAAAGGTGAAGCACCCTTGAAAGAGGCAAAGAGAGAGAAATCACCTGAACAGAAGAGTGATCATGAGTCGAGAGCATCGAACTCACCAAAGAAATCTGTTAGTGATGACAAGGCTGAAAAGGAAATCCACAATTTCCTCGTTTTCAAAGAAATCAACCAAGATTTCAGCCTAGGTCACCACCTGACAGATTCGACAGACCTAGAAGTAATTCACCAAGAATGAACAATTTTAATGGTCACTCTAATAATTTCAGGTGTCAAAGTCCACAACAAAATCGATACTACAACAGTGGTAATCGAAATTTTTACAAAAATGATGCAAGAAATTATTATAATCAGAATGTTGCGAATAAAAACAGAAGCGTAAGAAGTCAAAACTTCCAAAGGTCAAACAGTCCAAACTTGCATAGGAACCCTCAGGACCAAAGACCTAGTGGAAGTCAAAGACCATTTCCATCAACAGGTCCGAGATCCAAGACTCCTACTAGGAATGATGGATATTGGATGGATGTTCATGTGGTTGATGAATCTGGAAGACCCAAGACCATTAAGGCTTGGGTCCCCCAAACTAACTAAATTTGTTTTGGTTTGTGTAGAGCTGCTAAGGAGGCTGATCAACTTGTGGTATGTTGACAGTGGCTGCTCTAGCACATGACGGGGGATAAGAGGTTGCTGAAAGATTTTGAGGAAATAAATGGTGGTTACGTGAATTTTGCGGGAGCAAAAGGTGGAAAAATCACAGGTCAAGGGAAAGTGACAAATGGGAAGATAACCTTGGACAAAGTTAACTATGTCGAGCAGCTCAAACACAATCTAATGAGTGTGTCGCAAGTCTGTGACAAGGGTTACTCTGTCCACTTTACCAAGTCTGAGACACTGGTGTTAAAATCGGGTTTGGTCATTCCTGATGATTGGGTAGTTATGCGAGCACTAAGGAAGAATGATAGCTATGTCTGGACATGAGTGTACATGATTCTTCAGTGGTGACTACATGCTTGTTGTCAAAAGCATCTGAGGCGGAGTCGTTGTTATGGCATAAACGCATGGCACATATCCACTGTCGCAAAATGAATTATATTAATTAAAAATGGTTTAGTGGAAGGTGTGCCAATATAGAAGTTTTCTGTGGATGATAAGTGTCTCCTTGTAAAAAGGGAAAGCAACACAGAAAACCTCACAAGTCTAAAACCGTGAATTCCATTGCCTCTCCACTTGAATTACTTCACATGGATTTGTTCGGTCCAGTGAATGTAAGAGTATTGGAGAAAATATTATTGCTTAGTTGTTACTGATGACTTTTCTCGTTTTTCTTGGGTTTTCTTTCTAGTGACAAAGGATGAGATAGCAGAAATGTGAATCAATCTTTTCGCAAAATTGGAGAATCTACTTCAGACAAGAATAAAGCACATTAGAAGCGACAATGGCAGGAGTTCAAGAATCGGTTGCTGGAAATGTACTGATCTCCGCAAGGGGATAAAGCATCAATTCAGTGCTCCACTAAACACCGCAACAGAATGGAGTGGCAGAACGGAAAAACAAGGACATTAATAGAAGCTGCTAGGACCATGCTTTCTGATTCTAAGCTTCCTGTCATCTTTTGGGCAGAGGCTGTGAATACAGCTTGCTATGTTCTGAATAGGTTTTTGACGGTTAAACGACACAATAAAACGTGTAATGAACTTCTGAGAACCGTAAACCAAATTTAGAAGGCTCGAACCGTTTGGGCTTCCATGCACGATAATCAGAAATAAAAACCAACCAAAATTTGGTGAGGTCGCTGATGAAGGATTTTTCCTAGGTTAGGTTGACAGTGCACCAAACAAGAGAGTTTTTAATAAAACTAATGGTAAAATTGAAACGGTTTTTAATATTGAAATTATCACATATTCGCCAAACAGTCCAGCTCAGGTCCAGCCATTCTATATGATTATGATCTATGATTATGAGACCTGTCAGCTCATTTGTTGCAGAATGGCTTTGAAAGAGGTCAAATTGACAGTACACTTTTCATTAAGAGAAAGAAGGAAGATTTGCTACTGGTACAAAATATCGTCGATGATATCATTTTTGGTTCATCTGATGAGAGCATGTGTCATGAGTTCGAAGAGGTGATGAAGGGTAAGTTCTAGATGAGTGCAATGGGTGAGTTATCATTCTTCTTAGGGTTGCAAGTTGAAAAAAGAAGGATAGGATCTTTATTCATCAGACAAAGTATCTGTATGACATGTTGACTCGTTTCAAGATGGAGGATTGCGCTAATTAATACACCCATTTGTGAAAATCACAATATTGTTCTAGATGCTGAGAGTTGGACGATGTTGATCCTACTCAATATAGGGCCATGATTGGATTGTTGATGTATCTTACTCCTTCAAGAACCGGACATTATGTTCGCCGTATGTTTGTGTGCCAGATATCAAGCTAATCCAAAGGAATCGCATATGAAGGCGGTGAAGCGTATACTTCATTACTTAAGGGGAAACCTAAGTTTGGGCTATGGTATCCTGCTGATAGTGACTTGAAGTTTATCGCATACACTGATTCGAATTTCGGAGGATGCAAATCTACCAGAAAATCTACCACGGGTGGTTGTGTTGCTAGTTTCTTTAGGGGGAAAGTCTAGTGCTTTCATTGGCAGAATGCAAGTGAAAACCAAAGCAATGTGTGTCCTTTATCGTCTTTGGATGTGTGAAGCTGTAATACATATGCTTGTTGCGAGTAGTTGCTGTTCACAGGTTCTGTGGATCCAACAGCAAATGCGGATTACGGTTTGAATTTCACTCGCACACCTATTATGATAGACAATAACGCCACAATCTCCATCACAAATATCCCGTAAAACACAGTCGCACAAAACATATTAACATTCGTCATCATTTTATATGGGATTGTGCTGAAAAGAGAATGATTGAACTGCATATAGTCGACACACTAGATAACCTGGCAGATCTTTACACAAAAGCTTTTGATAGGGGTCGATTTGAACATCTAGTCGAACTCAACGAGATGAGGAATCCTGAATAACCAATTTTTCATAAGAATTTTTGTAAATAGTTTATTGCTTTTTTAAAATCAAAAACATAAAAAATATTAGAAAATCCGAAAATAAAAAAAATAGAAAAATCAAAAATGAGTTTTCACTGTGTTGAAAAAGAAGAAATGATAGTACATCAGTAGGTTAGACTGTCACACTAAAACTGAAATTAAATTGCTTAAGTGTGATAGCAGCTTTATCATATGATGTACCAATAGGCAAGAAACATGAAATAATCAACTTACCATGGTGATATAAACATAAAGAATTGAGTATGAGTGGGTAACATATCAGTGGCGTATGGTTTTATAACCTTAAACTTATTTGATAGATTGCCAAAATCTGAAGTTTTAGGTCTTTATACTGTTATTTCATCCGGGATATCAGGGTGTTGTGCTCAATTATCTGCTCCCGCATGCCAATCCGAAATTGAAGAAGCTCTCCTAGAGAGTCATTCAAATGTGCAAAATGCATAAATCGTACCAACATCTGGTATTTGTCTTAACCCTCGTTGAATATTGGTCTCTTTGTTGTACGAAAGTACTGACCTGATCACCACCTATCTGATGTTGTAATTCAAAAAAGATGAAATTCGGTATACTCACCTACTACGATGAATCTTTGTGCATACCTTGATCGTGGGGATATGTCCTGAAGTGGGACACACTAGCATATCAGTATAAAATTACACTAACATATCACTGGGTAAAGGTACTTGAAATGTTCATGTGTTTTGTTTAAGTGGACAAACATACTGGTAATCGTCTTGAACTGCTTTTCATGAAAATTAAAAGATAGAATGAACTGAGAGTGTGAAAGGTGTGAAACGGTTTGGTTAGGCTGATATGATCTTCTTAACCAGTGATTCTCACAAAAACAGAGTGCTTATTTTCTTGTTATTTATTTGTTTTCAGAAAATTAAAAAAATCCAAAAAGATTTTCTTGTTCTTTAAAAATTCTTAAATTACAGAAAATGGTTGTTCTTGGAGGAATTGTTACCAAAGGGGGGAGACGGTGTTCCTAAATGAGTTCAAAATTTTTCAAAATTTGCAGGTCTAATGGTGTTTGAGTAAAAAGTTTTGAGTGTTGGTGTTGAGATGAAAAATTGCTTAATCTATATTAAAGTTTACACACCTCTCAATTAATGATTATTTGTTATCTTGAATTGAAAAATCCTTATGGTTTTTCGAGATGTTTGTTTTGTATATAGATAGTTGCAATTTGTTCTTGTGAAGCAAAGTGAAGTTTAGTGAAGAGGAGTCTGTTTGGATGCATAGTAGAATCCTCCTTTCTACATTGCTAACAAAGTTTGAAGAGGTTGAAGATTGCTACGCAAATGCTGAACTAGAGTTTACTCAAGTGCTAACAACTTTGAAGATTTGGTAATTGGATGCATCAGCTTAGGGGGAGTCTGTTGCTGACAGAAGCTATTGAAGCTGAAGCTATCCGAAGACCAATGATGATGAAAGATTACATGTAGAATGCAAGAAGACTGAAGACAGAAAACTGAAGACAAATTTTTTATGAAGCTATTATCAAGGGGGAGTCTGTTGATGCATGTTTGTGACAACAACCTGATAAATCATAAAGAACTTTGCAGCGGAAGAACATTTAAAACTTTATAACACAATTGTAACATCCGTCAAAAACGGATTTTACCAAACCCGCTCCGTTTATTAACCGAACAATCAGTTTAAAATTTTGTGGCGTATTTAATGCCCAAATTAATTTTAAACGATACATAATTAATTATTATATTGGAATATATAATTTGTTTTTGAAAAATTGTTAAAAATAATGAAATAAAAATAAAATGGTTCTGCCGGGTTTCGAACCCGGGTCAGTCAACGGTTCAGCAAAGTCTTATCGCACACACACTCAACCACTGCGCCACTAGTGTTCTTTGTTAATTATTAGAATCAATTAATTCATATCATGATTCTCGAATTCAAAACCGGCGCCCAAATTGCACTCGTCGGAAATCCCGGCGATCTCGCGAGATTGGACGGTTTCTTCAAGTCTTAACGTAAACATTTAAACCTACATCGGTTATAACCGACGCCTGAGTCCGCGACACAAACTATAACCGCCGGAAAACATAATGACTTTGAATCAAGTCGGAAATTAGACCAAATTCATCGATAACCTGCCTTATAAATACCTCCTCGAACCTCTGCTAGCTTTTTCGCTCAAAACCCCACCTTTACCTGACGTAAATCCATTCGCCGGAAAACTTTTGTACCTCGCCAGAAAACCGAGCCTTTCACTTCTGAGCCTTACTGAACCCCCTGAGCTTATACCGAAGTCACCCACATCCTTTTCAAGCTTTCTGAAGACTCTCTGCTGCAAGACACACGACGCCGGAATCTTTTGCTGTCGCCGGAGTTCTGCCGGAGAAACAGAGGAGTCCAGTCAGTATACCTTACGCTTAAATCTTTCATTCTTTTTACATATCTCATCTGTAATTAACCTCAAAACACTAAAGAACACGATTAAAACATCGAACTAGTCGGACTTCCGATTCTGGTTAAAATCTAACGAAGAAGACGAAGTGTCCGTTGTCTATAAGTTTAATTTAAATCAAGTTATAACTCGGGTTAGACACACAGTCCAGCGGTGGACTGTGAGCACATTAAACACGTAAACGTCTCGAGTTCGAATCTTGTCCCACGCATGCTGTCTTAATAAAAATGCCTTTTTTTTGTTAACCGAACCGGAGTCACCGCTGTTACATGTTAAGTTTATTAATAACCGGAATAATAACCAAGTTATACACACAGTCCAGTGGTGGACTGTGTGAATGTTTAAACACACGTCACGAGTTCGAGTCCGGTCTACTGCACCGACTCGGACAATTATCTAACTTTTTAAAATAAGGCAGAAATGAAATAATGAAGTTTGTTCATAAGTATAATATAAATCGGATTATTTAACAAGTTAGACACACAGTCCAGCGGTGGACTGTGTGTTAACTCAACCCACAGGTCCCGGGTTCGAGACCTGTGGAGCGCACCGAGTCACTGATTAAAATCTTTTTAGAAATAAGTTGATTTTCGGATTAATCTAATTAATATATAAATATAATTAAAAACAGAAATATTTCGGGTTAGACACGTAGCTCAGTTGGTAGAGCTGCGTGCACGCGTACGGGAGGTCTCGGGTTCGAGCCTCACTCAGCGCACACATGCACGCATACGAACCGGTCAAAGTCAACAGTCAATGGTCAACGGTCAACGGTCAACGGTCAACGGTCAAAAAAGTCAACTTTTTATTATTATTTTTATTTATTTATTTTAATTAAAAATCAATTAAAAATACTTAAAAATAACATTTTTAAGGTTAGAAAATAGCCTTAAACTCACAAAAATACACCCAACAATCCTTCTAAAATGGATTAATAAAATCCGTTTACTTACCGAACCATAATGCTATTTATCTAGGTTAATTTCACTCGTGGTTAAAACCACTTCGCGTGCATTCAACATCAACAACCGAACGCACCCACTGTGAGTGAATCTTACAACTCCCCTTTTTAATTACACGTTTTAGGGTGTGTCATGTGTCACAAAATAATTAACTCGTTTATTTAAACTTGTGCCATACCATATCGTGATCTAAACTTAGATTGTTTATATTGTTGTGATTATGTATTTCATTTTGTCAACTTATATGAAATTCATTCATTAAGCCCATCAGTTCCTCGTGGGAGACGAGTTGAGCAACGCGTTATATTGTTTGTAGTTATGTCTTTCATATTATCATGTTTATGCAATTCATTCATTAGGCCCATCAGTTCCTCGTGAGAGACGAGTTGAGCAACGCATGCCTCTAAACGATCCATTATTGTTCATGTGTGAATTGTTTAATATTAAATTGATTGATGAATAAGTTTACATCTATTTTTACTCATGTGTGGTTGTGCACTTTATTTCATAATCAATTAAATAAACTTGTTCAAATGTTTTCCATAGGATTCACTCGCCAACTTTTTGTTGATCCAAAAACCCTTTTACACATGATACAGGTGAACAGGATGAAGCAAGGAAAACATAGGAAATGCCTTAGAAGAAAACAGTGAAGCCTAGATTGATATTTAGGACATGTTGTAATATTGATTGTAATTCTCCATTAAAGTGTATTAATGAATATGAAACGTATAATAAATGTCATGAGCTTTGATGATAACCCAATCATGCCCCGGTCACCTTTTCCGCTGCGGGTCGGGGTGTGACACAATCAATGAGAGAATAGTTTTCATCATAACATGTTTTCATTAATCAAAGATTGAAATGATTACAAAGTAACTTACATGTATGAATCCCTAAACTCCCCCTCAGACCGAGCTACACACACAAGTTGTACAGGAAAGTGCAGGTGTGAAAAGCTAAATAGAACAGTACAGGCACTGTCTATTTATAGTACAATCCTAACCACTTATAGTCTATGCTGACATCATCTTGACAATGACATCTAACAACAATAACAAACTCTAACCACTGCCTAACCTAAACACTAATAGCAAAGCACTGATGACCCTAACCACCGATAAGCATAAACTCTGATGAAATATTGGCAGATGTTCTTCAAAGGATGATCAGACCTTTGATTTCCAGCAGAGCTTTGACTTCCAGCAGACCTTTGACTTTTAAGCAAACCTTTGACCCTTAGAGGTTTGGTGAATCAGCAGACTTTATAACTGGCAGAGCTTTGGTATAGGGCACTTGTTAGAACTAGCAGCGGTTTGGTAGCAGGTCTTTGATAGGAGTGAATCTAAACTCTGTTTATTCTGGATCATATAGAGCAGATCTGTTTTGGCTTTCTATCATCTGTTCTTTTATAGGGTTCAATCCCAACAGTGTGTACGACACGCACGCGTGAGACCAGTCACTGTTCCCCACTCGCCCACTTGTCTGGCTAGGGTTTCGTGTGTGACGAAAAAGTTGTTGCATGTCGACAGAGGCATTAATTGTGATGACTATATATACCCTTGCCTTTTGTCTTCCTCCCTTTGTGTTTGTGAGAAACTTAAAAAAACCTCTCTGGGATTTCTTTCTTTGTTGCAAAATTCTACTCCTTCTTTCATAATTTGCTGCTTTTGAGAAATACTAATTATTATGAATACCGGTTCTAAACCAGAAGATATTACGAAAGTGACATCGTCGCGATCATTGCCACCGTTGAATTGATTCAAAGAGTCATTTACTAACTTCGTGAAGAATTTCAAGTTCCTAGTGACTTGGGGTGCTCGATACCCGGAAGAAAATCATACGGCAGCACAAGCTCTGGCCGGTTACATTAATTATTCTGGGAATATTTTGCCGATGGCAATTTCCGGTTACCTGTTACCTAGTTTGTGATAGATCTCCTTGACCATAAAAAGTTTCATGTTTCCCAACTGAATCCGGTGGGAATGGTGAGGATTCGACATTTTGAATTTGTCTGTCGTTCAATGAATATTACCCCAACAGTGAATCGGTTTAGAGTGTTCTACCAATTACATTGTTCGTTGGGATTTTATTCATTCCAACAAAGGTTACCGGCCAAGAAGTTGTTGCTTGTTCCTCCCAAATCTTACCATGATTGGAAGCAAAAGTTTTTTTACATAAAGGCTGGGGTAATACCGATGAAGATGACCTTCCGGGGTGTAGAGGACATTCCATTAAAAACAATAGCAATACCAGTCAATGAGGAATGCTATCAAGATTTAAAGGACGTTCCAAGTATTATGTTACCGGAACGGGCCTTGGTTGCAGCCGGCATGAGCTTACACTAGAAAGCCGATCGTCAAGACAGACCAGTGTATTTAGAGGATGACAAAGGTAAATAACCTTGTGCGGGCGAATCCTTGTGTTTTGTTGACTGGTTCAATTTCTTACCCTTTCACTTTTTGCAGTTACTGCTTTATATAATGTCTCATTCAAGAGAGAGAAGGGAAAAATGAGCACAGTGCAGTTGGATGTGGTGGAGCCATCGTGGTATCAGCAGATCCTGGGAAATTTTGAACTACCCAAGGAAGAAGATCTGCAGGCGCAACCTTGGGAGATTGTTGGTAAGTGCTCTTATTTGTATTGCGCCTGAGTTAGTATTGCAATATTACTACTTTGCTTGTGTCGCGCCTGAGTAGTATTGCAATATGACTCATGTCTTATGCATACTTGTCTCAATTCTAGGAAGTTTGATAAACTTGGGCATAGGCCCAGATTCGAAGAAAAAGAAGAAGCCTGCGCCTCAACTGCTGCGCCGAAGAGAACTGATGTTCCTAAGGTGGAAACAAAGAAAGGTACGCGCCTCGTATCTGATTCTTGGTGTGATTACGTGGTGTGTCTGATTCCTTGGAAGGTCTTGCGCCTGTAGGTTTAAGGAAACCCAAAGCAGCACCTGTGAGTGGCGCAGACATTCCTGATGCAAACCCGATGATCCAATCGACTTAGAGTCTAGCCCGGAGCTATTGGTCAGGGATAAATTGAAAAAGTGAAAACCTATTGATCCAGAACCACCGATGCAGCCTCCAAAGAATGAGGAAAAATATTGGCAAACAACGCAATTGGATGCTCTAGCTGCTAAGTTTTCTCCTGGTAAAGATATATATCTCTTTTTTATTTAAGTCATGGACTAACCCTTTCATTTCTATAGAGAAAATGGGAACTTCGTCTGAAACATCAAAGCATTATCACCGATCCATGTGGTGCATGATTCTGATATTCCCGAAAAGACCAATGTGAAGGGTTGGAGACTAAAGCAGGGGAGCGTGAAGCTGAGTTCACTATCCCAAACTCCCCAGAGAAAGAAACTGCTGAGGTAGAAAGAGTGATTGATGAAAGAACCAAACTGACATCTGACATTGTTGCTGGCGAGCAGGGTAAAGATACTGCCCCATTATCCTCAAGGGTTGAGAAAGATACTACTACTGGCGAGTAGTCTAAAAATACTGGCCCCATACTATCAGTGCAAGAATTTGAAGCGTTCTTTGAAAATCCAGACGAAGAGTCACCAATACGCCCAGATGAGACTCCTAGTGACTATTATTATCGATCATATTTAGCGAAGAGGGCCTCTGCTATCCCTGAACCGGTTTGGAAACTGAAACTAGGAGATACTTTCTCCGACTGGCAAGCGTGCCTAGAATGGTTCAAGGGTTAATATCCTCCTGCTGAGATTAACTTCCAAGAGGATTGGTCTCATGATCAAACTTACCACGCATATCTTGTGCGCGAGTGGCGCAATATGCATAAAGATTAGGACAAATTGAAACGTCCAAATTCATAGTGGGGGTGGAAAAGGAGAAGGTTAAGGCGTTGATGGTAGAGCTTGAAGCCAAAAAGGCCAAATTTGAAGAGGAGAAGAAAACCGAGGATTGTCGGCAATGGAGTAGGAGAAAAAAGCTGAGGCGGAGGCCGCGTTGCTTGCAGAAAAGCGAAACGCTGGGTAGAGGCATGTGAGAGAGACAATAACGAAAAAATCACTCTACAAAACGAGATCGAGAAGCTTAAGAAGGAGAAAGCTGACGCGCTAGCTGCGGCAGAAGAGGCACACTCTCACCGTGAGAGCAGTGAACAAAAAGAGCTAGAAACTAGCGCTACTCTTGTTCTAAGAAATAAAAAATTACTGACCTTACTTCGTTGCTATTTGAGTAGGAACAAATAAAAGCCGACTTGGAGATTAGCAAAAAAGATCTGCAGCTAGCGCAGGTAGAAAAAGCTGAACTCTCTCGTCGTCTTACTGGGAGTGAGAAGAAGGTTGAGGAAGCAGAAGTTGCGCGTGTCACTGCTGAGAGCATGGTGGAGCCTTCAACGAATAATTTATCATGGATGCAGCAGTATGGAGTAGTAAGTGTAAGTGTCCATGAGCTCATAATAATCTGAATATCTGCACGCCTGAACTTATTTTGAAATATACTTGTGCAGATTGCAAATTCGATCCTGAACTCCACTGAGCTGGATGATGGTTAGTAGCAAGCTGATGGTGGCAGCGTGCAGTGATGGCTATACCCAAGGATATGGCGAGTGTGCGCTTCATGTGGCTAATGCACTTAAAATTAATGGGATACTAGCCGATCTGCGATACATGGAGTAGATACCAATGCTACTTTTGCTGCTACGAAGAAATAGTATGACCATCTTCAAATTCCAATCATGGATTTGGTTGATGATGCTCTTCAACATGATTTTCGTGGATGGCTTGAAAGGAATATTTTCTGAAGGAAAAGAGTCTGAGGTAGAGGTTCCTGAATAGGGTTGAACGTCCTTGGCGTGTTAAGTTTTAGAAAACAGAAAGTGTTTTTGTGTAATTACCCTTGCGCAGTCGTGCATGTAACTTTTGTTTAAATGATAATATATTTTGATTACAATACGTGCATGAGTACATATGCTTTTTTAAGTGAGACAAATGAACAAGGTGTAAAAGTCGTGTATGCAGCAAGAACCGATCCTTTTGTGGTAATAGATTACCATTATGTTCATGAGTTCTGGAACAACCTTAGTGTTTTTGTGTCTTCCAAAGTAATTGCATGCATTTGTAAAAAATATATAAAAGCAAATGAATAACGAACCTTGATTATTTATAAGGCGTAAAGCCATGACAACTCGTTAAGATTACATAATAAAAGAGTTATTGTAAGTAGTAGTCTCCTGCACAAATATGGGAAAGGCGCAAGGCCTATGCGTTTGGAGAAAACTAAGATTACATGTAACATCGGCGGAGCGACTGGGCGTTCCAGGTTCTTGGAACACTGGACCCATCCAGTCGCTTCAGGGTGTACGCACCCTTCCTAGGACTTCGTTGATTATATATGGCCCTTCCCATTTTGGCACAAGTTTACCGGGCTTTTCAGCATTAGAGGCTTCGTTGTCGCGAGGACAAAGTCTCCTAGAAGAAAACGTACAGATGCGCACTCTTGCATTATATTATTTCTCCAGTTTGGTTTTGTATTTTGCTTCCCGGATAGCCGTATTCTCACGCCTTTCCTCCAATAAATCTAAATCCATCCGACGTTGCGCTTCACTATCTTGTTTTTCTAGCTCTAGCATTCGTTAAAGGTGTCTCCCCTGCACTGGTCTTAGGCATGGTGTGAGGAGCCCATAATATACTCGGGAGCTCATCCACACATCCTCTGTGCGTCGTCCCTGAGCGAGCTTTGATGCCTTCAACAAGCTGTTTGTTAATGCTTTCCACTTGACCGTTTCCTTGGGGATGCGCAACGGAAGTGAACACATGCTCAATATCATCTCTTTCATCCAGCTTTGAAGATCATCAGAAGCAAGATTTGTGCCGTTATCAGTGACGATGTGCATTGGTAAGCCAAACAACATATAATGTGTTCCCAAATAAATTAGCCGTTATAGATGCAAGTGGTTTAGCTTCCACCCATTTCGTAAAATAATCACGGCCACAATTATAAATTTCATGGCTCCTGGCGCATCAGGAAATGGACCGACCAAATCGATGGCCCATTGCTGAAAGGGCCAGGCTGTAGTTACTGGAACCAATGGATTCTTGGGGCGCAGGGTTTTCGGCGCATGGCGCTGGCAAGATGTACATTTTCGCAGAATTTCCACAGCATCCAAATGCATGCCCGGCCAGTAATACCATGCGCTCATTATCTTAGCAACGACCATGCGCGGTCCGACATGGATACCGCATAATCCTTCATGAATCTCACGAACCAAATATTGAGCATCCAGCTTGTCAACACAGCACAGGAGAGGGCCCATATAGGATTTCCTGTACAAAATTTCATCTACCATCTCATAATTTAACGCCTTGTTTTTAATCTTACGCGCTTCTGCTTTACTTTCTGGGAGGGGCCCATGTTGCAAAAACTTTATGATTGGGGACATCCATGATGGATTCCCTACTTCAACCATGTTAATATGTCTCAACGGCACAGAAGGATTCTTTAAAACTTCGATTCGAACTTCTTTTGCCAAGTGCTAAAAACTAGTGGCTGCCAATTTACTTAACGCATCGGCGTGCTTGTTTTCACTTCGATTAAAATGAACGACCTTGAAATGCTGAAATTGGCTGATCAGGGACTTTTCTTGTTCCAAATACAAGGCCATGATGTCTCCCTTCGCATCATAGGTGCCATTAATCTGCTCAGCCACGAGCAAAGAGTCTACGGGTGCCGTTAAATTTTGCCGCCATCTTTATTGCTATGCGAAGGCCAGCCAAGAATGTTTCATACTCTGCTTCATTATTTATACTTTTGAAATCCAGACGAATGGCCTAAGTGAATTCTTGATTGTCAGGGCTAACCAAATGAAGACCTGCACCTGTTCCATCACTATTTGATGCGCCATCAGTGTGTAATAGCCTGATCCTGTCATCGGTGATGGGTATTAGATTTTGAATGTTTTCGCATTCTTGAATTTTATCGGTCGGGACCTCCGTTATAAAATCAGCCAAAATTTGCCCTTTAATCGCTGGGCGGGGTTTGTATAAGATATTGTGACCACCCAAATCTATCACCCATTTCTCCAATCTACCCGAGACATCAGGCTTTGATAAGATCTGGCCCAGATGGTAATTCGTTAACACATTAATAATGTGACCAGAAAAGTACCTACGCAACCAGCGCGAGGCGTGAACCAAAGCAAGCACAAGTTTTTCCATGATAGAATATATGGCTTCTGGATCATTTAGCATCTTGCTAACATAATAAATTGGCGTCTGAACTCCACTTTGTTCAACCAGTAAGACTGCGCCGACTGCTATGTCAGAGGCGGCAAGATACAAAATCATGGGTTCTTTAGGGAAAGGAGCCGTTAGAGTTGGCAGTTGAATTAAACAATTTCATTTCTTGGAAAGCCTTCTCCGCTTCGGGAGTCCACTGGAACTTTTCTTTCTTAACACAGTTGTGCAACGTGCTAATAAAGGGATAAGACTTTGCGGCATGATTCGCTAGGAATCGGTTGAGTGCAGCCAATGTAACATTCTAGTGATTCGATATTGTAATGATTCCGAACGAGTTATCAATCAATAAAATTTTGAGTTTTATTTCCGAGATTTATTTATTTATCATGACAATTGCACATATTCAATTCTTGCAAGAATCTAAACTTTCAAACAACTTCTGGAAGTGAAATCGCAAACTATTACGCAAACGTAATCCGTTTAATGCGACGTACACTCCGGAACAATGACATAAGCTAAAAATACCCTAAATACCCTTTACATAACTTAGAAATAAGTTTTTAGGGCTTCGGTATGGTAAAAACATGCTTATGCAACTCCACGGACTATTTTGCAAATTCTGCGAAACTATGCCGTTACGCATATTTCTTAATCTGGAACATGTACGCACATCCAAAAATTGTTGAAATCATTAAAATCTTGTATTTTAGTGATTGGAATGCAAAAATATCATTCGTTGCGCATTTATGGTCATTTGCGCAATTGTTTCGATTTTCGTCGTAATTAACAGAAAACCGCAATCGTACAACCAAACGAACCGACATCCGTGACATTTCCAGGCATATTTCAAGTTCCCTAAGCTTTATCTTCCTTATAGAGCTTAAAGATTAGGTTAACGGGTGTTAGAAGTGCCAAAACGCAACGAAACGAGTGCAGGGGCCTGTTCTGCCAATTTTTGAAACTTTGTGCCAGCAAGTGTGGATGCAGACCGCATCCGCAAGACCATACATCCACATCCAGGTGCTAGAACTGCTGTTTTGTTGGCAGCTTCTTGTTAACTCCTTTGGACACCAAGCAAAACGATTTTTGCCACTTCTCACCTGCAACTGATACCTGTTGGACCACCCTAGGATCATGCCAACTCATGGGATACTTGGAATGATCTTGTGGCACTTGAATTGCTATAAATAGCAAGCTCATTCAACCACATTCTTTGCTCATTCCTTCTTTTCTCTCTATAACTCTAAGTGGAGACTACCACATTGTTGGAGGTCTCCCATCTGAGTTTTCTGGTCCTTCCTTCATCCTTGGATCACAAGTAAGTGTTCCAACCTAGTCTTGTTTATTTATTTTTAGCTATTTCAAGCTAAAAGTCAAACAGTGTTTGACTTTCAGCTTTGACCATTAATTGGTCAAAGCAAAGTTCAATTGAACTTTGCAACGTGATTGTAATCACGATGGTTATGATCCTTAGCGATCATGCCTACTGATTACCACGTTTACTAGTCGAAGTGACGAGTCAAAGTTTCGGTCAAAATGCGCATTATGTGCATTTTGCGACGAAACTATTTTCGGGTATCAAAACATTAAGTTTTGATACCAAAACACTAACTGTCACTTTTAGTTTAGTGCTATTCAGGGTCGTAAGTCGAGCGGTCTTGACCACAACTTTGACATATAAACGAATGTTGCAACTTAATTAAACTTATTTTGGCATAAAATACTTATCATAACACATATCTAACCATCCGATCACGTATTTACGCAAATGATTCGTTAAAGTAGCGTAAACTACCTTAACGAGTCATAACGGGTCAAAAGCACTTAGGAATCATTCCAAATCAGAATGTAGATTTTGTTGAAACCATTTCATATGAGTTCCAACACTCATTTGGTTTACAAGACGTCATTCTATCCAATCCGTCCGATTAAAGTCCCGATATTTACATAGTTATCCGATTTTAGGACACGCTTGAATTCTCAGACTTTTGAGCTTGTTTGATCTTTGATTTCAAGGTTACTTTGCAATCCCAAGTGAGTACATAGCTCCCTCTTTTATGTTTTGCAAATGTTTTGGGGTGACACATATGTGCAAATTGTTTTCAAGCTTCCAAATTACAAATGCTATGGTTTATATTAAACACGACGATTTCAATAATGTGAACAAACTTGTTGGTGCGTTATATACATGACACGAATGACATTCATTAGCTTTGGCCAAGCTGACCAGTAGTAAGTTATGGTACCATAGGATTGATAATCCCGTTACCAAGGTTCCCGGTGTTTGTGGGGAAGTTTGGGGAACGACCGAAACTATTTACTTTAACAAACCCTTTGGTGGTTTGTTATTGCAATTTAAAGATACCCTTTGGTGGTATAGACGAGTCAACACATGTTTGAATGTATTACTGAAACGACCAAAAGTTTTCACAATTAAAACAAGGACGATTTGTTTATAACACGGACGATGAACAATTGGTTTAAGGCACAAACAATGGACGATTGGTTTATAACAAGGACGATGAACAATTGGTTTATGACAGAACAATGGACGATTGGTTTATGACTCGAACAATGAACGATTGGTTTTTGGTAAGTGATTTAGATAACGGGACGTGTGTAACGTGATAAAAGCATGGTGGATACGCCGCTGGTACTTCCTATATATATTTGTGTTTTTATCATGTTACATACGTGGGGTTATTCAAATCACTTGAAACAAAGGTTTTCAAACAATGACATGCAAGATTTCAGTTAAAGATATAAACCATACGAGGTTTCTTTCAAGACGATTTACTACTCGGATTTACAAAAGAAATGTTTTGGTCAAGATTCATGGCTACAAGTCTTTTATAAACTATAACTAACTAATTTTAGTTGGTTAGTTATCATTGCAATACCAAATACTTTTTGATAACAAGGTTTTCAATTAACGACTCTAGTAGTCTGACGAGGTATTGCAATACATATACAAGGCCATGAATTTGACACACTCACAAAACCTATGTACTCGCCGGCATATTTTTGTTGACTCGTTTTTTCACATATGTTTCAGGAAACCAAGTTTGATGTCGATGCATGCTCACGTAGGATCGGACGAGGACTTTAGTGCCTTAAAATATGAAATACAATTATTTGTTTAGTTTGTTTTAATTCCAAGACAATGTAACTACGTAATTTCAATATTCAATAAACATAACTTTAATTACCACGTGTTGTTGAAACAATCTGTTAATGTGACTCCCCGACGTTTCCGCCGCGGTTTGTTGTTTTTACGCGGTCGGGGTGTTACAGCCAATCGTCCTGCTAAACATCGCATCTCTTTAATACTTGACGGTGACGGCGTGCGCTGAATAGCATCCACCGTTTCAGGGTTAACCTTAAAACCATCTTTTGTAACGATGAAACCCAAAAAATACCGTTCTTCCATCCGAGGAACATTTGCTTGGGTTCAATTTTAGATTGACTTGTAACCCTTATGCAAAATTTCGAGCTTTCAAAAACTTTTTCTTTGAAGGTATTTCGATAACCAATACCTAAACGTAACCCGTTTAACGCAACGTACACATCGGGACGAGGACACGAGCTAAACGTACCCTAAATATCCTTTATGTAACTTAGAAATAAGTTTTGAAAGGTTTGGTATGTCAAAATCAAGCCTATTCGATCACAATGACTATTTATGACAAACTACGAAAGTCTGCCGATTCTCGTAGCAGCGCACACTATGGAACAACGACATAAGCTACATACCCTAAATACCCTTTTACATAACTTAGATATGAGTTCTGAGGGCTTAGGAATGACAAAAACACCTTTATGCAACTTCATAGGCTATTTTGCAAATTCTGCGAAACTATGCCAATTTGCGTATTTCGCTATCCGGAACATGTATAGACATCCAAAAATCTTTGTAATCATTAAAATCTTGTATTTTAATGATTAGAATGCAAAAATATCATTCGTCACGCATTTACGGTCATTTGCACGTTCGTTACGTCTTTCGTCATAGTTAACCGAAAACCGCAACCATACGACCAAACGAACCGACACCTGAAATATATTTGGACATATTTGAAGTTCCCTATGCTTTATCTTCCTTATAAAGCTTAAAATGGGGTTAACGGTGTTTAAAAGTGCCAAAACGCGTTGAAAAACAAGTTTTGGCTGCAGGGACCTGTTCTGCGAATTCTGAAACTTAGGAATCCCAGGCGCCATGCGAGAGACCCCCCAAGATCGCCCGCGACGCGCGAGGGATGCCTAGTGACAGCAGCTACCTGGCAGCTTCTTGTTCATTTGACTTGACACCTATAACTCGTTTTTGCCACACTTTCTCTAGTCTTGACACTTCATTAAACACTTGGAAACATCCTAGAACATGCCCAACACTTGGCATGATCTTAAAGCTCTCCAACAACTATAAATACCCTTGATCTTCAACCAAATTCCTTTCTCATTTCCATCTTTCTTCTCTCTAAACTCTAAGTGGAGTTGCTACCTTATTAGGAGGCCTCCCATCTGAGTTTTTCTAGTAATCTTGGCTTCCTTAAGTGCAAGTAAATGCTCTAACTAAGCCTTGTTCATTCTTTTAGCTTATTACGAGCTAAAGTCAAACAGTTTGACTTACTGTTTAACTTTCGGTTTTAACCATTAATTGGTCAAATCAAAGTCCAATTGGACTTTGCAACGTGATCGTAATCATGATGGTTATGATCCTTAGCAATCGTGCCTACTGATTACCACGTTTACTAGTCAAAGTGACGAGTCAAAGTTTCGGTCAATAATGCCAAATACGCATTATAAGACGAAACTATTTTCGGGTATCAAAACCCTTTGTCTTGATACCAAATCAGTTTTATAAATTTAGTTAGACATGTTTAACATGTCTAGCTCGTCACTTTTAGTTTAGTACTTGTTTAGGGTTGTAAGTCGAGCGGTCTTGACTACCACTTTGACTTTCGAATCCGACCTGTTTGGTCACCTTTAGGATCCGATCAAGCCCATTATTATGACCATAGTATTATAAGGATAACCCTCTGAGGTTATACCTTAAGGTCATACCATTTGGTTAGCCAAATGACAAGTCGAATTTGTATTCCTTATAATGCCGAAAATACCCTTTTTGCACTTAAATTAGTTCTTAACATATAAGAGCATTGTTTTGACATCTAAACTGGTTATACAACTTATATAAACTAATTTTGGCATATTAGACTTGTCATAGGACATATTTAACCACCCGAACCCATAGTTACGTTTAGGACCCGTTAAAGTGGCGTAAACCACTTTAGCAAGCCGTAGCGAGTCAGAACTCTTTGAAATGCTTCCAATTCAGAATGTTTGATATTATAAACCATAATATACAAGATCCAACTCTTGTTTGGTTTATATACCTCATTCTATCCAATCTCTCGTTTTCAAGTTCGACACACTAACATGTAGTTATCAAATACACTAGGAACCACTTCGACACTTGAACTCTTGATCCTTTGAGCTTTGTTATATCATTTGAACAAGATCTATATGCAATCCCAGGCGAGTACTTAGCTCCCCTCTTTTACGTTTTTCAAATGTTTTTGGGGTGATTCATATGTGTAATCTATTTTTCACAATGTCTGGCAATTATGTGTTTATTAAGTGCATTTTTGTGTAATATTCCTTTTATGCAAGACATGACAATTGGGACACGAAACAAATCCTTATAGTATCTTTCTATCTTTATGGATTGATTCTTCTAGGATATTTTAAGTACAGTCTTAAATCTTTCTATCCTTATAGTAAGATTTCTAAGAAGTACTTTACAAGACAATGGTTATGTTTATGTGTAGAATTGTTGGTGATTTAGATAACGAAACGAGAGTAATATAATAAGGACATGGTGGATACGCAGCTGGTACTTCCTATATATAAGTGTGCTTATTGTATTACCTTCGTAGCCTTATCCGAATCACCATTAAGATTATGAGTTTGTGATACAATGTGACAAGACAAGTGACTAAACTAAATCCTTAAAGTATCTATCTATCTTCATAGTTAGATTCTTGTAGGATGTTTAAAGTACTAATTGGTAGCCTTTATTGGATTCTGCGTACTTTAATGCGTATTTGACAAGACAATATGACAAGACAAGTGACTAAACTATATCCCTAACGCATCTATCTATCTTTATAGTTAGATACCCATGGGATGTTTAAAGTACTAATTGGTAGTCCTTTATTGGATTCTGTGTACTTTAATGCGTATTTAACAAGACAATGTGACAAGACAAGTGACTAAACTATATCCCTAACGCATCTATCTATCTTTATAGTTGATACCCATGGATGTTTAAAGTACTAATTGGTAGTCCTTTAATGGATTATGTGTACTTTAATACGTATATGACAAGACAATGTGACCAAGATGATGATTATGTGGTTATTGTGATTAGTTGTGATCTAGACAACGAAACGAGTGTAATACTATAAGAACATAGTGGATACTTGCTGGTACTTCCTATATATAAGTGTTCTTATTGTATTACTCTTGTAGCGTTATCCAAATCACATTAGGATTTTGTGTTGATTGATTCAAAGTACAATATTCAAATTCTTGTAGAACTCTTTCATATTTTTATATGTTAGATTCTTATAAGGATAACCAAAGTATTATTTTAAATCATTGATTTAATTTCTAATAATACTCACGCAAGTTATGACAAATTTTCAATATTGTTGTTATTAATCCTTGATTGGATTTCTAATAACACACTCACAAGTTTTATGATCAAATTCAAGGCGATTACAATGAACAAAGTACAATTTTCAATGACATAAAAATTCCTTAGTATCAATCATGTTGCCATATACAAAACTATTTTGTCACGAGTTTTCATAATCAAGTTAATGTATTGCAATACTAAATCTTTTTGCCATTCCTTGGCTTTAAAGAGTCCATTTTCAATAGACGACTCCTATAGTTGTCGAGGTATTGCAACCCTAAACTTTTGCCATTAACTTGGCTAACAAAACTTTGTACTCGCCAACATTGTTTGTTGATGTCTCGTTTTCACATATGTTTCAGGTTTCGATTATTCAAGTTTGATGTACATAGGAATGCTTCCGGACTTTAGACTTCTTTAATCAAAAGACAACTTCATGTTTCTTTGTATTGTAAAATGATGTTAATAATAGTGAAACAACTTAGTATCAGTTGTGGCTGAGCAATTTGTAACGTGACTCCTCGATATTTCCGCCGCGTGTTGTTGTTTTACGCAATCGGGGTGTTATAGATTGGTATCAGAGCACTGGTTATAGGGAATTAGGTTATTAGAATGCCTTTAAACTAGTCTATCACCTTCCTAGGGGCCCGAACATGAGTAGACTTAGGATCTCCATCCTAATCCTCATCCTTACTCGTGCCACAATTATTCTATGAGTTACAAATCATCTATCCTTAGATGATTTATCCTAAATCCTTAGGCTTATTACCTCAAAGTATTCCTCAAAACATTTTTCTCAACAACATTTTCATTGGAATACTTCTCAAAATGTTTTCATCAAACGTTCTCAACAAAATGTTTCTCGACCTATTATCTCAAGCATTATATCAGAAAGGTTTCTCAAAATGTTTTACTCTCAAACATTTTCATCGAAATCTTGGGTTTTAATAATGTGAACTCATGCAATCCGGAAGGGTGAATGCCGATACCCCGAGTTTTCTGTCTAAGGTTAGAGTGTTCGTATAAATCCGAATTTTCGGACCAGTCACTCTTACCTGGGAACTCTTAGGGTGAGTGTTCACTTATAGGCTAAAGCATGTCTTCTCGAAACATTATGAAAACCCATCTATCTTGATCAGTCGAACGATTCCTAAACACTACTACTCGTATGACACTACTCTGACATGTTACCTTCGGTAATATGTTACGATAATATTCAACCCATCCGAAACAAATTTCACTTTTATCTCACGACACTTTATAATACTACCTCGTTTTCAAATACTATTTTTCGCTTTTCAAAATTTTATTTATTGTGATAAGAGTTTTCAGAATTTATACACGAAGTTTCTTTATATATATATTCGATTAGAAATATTTTTGTCTTAAAAATTAATTTTCAAAAGTAAAGAAATTTTAACACAAACCATTAACTTGGTTTGTATTTTCTCATCCCAAACTATAACAAAAGTTTATTTTCAAACAAATTTCGAAACAAAATTCACAACACTATTCTTCTAAGTACAAGAACACGATTTTGAAACGAATACCAAGTTGAGATTTTCCAATCACTATGTGTTTAGATTTATAACCATTTTCCAAAATCTAACTTATTTTGTTATAGCTACTTCTTCGAGATGCCTCCTCATCGTGACGTCTCGAGGAACGCTGAAATGGCGGCAATGATAGCTCAGCAAATAGCTGCTGTACTCCCAAACCTCGTGGCCCAACTCAATCAAATCTACTACAATAACAACAACAATGTTCCTACGCCATGTAACTACAAACAATTCACTCAGCTAAACCACTCGAGTTTAATGGGTCTGAAGGAGCAACTGGGCTCCTACAATGTTTTGAGAGTATAGAAAGCACATCCGCAATGTTCAGTGTCCTAATGAGCGCAAGGTAGAGTTTGCCTCGAGTGTTTTCCAAAAGAGAGCACTCACTTGGTGGAACGGAGTCATGAGAGACAAAGGTGCAGAAGTAGCTATGGCACAAACGTGGGAAGAATGCAGGAATCTTATGATGAAAGAATTATGTCCATGACATGAAATAAGGCTACTTGAAACCGAATTCTATCACCTTAAACAAGATAGTGGGGAAAACCGAGCCTACACTGACCGATTTGAACAGTTAAGCCTACTCTGCCCCAGTATGGTCACACATTTGGATCGGGCCATTGAGAAATACATTGATGGCTTACCTGATCCAATTCAAGATATTGTCACTGGCAACAAACCCGCAACACTTAGGGAGGCTAAGGAATTAGCTGCTACCCTAACTGACTCCCAAGTTAAAAAAGGGAAACTTTTTCGAAAGGGAGTCAAGAAACGAACTATACAAGAGAAATCAAGTGAAACAAAGGGTGAACTTTCCAAAAGTTCTAAGAAGCGTAAGGCTTCAAAGAATTATACGATTGCCACACCAATTCCACTAAACTCGGTACCCTTTAAGGGATTTTATCGTGGAAAGCAACCTTAGTGTAATCGTTGCAATTATCACCACCCAACAAATTCTCCATGCCGCCAGTGTACAGTATGTGGTCTTTTTGGACATCTAGCTGCGACCTGTCGTATCCAAAACTAAGCAGCCCCTACCCAAACTCGTCCTCGCTACCCAGCTGGAGCATGTTTCAATTGTGGTGATCCAAATCATTTCAAGCGAAACTGCCCTAGACTTGCTAATGTTGACTTAGCTCATGGACGAGTATTCAATGTTAATGAGGTTCAAGTTGATGATCAAGCACTCGTGATCATTTGAACCTTTATGTTTTCTTCTTGTCATCCAAAACTATGAACATATTCCAATATTTTATTTGGAATGACAATATAAATTTCAAGAATTTTTTCTTCATTCTTGTTATTCGTATTCCATTTACAAATTCAAATGTGATTACACTGAGTGTAATTTACAACTACAAACTTCGAGGATTCTGCTCTTTAGGAACCAAATCTCACAATTTAGCATATTGTGATTGCACATTTATGCATTCATACAAGTTCTGCACGACAATTTCTACGAACACTATGTGATTATCGGCACTACTTTTGTTTTCATGATATTACATACATGGTTTGTTAACCTAATATGTATAGCACATGATTACAAATACCTTTTCGCTTAGTATGTTAACCTAGCATACTTAGCACATGGTTTCAAAATATTGTCATGACATACTTACATTGTTTATGACAATCCATGCTTAGTATATGATGCATACTACCTGTCACACCCTCAATTTCCACTTGCGGAGTTTTACCGCGAGGCGTGTGAACAAACCAGAATCTGAAACACTAGTACGTCGAACGACTCTACATGATTTGATTATACGTTTCGCAAAATCGTTCATTGTAGATTTTATATCAATTACCAATATTTAGCAGAGCATTAATTTTAAAGTTTGAGCGGAAGCATAAATAAGTAATGATGCGGGCGCCAACACAAACGCCAAAAACAAATGAAAAATCCCAAAACAATATTAATAAATAAGACTCGATAAAGATGTCTTGTTCAATGCATGTGCGTGCACCTAGAGCTCCTAGCGTCCTGAGAAACATGTAAAGAAACAAGTGTCAACATTAAAGATGAGTGAGTTCACAGGTTTTCATAAATTCGTTTGTTCGGTTATAGTTTGTTGCTCCGTTATCCTCAACCTGGGATAACATATCAGTTCCATTATTCCAATCCCGGAATAATAAGTTGTTGCTTCCAATATTCCCAACCCGGAATATTAAGTTGTTGCTTCCATTATCCCCAACCCGGGATAATAAGTTGATGCTTCCATTATCCCCAACCCGGGATAATAAGTTGATGTTTCCAATATTCCAAACCCGGAATATTAAGTTGATCCGTAATTAAGTTCAATATTAATGTATATAGGTAGCTAGCCTAAAGTCATGTCACTAAGTGTTCGCGATCGAAGCTGACAGTTGTGCCTCCGTTTTGCCAGGCCTATCACATGACCATGGCGATGTTAGGCCAATCATACACCCGTTGACCATACCCGGTCGGCTAGCGCGACTAGCTCGGATGGGGCTCGTCAGACCCAGTAGTACTACTTATAATTCCCCCGCTATTTAACCCAAATACTAACGATCCGAGGAGATTGTCGAGGACTTAAGTGATAAAGCTGCTTAGTGCCCATAACATTACATTAACATTAACTTAGTTACCGTATAGTTATGTGACGTTAAATTCGTATAACGTAAAGAGTTTGAGTTTGAGAGTGTATACATGTTTCTCCCCCTGTTGTTTAAAAACCGGATAAAGTTAGGGGCCGTGAACTCACCTTTATTTGCTCGGTTAGTGTAGCAAAGATGTTATAAGAGATGGGACCGCTAGTTGCGTCCTAACAAACCAATTAATTCCACGTCAGTGTGTAATCACACCAATACAAATTCCACACACAATTTACTCACAAAGTGATACACACAAACAACATATCTAACACTCAAACATGCATGCAAGTATTCTCATGTGATCATAGAAATCAAACAACTTATCATGAACATATTCCAAATCCATGCAACACTTTAATGCATACAATCACAAGTTATCAACTTTCTGCTTAACACTCAATTATTCAGCTGTTTTCTAGGATTTTTATAAAATAGTTCTAACATTCCAAAAATTCCAATATTTTTACAGTAGGTGACATTTATACCATAGAAATTTATATAATTTTTCCAAGTCCTAAATCTTTACCAATTAACCATAAATATTAATTCACTAAGCTTCAGTCAGATTTACCGCTTTCTGACTGCAGTCCACGGAAGAATTTATTTAAAAATCACTGATCGTTCGATTAACAAAATTCCAATTGGAGTTGCCCGGAAATTTCTATACCTAGTTGCTGTAGAAAAATCATGACTCAACTCCCTACTGATTTTAAAATCTAGCTTGATAAACAACCAACAAAATTCCAGAGTTTTCACAGCTTTAGCTACTGAACTTGTTTAGCCTTTAAAAATATCAAACGACTTCAGAAAATTATGAATCCAGCGCCATTAGATTCCTTATTCAAATCTCTACGTTTTAGACATCAGAAAATCCGTTTTTCGACAACTAACGACCAAGTTACAGCCAGATGAAGTCGGCTGTAACTATTATTCAGCAGGCTGTTTTCTGCATATGTTTATCCTGAACTCGTATAACCCGTTCATGCGATTAACCTAAGCGATCTAGAACTGACTTCTAGTCCTAGATTAATACTAATAACCTATCCATGCAAACCCTAGTCAACATCTCTTGTTTTTATAAACCAATACAGCTTATGATTTTCAGATTTCGAACAAACCTCACTTGCACACATTACTAGCTAATCGGCTATCACGACTTTTCATTCAAACATATAATCCGAAGACAATACAATCAATTCATTCAAGCACTTATGATTTTCACAAACATTTATACACAAGAACATAATCAAAACAGCCGATTATTTATTCAACATATAAGACCCGAAACAACTAATCAATTAATCATTCAAGCATACATATATATATATATCCGAACATGATCTCAAATCAAACATGATCCTAACCTTGAATAACTAGACAAACAAGCCGAGATGTGGACAAGGGCGACCCGGCTGCTCCAACAAGATCACGTCCGAACCGACAAGAACTGGAAGAAGGGCTGCCTGTGATCAAGAAGGAGTGTAGGGTTGTTCGCGGCTGAATGGACTGAACTACGGCTGTTTTGCGATCGCAAGAGCTGTGAACAAGGCTGATTCAGATCGAGATGATGAAGGGAGGAAGCTGTTCGCGATCGGAAGGTGCAAGAGTAAGGCTGCCGACGGCAGTTTTTCTTGTTAGGGTTTTTGTGTGTGTTTTCGAAGGAAGGCATGCATGTGTGTTAGTATATATAAGGGATCCGTGACAACATGGTTACGGTTTTGGGTTTGAACTTGTGGCCGAGAACTTGGTTTGGTTAGTTTGGTTTGGATGTGATGAAAGTTGTATAGGCGCAAGAGATAAGGATTGCGGATTTTGGTTTGAGATTTTGACCGAGGAACTAGGGTGGTTGGTTTGGGTTTGATCTCGGTCGAAAAGTCTGATTTGGTTTGGTTTAGGTTTGCTCTTGGTTTGGATTCGATCTTGGCCGAGGACTTGACTTGAGCTAAAGTTTAGAACTTGTTACTCCTAGAGTCACGATGAATCGAAGTTGGTTCATGTCGCGGTTCGGTTCGTGTGCATATTTATTATACATACATATATAACTAAAAATCCACACAACACACAACACGTATTTAATTCATGCACGTTGAATACTTAGCATATATATTATTCGACAAATATCACGTGTAAGTTATCCGAAAAACCCGGGATATCACACTACCAGTTTGGTTAGTGTGAAACATATATTGACATTTATACTAGAATGAAATACTTGCTACAAATATTGGTTGGATGCAAAACAAGTATTGTTATCATGCTGGTATAAAACAACGATCTGATCTGACAAATGTTGTGTTATGTCGATGTTTGTTTGATATTAGATGATACCTCGACCTCAATATTTGTTACCTTCACTTAACAAGAGGAGCTATGTGGACCATATGACGAAACACGTAAGTATGGGTGCACACTTAATTACGGGGTTCGACATATGAGAATCATAGTAAGCTTTGTTGAGATGATGGCATAAAATCTAGAGTGATTAGGTAACAGGAAGGGTATGATGCAATAAGACCATGATGGATACGCTGATGATACTTCCTATATATAAGTGTTCTTATTGTGTTATTCTTCGGAACGTTACTAGAGTCACTTGAGGGTTTTATGTTATCTTGGACCATTATGTGATTGTGTGATTATTTGTTATCTGTTTATTGAATGCAATGGACGAGATGAGTACATTCATTAACTCTATTCGAGCCGACCGGGAGTATATTATGGCGTTAAAGGTGACGACCTTGATGCCATAGGTATGTTGACCCGTCTCCTATGCATGAGATGCTCATGGTACATGGGATGTACCTCGTGGGATGTTAGAAACCGTGTACGTATGGCCAGGCTTGAATGTACACCCCTTTGTTTGCTATGGATTTACACTAAGTGCCTTAGTATAACATAGTGCCATACAAAACAATTTTTACACACTCGATGAAACAATTTTTATACATTCAATGACACTTTAAAGATTCATGAGTTCTAAAGGGTTTAAATACCTTAAGATACCCTGAATATCCTTGCTCACACATTGAATCCCCCCTAAATTTCCAACACCAAACAATGCTCCGCATTTTTGGAATCTAGCACTTTGCTCATCTTTCAATCATTTCATATGCACTCTATGGTCTCCTTCGAATAAATTTCGGGATGAAATTTCCTAAAGTAGAAGAGACTGTAACCCTTGTGCAAAATTTCGAGCTTTCAAAAACTTTTTCTTTGAAGGCATTTCGATAACCGATACCTAAACGTAACCCGTTTAATGCAATGTACACATCGGGACGAGGAAACGAGCTAAACATACCCTAAATATCCTTTATGTAAATTAGAAATAAGTTTTGAAAGGTTTGGTATGTCAAAATCAAGCCTATTCGATCACAAGGACTATTTATGACAAACTACGAAAGTCTGCCGATTCTCGTAGCAGCGCACACTCTGGAACAAGGACATAAGCTACACATACCCTAAATACCATTTTATATAACTTAGATATAAGTTCTGAGGGCTTAGGAATGACAACCTTTATGCAACTTCATAGGCTATTTTGCAAATTCTGCGAAACTATGCCAATTTGCGTATTTCGCTTTCCGGAACATGTACGGACATCCAAAAATTTTAATCATTAAAATCTTGTATTTTAATGATTAGAATGCAAAAATATCATTCGTCACGCATTTACGGTCATTTGCGCGTCCGTTACGACTTTCGTCGTAATTAACCGAAAACCGCAAACGTACGACCAAACGAACCGACACCTGAAATATATTTGGACATATTTCAAGTTCCCTATGCTTTATCTTCCTTATAAAGCTTAAAAATGGGGTTAACGGGTGTTAAAAGTGCCAAAACGCATCGAAAAACAAGTTTTAGGCTGCAGGGACCTGTTCTACCAATTCTGAAACTTAGGAATCCCAGGCGCCACGCGAGAGACCCCCCAATATCTCCCGTGACACGCGGGGGATGCCCAGTGACAGCAGCTACCTGACAGCTTCTTGTTCATCTGACTTGACACCTATAACTCGTTTTTGCCATACTTTCTCTGGTCTTGACACCTCACTAAACACTTGGAAACATCCTAGAACATGTCCCAACACTTGGCATGATCTTAAAGCTCTCCAACAACTATAAATACCCTTGATCTTCAACCAAATTCCTTGCTCATTTCCATCTTTCTTCTCTCTAAACTCTAAGTGGAGTTGCTACCTTTTAGGAGGCCTCCCATCTAAGTTTTTCTAGTAATCTTGGCTTCCTTAAGTGCAAGTAAGTGCTCTAACTAAGCTTTGTTCATTCTTTTAGCTTATTACGAGCTAAAAGTCAAACAGTTTGACTTACTGTTTAACTTTCGGTTTTGACCATTAATTGGTAAAGTCAAAGTCCAATTGGACTTTGCAACGTGATCGTAATCACGATGGTTATGATCCTTAGCAATCGTGCCTAATAAATACCACGTTTACTAGTCAAAGTGACGAGTCAAAGTTTCGGTCAATAATGCGCAAATGCGCATTATACGACGAAACTATTTTCGGGTATCAAAACCATTTGTCTTGATACCAAATCAGTTTTATAAATTTAGTTAGACATGTTTAACATGTCTAGCTCATCACTTTTAGTTTAGTACTTGTTTAGGGTTGTAAGTCGAGCGGTCTTGACTACCGCTTTGACTTTCGAATCCGACCCGTTTGGTCACCTTTAGGATTCGATCAAGCCCATTATTATGACCATAGTATTATAAGGATAACCCTCTGAGGTAATACCTTAAGGTCATACCATTTGGTTAGCCAAATGACAAGTCGAATTTGTATTCCTTATAATGCCGAAAATACCCTTTTTGCACTTAAATTAGTTCTGAACATATAAGAACATTGTTTTGACATCTAAACTGATTATACAACTTATATAAACTAATTTTGGCATATTAGACTTGTCATAGGACATATTTAACCACCCGAACCCATAGTTACGTTTAGGACAGGGTTAAAGTGGCGTAAACCACTTTAGCAAGCCGTAGCGAGTCAAAACTCTTTGAAATGCTTCCAATTCAGAATGTTTGATATTATAAACCATAATATACAAGATCCAACTCTTGTTTGGTTTATATACCTCATTCTATCCAATCTCTCGTTTTCAAGTTCGACACACTAACATGTAGTTATCAAATACACTAGGAACCACTTCGACACTTGAACTCTTGATCCTTTGAGCTTTGTTATATCATTTGAACAAGATCTATACGCAATCCCAGGCGAGTACTTAGCTCCCCTCTTTTACGTTTTTCAAATGTTTTTGGGGTGATTCATATGTGTAATCTATTTTTCACAATGTATGGCAATTATGTGTTTATTAAGTGCATTTTTGTGTAATATTCCTTTTATGCAAGAATGACAATTGGGACACGAAACAAATCCTTATAGTATCTTTCTATCTTTATGGATTGATTCTTCTAGGATATTTTAAGTACAGTCTTAAATCTTTCTATCCTTATAGTAAGATTTCTAAGAAGTACTTTACAAGACAATGGTTATGTTTATGTGTAGAATTGTTGGTGATTTAGATAACGAAACGAGAGTAATATAATAAGGACATGGTGGATACGCAGCTGGTATAAGTGTGCTTATTGTATTACCCTTCGTAGCCTTATCCGAATCACCATTAAGATTATGATTTTGTGATACAATGTGACAAGACAAGTGACTAAACTAAATCCTTAAAGTATCTATCTATCTTCATATTTAGATTTTAGTAGGATGTTTAAAGTACTAATTGGTAGTCCTTTGTTGGATTCTGTGTACTTTAATGCGTATTTGACAAGACAATGTGTAAGACAAGTGACTAAACTATATCCCTAACGCATCTATCTATCTTTATAGTTAGATACCCATGGGATGTTTAAAGTACTAATTGGTAGTCCTTTATTGGATTCTGTGTACTTTAATGCATATTTGACAAGACAATGTGACAAGACAAGTGACTAAACTATATCCCTAACGCATCTATCTATCTTTATAGTTAGATACCCATGGATGTTTAAAGTACTAATTGGTAGTCCTTTAATGGATTTCGTGTACTTTAATACGTATATGACAAGACAATGTGACCAAGACGATGATTATGTGGTTATTGTGATTAGTTGTGATCTAGACAACGAAATGAGTGTAATACTATAAAAACATGGTGGATAGGCCACTGGTACTGCCTATATATAAGTGTTCTTATTGTATTACTCTTGTAGCGTTATCCAAATCACATTAGGATTTTGTGTTGATTGATTCAAAGTACAATATTCAAATTCTTGTAGAACTCTTTCATATTTTTATATGTTAGATTCTTAGAAGGATAACCAAAGTATTATTTTAAATCATTGATTTGATTTCTAATAATACTCACGCAAGTTATGACAAATTTTCAATATTGTTGTTATTAATCCTTGATTGGATTTCTAATAACACACTCACAAGTTTTATGATCAAATTCAAGGCGATTACAATGAACAAAGTACAATTTTCAATGACATAAAATTTCCTTAGTATCAATCATGTTGCCATATTACAAAACTATTTTGTCACGAGTTTTCATAATCAAGTTAATGTATTGCTATACTAAATCTTTTTGCCATTCCTTGGCTTTAAAGAGTCCATTTTCAATAGACGACTCATGTAGTTGTCGAGGTATTGCAACCCTAAACTTTTGCCATTAACTTGGCTAACAAAACTTTGTACTCGCCAACATTGTTTGTTGATGTCTCGTTTTCATATATGTTTCAGGTTTCGATTATTCAAGTTTGCTGTACATAGGAATGCTTCCGGACTTTAGACTTCTTTAATCAAAAGACAACTTCATGTTTTCTTTGTATTGTAAAACGATGTTAATAATAGTGAAACAATTTAGTATCAGTTGTGGCTGAGCAATTTGTAACGTGACTCCTCGATATTTCCGCTGCGTGTTGTTGTTTTACGCGATCGGGGTGTTGCATGACTTTCCTCAATGAATCAAAAGTTCGTTGAATATTTTTCAGAATTGTTTCCTCTGTACGACTCATAATAACAAGGTCATCGATGTAAACTTCAACTGTGACCCCGATATCGTCACCAAAAACTGTATCCATCAATCGTTGATATATTGCTCCCGCATTGCGGAGACTGAAAGGCATTTTTGTGTAATAAAAGATGCCCTTTTCCGCGCGGAAAGCCGTTTTATCTTCATCCTCTTTCTTCATCAGGACTTGATGGTAACCCTTATAGCAATCAAGAAACAAATTCCAACGTACAGAAGCTAATGAGTCTACCTTCTTGTCGATTTCTGGCAGAGAGTAGTAGTCTTTTCGACAAGCTTTGTTTAGAACTTTGAAATCAACACACATGCGCCAACCGCCGTTGAACGATGACAGGGTTCGCCACCCATGTTGATATCTCACCTCGCGCAATATCCCGGCTTCTAACAACTCGGTGACTTGTTCGTTCCTAGCACGAGTTTTTTCTGGGCCAAGGTTGCGCTTCCTTTGAACCACAGGTTCCGCTGATGGGAAAGTGTTCAAACAATGTTCCGCAATATCGCGCGGGACACCAGTCATATCAGCCGGCGACCAAGCAAAAATGTCCATGTTTCGAAATAATAATTGCTTAATCTTTGCGCGGATTGCTGTTGAAATTGCAGGACCCAATAAAATCGTTTGCTCCAGATACTTGCTGTTAAGTATCCACTTCTCTGGTTCAGTTGTTGGTGACGTTTTGGCAGCTTTGGCTACTAGCTCGTCAATAGACATAATTTCCTTACACGCATACATAATAGCTACCCCCGTTTTAGTTGGAAAACCACAAGCTGCATGTGGGGTGGAAGTAATCATATTGAAGTCTCGTTGTGCGCGGCAGCCTAATAAGACATCATGACAAGAAGTCGCCGGCATCACCATAAAATTTACGTCAATCGTGTGTGAATGCCTACCGTCAGAAAGAGTGACAAGGAGGAAATTTGTCCAAGAGGAAAAACGGCCTCATTACATAAACCAGTTAATGGAAAATCGACTGGTTCTAAGCGCGCTTTATCCTCCGGATCCAACTGCTTAAAACATTGCTCGTAGATGATATCCATCGAGCTCCCAGGATCAATGAACATATAATCAGTTTGATAATGGCCAAAAATACATGTTATCACCACTGGTCTCTCTTCTTGTGGTCTGCTAGGGACGATTGGGAATATAACTTGTTGCTCGTGCCAACTATCAGAATGAAAACATTTGTAATTGTGCGCGTCATCCTACCTTGGATCATTGATACTTGTTTCATTTTCTTGTTGCTTGGGCCTTCGTCGCCGCGCATAATCTGGCGGACTTCTTTACGTATGTTTTGAACCAAGTGCGTAAGTTTACCACTCTTTAAAGCCTTTTCGATATCGGTGCGCAAACTGATACAGTTATCTATGGTGTGTCCAGTATCTTTATGATAATCATAATAAAGATTCGGGTCTTGACCCTTCTTGTTCTTCATCTGTTGAGGCTGCTTAAATTGATAATTCTCCGTGCTAAGGACCTCCACCGGAGTTTTTTTTTAGAGGCGTCCACTGCCTCTTGCGATTTTCTTGTTTGATAGCTTTCTGAAAGTTATCTTGTTAATGGTTGCACGAGCATCCATTGGTGAGTATGCATTCAGGCTTGAATCCTTCCAACTCTTTTTTGAATTTTCGACCCCCTCTACTCCTATCTTGAGGACGATTTTGAGGCAATGGAGGTCGATTGGAGCTTAAGTTGCGCTCAGTTTGAGCGTAAACCTTGGCTGCTGCCATAAGTTTTTCCCAACTTTTTGGTAGGCCTACGCTACCTGACAATACTTTTATCATCTCATAACAACATACAACATATTTGAACTGGGCACGAATTAAATCTTCGTGCACATCACTGATCTCAAGGACCTCTTTGTTATACCAGATTTTGAAATCTTCGAGGCTCTCGTCATCTCTTTGCCAGATGTTCATTACATCTGAGGAGTCTCTGACATATCGTTGTTGCTGACTAAAATGTACTAGGAACTTATCCTTGAGATCATTCCAGGAAGTTAACTTACCTGTTGGGAGGTTATCAAACCATAGGCGTGTGGCCCCTGTGAGAGTTTGTACAAAGAAATGGCACCACATAGGAAGAGTCCATCCGCCAATAAGCCCTGCGCTAGTAAACAGGCGTAGATGATCATCTGGATCAGTCATCCCATTGAATTTCCCAACATTTGATGGTAGTTTTGCACGCTCAAGCGGAGCTAACGCAATCTCTCTCACAAACTTAGATTCCTCCGCTGCTTCAGCTCGTCGATAGATCAAGTTGTAATCATGCTTAGCTTCCGGATTATAAAACGCGTGAACTTTTGGTTTATAAGCGACATGATCTTTTGATAAACAATTAAACACACTTGCATTGTCACCTTCATCATATGTCTTGTCATATTCGTCGTACTGAGTGCCCCCCTTTTGTGACAAGCGCGGGCCCAGCCGAGAATGAACAGATGCACGTTTCCGAGTTTGTTCTTCCTGACGTCTACCACCAGAAGGCGTAGAGTCGTACCTGGTTCTGGATCAAGAGTACATCTCCGTTTCTTCAATAGATACATGCGATGGTGCACGTGCTCTGTTTGGCGAATCATAGCTCAATACTCGAGGTGCAGGCGAAACACACACCTGAGTTACAGGTATCTGAGCTTGTGGTTCAGGTGTGCCAGTATGTGCACAAAACTGAGCGTAAATGGCATTCAAAGCACTCTGTGATTTTACATACCACGAGATCGGAGTTTCACTGGGTGGTAAAATTGAAGCAACAGGTGGAATTTCATTTTGAATTCACGGAGTTACTGGAATGTTCACATGACCGTGGTCATGATGAGCATCAGCTTCGTCGAAAAATTCTTCTTCCACGTGTCTGTCGATATGAGCACCATGAGCAACATTCCGGATTTCAGCTCGAGGACCTTGTGGATGAGACGAACCATCAGCCATGATACTGAAGATTCAGGTAAACAAACGAAAAATGAGATTGAAAAAAAGAAGAAATCGGTGGGCGCCAATGAAGAAACACCTGATCAAATCTGATCGGAATCAAATTAGATCTAAGGACATGGTTTCTGTATAAAATGGTTAATCTCAGGTTTGCTCGCCGATGGATCAGGTTCGGCGGTGGATCACTGCAAAACAAAACAGCGTTAGACTCGCCACGGGTAGAATGGGGGTTCTCTCCATGACCACCCTCTGGCGTGAGAATAAGTACAGTGACCGGAGTAAATCAAAGTGAAGTAAGAGAGAGAGAGTATGTGAAAGTAGATGGCTTACTTGTACCTGAAGTATCTTATTTATAGCTGAGAGTTTGGCGCCAAAATGTTGATGGAGAGTTTAACGGAATCTTTCCTTGCCGTTTTCAGTTACACCCCCGTTCATGCACACGAATCGTGAACAAATCCATGGACGGGGAGGTGCCACGTGGAAAGTGGTTTTTAATCTAGATCTGCATGCAATCATACTATCATCGCGAATAGAGATGAGCGTTTAGGATGGTGCCACGTCACATTCGGTTACAACCGAATGAGGCCTTGCATGATGCTCATTTAATGCTTCTAGAAAGTTTACAGTTGTGAACCTTTCGTTGATTGCCACGTGTCCAGTTTATTATAACAGAAAAGATTCCTTTTGTCTGCTCTTTAGGTCCCGGTGAGCGGCATGTTTGAGAACTATTAACAATTGCCAAGCTTAACTATACCCTTGTGCGAACCCGCGCAAGGGTGTTAAATGGGAATTAATCCTTCTCAGTGCTTCTGTCACATGGTTCCTTAAAGGGTTTCTTCTATACTTGTCTATGTTACCTCCGCGAGGCGCGCAGGACTTTATCTTAAAACTTTTTAAAGTATGATGGTGGTATGGTCTTTCTTGCTATCGCAGGGTTTTTGGGACCATACCCCTTCATCTTACTATCAGTCTTGGATCCCGAGACTACTACACACTCGAAAGATGATAGATGGATGATGGTGGTAGGTGTTGGTGTTGTAATGGTGGTGGAATGGTGGCAAAGTGAGAGAGAAGTGGTTTGCCAAGGGATACCTTTGAAATGGACCAAGCACCCTATTTATAGTCAGAACAGTACCCCGGCCACGGCCCCGTGTCCAGCGGGCACAGCCTGTGGCCGGCTTCTTCTCTTCCTTCATTAATTGCAGCTGTCAGCAGAGGGCCCCACACGACCTCGTGTCTTCTGGGCACGGCCCCGTGGTCAACTCTTCGTTGTACTATCAAGATTGTGCAAATCTGAGAGTTGATCACGCCCCATGGTGAGCTTGGCACGGCCCCGTGGTCAGCTTCTGTCTTCTTGTTTTTGTCTTTGGGGTGTTGCTGAGGGGTCGGGCATGTCGTGTTATTCCTTTTTATTGTATTTATGTTGGTTTTGGCTGCTTATTTGCTTCTTTTGTTCTTTTGAGCTCATTTGGCCCTGTAAATTCAAAAGGACAAAGAAACGTGTTATTCCTTTTTCTTGTATTAGTTTGTTCTTTTAAGCTCATTTGGTTTTAGCCAACCCAACAATGAATTGAATTGAATTAATCATTTGTTCAGAAAAATACATAGAAATGAACCGGGCTTACGTTTATATGGAATCGAACCAGAACATTGCTGTCAATGAGTGGAGAGTTACCATCAGTGAAAATTTGAAAGTTTGTGATGAGTTCTTGGGAAGACTAAGTGGTCGTTTGAACTGTAGCAGGGTACGTTTTTTTTTTCTTTGTAGATGGGTTTTACGGGAAGGGTATATGGATTTATGAGCATTAGACAAGGGTAAATGAGTAAGTTAGTAAGAAAATGAGAAATATGTAATTGATTTTATTAGGTGTGTGATGCGGATCAGAGAAGCAGCCCAAAGACCACGGCCCAATCCGATCGGCCCAAAAGAGAGTCTGTGAAGCCAGCCCGTTTGATGGATTAGATTTTTATTAATTTTTCTTAGCAATTGTTAGTCTAGTATTTACTGTTTTATTTACTCGTTGAATTAGTAGTTGACATGATCTGAAGTAATGGAGGTCATGGCTAGAAATAAGGGTATGACATGGCGTACATGCTAGTAGTGGCATGGTGGACATGTCCCCATTTCCTATTTAAGTTGTTATCTTTTTCATTAATGAAATCATCAGAAAATTGCCCCAAATTGGTCTCTAATCTCCTTCCTAATTTCTTGGAGCCTAATCCCTCTAAGGATTGTATCAGTGGGGAAATATGTAATTAATGATCTTAGAAAGGGGATATATGCAATGTTTGGTCAACCGGCCAGTTGTACGAGTTGAACCGTCTGATATAACGGTTAGTAATGGTTATTAATGTTTTGTAATTTAACTTTGTTTCAGTTGTTTCTTAGCAATAAAATCAATCTATATTCAAGACAACCAAACATCCAAAACCAGTAATTAACAAATTGGGCCTTGAAGCCTTGTATTTGGTCTTGAACTTACCTGAACACCAGCGGGAACTTGATCTTTGAGTTATGGAATTACTTTGTAGATTCTCCTTGCAATGCTTAGCTGGAAAGGTGGCTGTTTCGATGAGCTAGATGCAATGGTGGCGGACCTGTGGCGAGATGCCATCTCAATGTACATCTTACTCAATCGACCCGTTTAAAGTTATGCCCATGTACTTGATAAATAAACGTCCAAAACAACTAACATAACTTCTAACTACAAATAGTTCTAATTAAAATCTCATAACCATCACAACCCAAACGTGCATAATAAAAGTCATAAATCATTGTTACAATAAACTTATAATCTAACCAAACGGCCTATATTTCTTGGGTGGATAACAAACTAAAAACCAAAGTATCCTTAACACACCCTTTAATCATCGTATATTTCCTCAAAAGCCCCTCCAACTTAAACCCAGCTTTCTCCAACACCCTCTGAGACCCAACATTCTCCACATCAGTAAACGCCTGCAGCCTCACAATATCCGGGAACTCCATCAACACCTGCTTCACAGCCATCTTCACCGCCTCCGTCGTGATCCCCCGTCCCCAGTACTTGGCTGCCAAGCCATACCCGATATCCGCCTTGTGTCCATCTTCGTAGAAAGTTGACACGAACCCGATAGAGCGGTCATCTATGCATATTGACCCCGGTGTATGCATTTGTCTTTGATGAAGGTTAACGCTTTGTCTGTTGTTTTCAGTGTTTCCCAACGGAGGAAGCGCGTTACTTGCTCGTCGCCTGCGAATTGGAGGAGGTCGTCCGCGTCGGAAAGGGGCGGAGGGTGATGGTGGTGGTGGTGGGTGGAGATGAAGGGTTCATGGTACAATGGAATGAGTCCACACCGGTGTACTAGATCAAGTTCTTTATAGTGCATGTTAACATTTTTCTATGTGAAGATTCTTGCTAAACATTTAGTTTTTTAATCTTCAATAATTGCTACACTTTTTAGACTTTGACTAACAAAGTAACAAATTTAAGAAGAAAAACTAATGTAGTGTTTGTCGTCTAATTTTAGTGGAATTGGTAACTAAGTAACAGATTTAGGAAAAATAGTTAGTATAATTATCAATGAAATTTGAATCTGAATGTAAAATATGTAAATGAGAAGGAGGTGAACACTTAAATTCAATCATAAATCATTGTTTTGTTGAAGGAACAAAATAAGGAATGAAATAAATCAATTCCATTTAGAATCGAATTATTGTAGTGGCGGAACTAAAGAAATATTTAGGGGTATCCCAAAAAGAATTTTACCGTCCTTGAGGGTTTTAGGCCCGTGTGGGGCTAGTAAATATAGGCCCTTAAAAGTTTTCTCTACCTTCAGTCATCCCTAAGAATTCGAGAGCCCTTGGGGCCTATGCGGCTAGTAAATATTATATATATATATATATATTTAATTACTAGGTTACAGACCCATGGGTTAAATAAAAAATTTATTACACACTTTGTAATAAGATTTAGAATTTTTAATATGAAATTTTGAAATAATATATAATTGAAATTACATATTAATTAGGTATAGATAATCTACCTGTGTTTTTTAACGACTAAAATCACACCACACATGTTATTTGTAGGATTTGAACCCACAACCAATTGATTGGGGAACACACACCTTACAATTAGACTATTCCCTTGAGGACTATAGATACATGTGTTATCAAACTATTTTTAGAAACAAAATTCTTGATCAACCTTTCTTAATTCATCTTTTACAATATAGTGTCACTCTCTAATACGTAAAATGAGAATGAAAACAATTTACTTATAAGATCCAAATATAATTGTATTTTTACATTTTAAAGCATATGTTAATTATCATTTTTTATTAATGGGTGTATCACATACGTGAACATTATCAAGTAATTTATAGAACTTTGAATTTTATTTAGAAGTTTTATACATGATATTTAGTTTGTGATAAAAGTATCTTAAAAAACCAAAAACTTATTAATAAAGTGAATTCAGTATTTAATAAATGATAATTAAACAAAGTTAAAAACAAGTAATGTTTAGAACTAGTATTTTACAGCGGCGCGTTGCGCCCGCCGCTGTTGTAACACGTTAAACTGCAAAGGCTAAATAATGGCTTCGAAAATATATGAAACAAACAAAACAAAGAAGCTAAACCGTTAAACGAATCAAAGTTTTCAGAGAAACTAAATAATAGACACTAAACGAAGACGTGAAAAGTTTTAACGTGATCTAAGCGAATTTTTCTTAGCAGTTGTTGTTTTGAAATATGGACAATAAGTTATGAAAGCAACCAAAGGAGAAAATCCAAAAAAAAATCATGACCAAAAAGATGTCAACACATGTTTTCATTAATCGAATAATATAAAAACTAACATTAGAGACGGTTTCTGCCGATATTGTTCAATTGGAATCACCATCGCCATGACACCGATATTCTAGCATAACAAAAAACTATAAAGTGATTTAACAAATTTATTTTTAGCTTGAGGAAACATGACAAAATCAAAAAATTCAAAGAAACAAACATATTTATACGAAGAAAAAGTAATTTTAATGCAAAACTACAATGTACTTTTAGTGATGTTTTTAATAGTGTTTGTATTCCGACAAAAGTTCACATATCACATGAAAAGCATATACAATTAAGTACAACAAAAAACAAAGTTAATATACCAATTGAATTTCATCATCAAAGTTAGAAGCTTTCTACACTAATCATCATCAAATTTTCCACCTTTCTTCTCCAATTACTTTGCCAGTTTTTTTATATAATCAACATCAAATTCTCCAATTACTTCGCTTGTTTTTTTATATAATTATCATCAAAGTTAGAAGCTTTCTACACAGTAATCTATATGTTAAATTCTTTTTTTCTAGTCGTATTTTACCTATCACACACACCACCACCGTAAAGTCCAACCACGGCACCTCCGCTGCCTTCCAAACGTTTGCCGCCGATGTACTAACTGGGGCATACGGAAGCGGCCGTGGGGGCGTTACCCAGCGGGGATACGTGACCCGTGGTTAGGTACTTTTGATACCCCGGAGGAGGCTGTGATGGCGTACCACCATGCTGCACGCTCTCTTCGTGGCCCAAAAGCTGAAGAAACACTAGATCTAATTGACCGGAATCAGATCAGATCTACAGTGAGAGTTTCCGCATAAAAGGTTAATCCTCCGGATGTTCGCCGTCTAGAAATAGTCCTCCGACGAACGCTGCAAAACAAAACACCGTTAGACTCGCCACGGGGAGAATAGGGGTTCTCTTTGCTTAACCACCCTCCGGCGTGAAATAAGTACAGGCTTATCGGAAGAGTTAAAGTGAAGTAAGACAGAGAGTAAGTGAGAGTGAATGGGCTTACTTGACCTTGAAGCTACTTATTTATAACCAGATTTTGGGCACCAAAAGGAGAGATGAAAAAGTTAACAGAATCTTCCCAATGCCGTTAGTTGGTTAGTTCGTCATCCAATCACATGGATCAAGGTTTGATCAACGGCTAGGGAGCAACCACGTGGCAGATGATGCTTCTTCGATCTTTGTTACGAGATATGACACCATCGTGATTTTCAGGGTTGCACCAGATCGTGCCACGTGTAATTCTGTTGTAACCATTTGTGCCCCTGCACGATTGAGCCTTTATGACTTCTAAAACGTTTTACAGCCGTGATCTCTTTGATCTGCTGCCACGTGTCTTTTCAGTTACAACATAAAAGATTCCTTTTGCCATTTATTTAAGTTACCTGCGCGGAGATCATTTGATAAGGAGTATAACTTTCAAGCTTAATTGTTTCCTTACGCGTGCCCGCGCAAGGTAGTTAAATGATTTAATACTCTTTTCAATGATTCGGCGCATGGATAAATTGTGTCTGTCTCTTGTGATCTAGTCTGCACGAGGTTTGCTTTTGAATAATAATGGTATGGTCGCGCGCTTGGCGCAAGATTTTGGACCATATCCCTTCAAGTCCCCCCAATCCAGTGTTGCTCCTATGCGCCGTGGCAGTAGGAGGATTACTGGACTTATTAAAATGCTGCTGTGATGCTTTGTTGCGCAAGGTTGAAAGCTAGTTATTATCTTTAATGGATAATGTTTGAAGAGATTTTGAATTTTGAAAATGTATCTTGTGAAAAGACAATGTGTCAGAAGTTGGTGGAAAATAACGTGCAAGTTGTGACGTCTTGCCCATTGTATGACAACTGTCAACAGTGCCAGACGTACAAAACATTAATTGATTGTCATCTGACGTTGGTTACACGCGCGCGTGACGGCGTTTACTGTTCTTTACTCGCCTTTTTGCTCGCCTAGGGTTTGTGAAAACGAAAAAGTTGTTGCACGTTTTTCCAGGCATTAATTGCGGTGACCTATATATATATACACTTCATTTGTTGCCTGTGCTTCCTACGCTCTCTTCAAATTCCTGAATTTCTCTTCGAAACTTTCTTTGAACTTTCTGCAACTCTTCTTTTTATCAATCAAAAAGACGATCATCGCTCTTATTTATACATTTAGCGATGACAACTAGTTCTAAGCCTGAGGATATGACTGAGATACCTCGACATCGTCATTGCCGACCCTGAAGTGGCCTCGAAATGCTTTTGATGAGACGGTTAAGAATTTTAAACTTCCGGCGATCTGGGATGCAAGATATCCCTCTGAGACTGATACAGTGGCGAACGCTCCGGCTGGATGTATCACCCTGTTCTGGGATTTCTTTGCAGATGGAAACTTCCGATTACCTGTTATAAGATTTTTCTTGAGATCTTGGAGCATTACAAGTTCCATATCTCTCAGTTGAGCCCTATGGGGATGGTTCGAATTCGACATTTCGAGTTCGTCTGCAGATCTATGAATATTACCCCTATCGTCGATCGGTTTAGGGTTTTTTTATCAACTGCAGTGTTCCTTAGGTTTTTATACATTCCAGCAACGGTTGCTGGTGAAAAATTGTTGCCCGTTCCTCCAAAATCATATCATGATTGGAAACAAAAGTTTTTCTATATTAAATCTGCTGTGATTCCGCTGAAGATGACGTTTCGAGGTGCTGAAGATATTGAGTTAAAAACCAAGTCCATACCAGTTGATGAAGTCTGGTATCAGGATCTAAAGGATGTGCCAAGCATTATGCTACCTGAAAGAGCATTGGTTACGGCCAGGATGAGCTTGTTGTGGAAAGTTGATTGTCGAGATAGGCCAGTCTATACAGAAGACAACAGAGGTAAGACTTTTGCGCATGTTTTTTAGCTTGACCTGTTAATCATATCATTTATGTTTGTGCTTTGTCGCAGTTATGTCTTTATATGTGGTATCCTTTAGACGGGATAAAGGAAAAATGGATACTGTTCAGTTAAGCACGAACGAGCCAACATGGTATGAACAGATCTTGAAGGAATTTGTGCTCCCCAAGGTTGAAGAACTAAATGCGCAGCCCTCTTCCGATGTTGGTAAGTTTGTTTTAACCATTGCCTAAGTTAATATTGCAATATTACTTAATTTAATATTGCTCCGTCTGAGTAATTGCAATATTACTTATTTATATTGCCCGTCTGAGTAATATTGCAATATAACTTGTGGCCTACGTTGATTTTTTAATATAGGTGATCTGATAAACTTGGGCGTAGGCCCGGATTCAAAAAAGAAGAAAAGACCTATTCCTTCCGCTCTTCCGCCCAAAAAAGCTGATGTCTCAAAGGTTGAGACAAAGAAAGGTACGCGCTTCACATCTGATTCCTGGTGTGATTACATGGTGGTATCCGATTCATTAGAAGGTCTTGCGCCTGTAGGTTTGAAGAAACCGAAAGCGGAGCCAGTTGACTTGTCAGAAATCCCTGCGCCTAACCCTGATGATCCCATTGACATACCATCAAGCCCAGAGCATTTGGTGCGCCACACAACCAAGAAAAGGAAAAATGACAAACCATAACCACCAGTACCACCTCCAAAGAAAGTTACCATGGCAAGGATAGGCAAGAAGAGTAATCCGGATGCTCTCGTTGCGAAATTTTCACCTGGTAATATTTCAATGCTTTTTGCGGCCAGAAGTAACCTCTGCTTGATTTCAGAAAAAATGATCAAGACTGCGCAACCATCCTAATCATCACCATCCATCCCTAAAGAACCTGTTAAGGGTGATGATACGATGAATGTTGAAAACAAGGAA
This sequence comes from Scalesia atractyloides, assembly GCA_947069175.1. NCBI lineage: Eukaryota > Viridiplantae > Streptophyta > Magnoliopsida > Asterales > Asteraceae > Scalesia > Scalesia atractyloides. The sequence continues at coordinate 84,060,648 of CAMTDV010000016.1, forward strand.
TATGCCCCCGAGTCTACAATCTCTGATGCGCCTGCGGGATCTTCCCCAGGGAAGGAGAAAATACAAATTGTTGAAGATACTGCCCCAACATCTGGTGCTGCTGAACCAATCACTATTGATGAGCTAAAAAACGATTCCATTCCTCCGCCATTAAATAAGGAGAAGATAGCCACTGGTGGCCAGTTAAAAGACATTGGCTCTTCAACTGATGCGCAAGGTTTTGAATCATTTTTTGATGACCCAGCAGATGAGACCCCCATCCGCCCCGAAGAAACTCCGAGGGATTATTATTATCGTTCTTACTCCATGAAGCGAGCCTCCGCCTTGCACCAACCGGTATAGAAACTAAAACAGAGTGATACTTTTACCGACCTGCAAGCTTGCAGAGAATGGTACAAGGGTATATATCCTCCGGCGGAGGTCAAGCGCCAGGAAGAGATAGCGCATGATCAAACCTATCAAGCGTATCTCTTAGAAACCGCCCAAGCCTCTTCCACCACCCTCATGATAGTGCGCGAGTGGCGCAGTTATGAACAAAGAGTGGGATGAGTTTGAGTCGAAAAAATTTAAGGTTGGGCTGGAGGAAGAGCGTGTAAAAAACCTTCTTGTTGATTTGGAGGCTGCGAAAGCCAAATTTGAGGATGAAAAGAAGACGGAGGAGTGGTCTGCATTGGGTTGGAAAAAGAAAGCAGAAGTAAAGGCTGTGCTACTCGTTGAAAAGTGTCAAAGATGGAAAGATGCTTGTGCTCGGGATAACAACGAGAAAATTAAGTTGCGTAATGAGATCGAGCAGCTTAAAAAAGAGAGAGCCGACGCAATTGCTGCTATGGAAGAGGCGCGCTCACACCGGGAGCAAAGTGAGCTAAAAGAGGTAGAGACACGAATGACCCTACTTCTTAGAGATAAAGAAATTGTTGATCTCACCTCTATGCTCTTTGACTAGGAAGAAATGAAAGACGACCTTGACGTGGCGAAGAAAGACTTGCAACTGGTCTTGGTTGAAAAACCAGAGTTGGCCCGCCGCATAGTGGAAAATGAGAAAAAACTGGAGGCTGTTGACGTCGCTCGCGCTACTGCGGAGAGTATGGCGGAAGCTTTGAGAAACAATCTTTCATGGTTACAAGAATATGGGATTGTTAACGTATGCCTTCTCTTTCTCAAGTGATTATCTTTCTCGTATGTCCTTATGTTTAGATTTATTTACGCAGGTTGCCAATTCAATATTGAATTCCACTGAGCTGGATGAGGCGGTGGCGCAACTGATGGTGGTGGCGCAGAGCGATGGCTATTCACAAGGCTACAACGAATGTGCGCTTCATGTTTCTCATACCTTGAAAGTAAAATGGGATAATACTCGAGCAGCAACTTATGGGATTAATACCAGTGCTGCTTTTACTGTTGCCAAAGAGAGATATGATCAACTGCACATCCCTGTGAGTTGATCGACATCAAATGGTGTATGGCTTCTATTGTTTGACAAGCGCAACGTTTCATGGAAAATGGATTTAGTTAACAACGCGCTGCCCCATGATGACTTCGTGGATCGGTTGAAGGATATCTTTTCGGAAGGCGAAGAAAAGAAGGATGAGGCGAAGGCTCTGGAACAAGAATGAACTTGTTTGATTGTGTTTGATGTTTTTGTAATATAGTTACGTGAACGTGCATGTACATTCTTGACTTATGAATATAATGCTTTGGATTACAATTTATGCATGTAATGTCTTACTTTGTTTTAGGGTAGACAAATGAATATGGGAAAAGCTCATGTGTGAACGTAAGACTATATTATGCGCAATGGCAGTAATGTTCATGAGACTTGTAAGTAACCATAATGTTTTTGTCGAACCAAAAGTAAGTACATGCATTTGTAATAAGGTATAACGGAATGTAAGTAACGGTATGTCTGTATAATAAGGCGTAACAGCCATTTAATACATGGTCGTTAAGATTACATTGATAAACTATGTAAACAAAATTCTTGCAAATACTAGATAAGGCGTAAAGCCATGTTTCATAGTAACTAGGATTACATAGGATAGAAATAAATGTAAGTACCAAACTTTGACAAGGCCTAAAGTGGGAAAGCCGGTAAGATTACATGTAACAACGGCGCCACTATTGCGCGTTCCATGCTCAAGGGATATCAGTACCATCTAGGCGTTTAAGGGTGTATGCGCCTTTTCCCATAACTTCATTTATAACATAGGGTCCTTCCCATCTTGGAGCCAATTTTCCAGGCTTCTCAGCATTAGATGCGTCGTTATCGTGAAAAACGAAGTCTCCTGGTAAGAAAGAGCAGATACGCACTCGCTTGTTAGAATACTTCTCTAACTTGGACTTGTATTTTGGTTCGCCAATGGCCGCATTTTCGTGTCTTTCTTATATTAAATCAAGATCCAAACGCCTTTGCTCTTCATTGTTCTGTTTCTCCAGCGCTAACAACCTAGGAGATGGGAGGCCAATTTTAGGCAGGGATTACTGCCTCTGTTCCATAGACCAAGCTAAATGGAGTTTCACCGGTGCTTGTCTTGGGCATAGTACGGTGCGCCCATAATATGCTTGGAAGTTCGTCCACCCATCCCCGTCGCGCCGTGCCAAGGCGGGCCTTGGTTCCATCTACCAGTTGTTTGTTGATACTCTCCACCTGTCCATTACCCTGGGGATGGGCGACGGAAGTAAAAACGTGTTCAATTTCCATTTCGGGCATCCATTTTTGAAGTTCTTCGGAAGCTAAGTTTGTTCCGTTATCGGTGACAATGCGCATCGGTAGCCCAAACCGGCAAATAATATTTTCCCAAATGAATTTCCGAATTACCATGGCTGTAGTTGAGGCCAATGGCTTAGCTTCAACCCTCTGGTGAAATAATCTACTGCAACAACTATGAACTTCACTGCGCCTGGTGCATCTGGGAAAGGACCGACTAGATCAATGCCCCATTGCTGGAAAGGCCAAGCCGTAGTTACTGGTACTAACGGGTTTTTTGGGCGCAGGGTTTTCAGGGCATGCCTTTAACAAGATGTGCACTTTCGCAACATTTCGCCAGCATCCAAGTGCATCCATGGCCAATAGTACCCTACGTTCATAATCTTGGCTACAACCATGCGCGACCCAGCGTGAATACCACATAGGCCTTTGTGGATTTCTCTGATTAAATACTGCGCATCATGCCTATCAACGCACCGTAATAGATGTCCCATATATGACTTTCGGTATAAAATGCCATCTGCCATTTCGTAATTCGGGCTTTACATTGAATCTTTCACGCTTCTGCCTTGTTTTCAGGAAGAGACTCATGTTGTAAGAACATGATTATTGGAGACATCCACGATGAAGTTCCGACTTCGACCATACTTACATGTTTAAGCGGAACAGATGGATTTCGGAGAACCTCGATTCTAACCTCTTTTGCCAAGTGCTTGAAGCTGGTTGCTGCAAGCTTGCTTAATGCATCAGCGTGCTTGTTTCACTTCGATTAAAGTGCACTACTTTAAAGTTCTTGAATTCACTGATCAACGCCTTTGCTTGTTCCAAATATAAAGCCATAACGTCTCCTTTTGCATCGTATGCACCAGTAACCTGCTCAGCCACAAGTAGGGAATCTACATGTGCTGTGAGGTTCGTTGCTCCTATTTTGATAGAAAGGCGCAAGCCTGCTAAGAAAGCTTCATATTCAGCTTCATTATTTGTACTCTTGAAATCTACGCGAATGGCGTATGTAAATTCCTGATTGTCGGATTTACCAATCGAAGACCTGCTCCAGCACCATCACTGTTTGATGCGCCATCAGTAAATAAGACCCAAACTCTATCATCAACTATAGGAACTGGGTTTTGAACTGCTTCGCACTCTTCGATTTTGTCTGTTGGCACTTCAGTAATAAAATCGGCTAGTATTTACCCCTTGATGGCTGGGTGTGGCTTGTATAAAATGTTGTAGTCTCCCAACTCAATTGCCCATTTTGCAAGACGTCCCGATACGTCAGGTTTTGATAAGATTTGCCCCAAGTGATAATTCGTCTGAACAGTAATAATGTGACCAGAAAAATACATGGGCAACCTGCGCGAAGCATGAACAATGGCAAGAACCAACTTTTCCATGATAGAATATCTAGTTTCTGGATAATTTAACATCTTGCTAACGTAATATTGGGGTTTGAACCCCTTCTCGCTCAACTAATAGGACCGCACCTACTGCTATATCGGATGCAGCAAGATAAAGAATCATTGGCTCTTTTTCAAGAGGAGCTGTAAGTGTTGGGAGTTGTATTAAACAATTCTTCATATCCTGGAAGGCACTCTCTGCTTTAGGAGTCCATAAGAATTCATTCTTCTTAACGCAATTGCGCAACGTACGAATGAATGGATAAGATTTTGCAGCATGATTGGCTAAAAAGCGGTTAAGAGCTGCTAACCTTCCTGCCAAACGTCGCATTTCTTTAACATTCGCGGGGGAAGGCAATGCGCTGAATTGCTTCAACTTTGTCAGGATTTACTTTATACCATCTTTTGTAACGATGAAACCGAGAAATTTGCCTTCTTCCACACCAAATGAGCATTTACTCGGGTTTAACTTCAGGTAAACTTTGCGCAACGAGTCGAAAGTGCTCTGCATATTTGCTAACATTGTTTCTTCAGTATGACCCATGATGACGAGATCATCAATGTGAACCTCGACAGTAACCCCAATATCATCACCAAAAACTTTATCCATAAGTCTTTGATATGTGGCTCCAGCATTGCGAAGACCAAAAGGCATTTTTGTATAACAAAAGATACCTTTCTCCGTGAGAAAAGCCATTTTGTCTTCATCTTCCTTTTTCATTAAAACTTGGTGGTATCCCTTGTAACAATCAAGGAAACATTTCCATTGGAATGATGCTAGCGAATCAACTTTCTTGTCGATTTCAGGAAGAGGATAGCAATCTTTGGGGCATGGTTTGTTAGGTCTTTAAAGTCGACGCACATGCGCCAACCACCATTCTGTTTTTACACCATGACTGGGTTTGCAACCCAGGTCTGGAATTTGACTTCGCGCAATATTCCTGCATCCAGTAATTCTGAAACTTGCTCATTCATGGCTCGGGTTTTTTCTGGTCCCAAGCTGCGCTTTTTCTAAACCATGGGTTCCGCTGATGGAAAAACATTTAAACAATGCTCCTCAACATCGCGCGGAACACCAACCATATCAGCAGGCATCCAGGCAAAAACATCCTTATTACGAAACAATAACATCTTGAGCTTTGCGCGGATTTCTGTGGTTATCGCAGGACCCAAAAGAATTGTTTGTTCAGGAAATTTGTTGTTAAGTACCCATTTTTCAGGCTCATTTGGAGATACAGGTTTTGAAGCTTTGGCGGCTGGTTCTTTAATAGACATTATTTCTTTGTGCGCATACATAATGGCTATACCAATCGGTGTTGGAAAACCACAAGCAGCTTGGGAGCAGACGTAACCATGATAAAATCACATTGTGCACGGCGTCCCAATAAAACATCATGGCGCGAGTTTGCCGGCATGACCATAAAATTTACTTTAATAGTTCGCGAATGTTTTCCGTCTGAGAGAGTGACAGGAAAAACTATCTGTCCTAGAGGGAAGACAGCCTCATTGTAGAACCCAGTTAAAGGGAAATCAACTAGTTCTATGCGTGCCTTATCCTCTGGATCTAATTGCTTAAAGCATTGCTCATATATAATATCCATGGAACTCCCAAGATCTATAAACATATTGTCAGTCTGATAATGCCCAAAAATACTTTTAATTACTACTGGTCGCTCTTCTTGTGGACCACCAGGAACAATGGGGAAAATCACTTGTTGCTCGCGCCATTTGTCGTTTCGAAAACGTTGATAGTTCCGCTTGCGCGTCATTCCTCCCGAAATCATAGAAACTTGTTTCATTTTCATGTTGCTTGGACCCTCATCTCTGCACGTAAGTTGTCTCACTTCCTTACGCACCGACTGGAGTAAGTGCGTGAGCTTGCCACTTTTCAAAGCTTTTTTCTATCTATGCGCGCAAGCTGATACAGTTATCAGTTGTATGCCCAGTATCTTTGTGATAATCACATAAAAGGTTGGGATCTTGTCCCTTCTTATTTTTCATTGGTTGTGGTTGTTTGAACTGAAATTCTCTATACTAAGAACCTCTGCTGGAGACTTTGTTAGGGGAGTCCATTGCCGATCACGGTTCTCTTGCTTGATTGCTTTCTGAGCAGTGATTTTGTTAATTGTTGCGCGAGCATCTACTGGCGAATAAGGAGAATACGAACCTTGATTTGAATCCTTCTAGCCTTTCTTAAACTTTCAACTACCCTTACTTATATCCTAAGGGCGATTCTGAGTAATGGTGGTCTGTTGGAATTGAGGTTTCGCTCTGTTTGTGCGTAAACTTTGGCTGTTGCCATAAGTTTGTCCCAGCTTTTTGGAAGACCGGTAGTTCCAGAAAGTACTTTTATCATTTCATCACATCTTACCGCATATTTGAACTGTGCGCGGATAAGATCTTCATGTACATCTCCAATTTCTAACACTTCCTTGTTATAACGAGTGATAAAATCCTCTAAGCTCTCATCATCCTTCCACCGATGTTCATCACATCTGATGAATCTCTGACGTAGCACCGTCGTTGACTAAATGTGTAAGGAATTTCTACTTAAGGTCATTCCAAGAGGAAAGTTTACCTGTGAGTAAATTATCGAACCATAGACGTGCAGCGCCGGTAAGAGTTTGCACAAATAGATGGCACCACATTGGTAACGTCCAACCTCCGATCAGCCCTGCGCGGTGAAGAGACGCGTGTGATCATCAGGATCAGTTAATCCCGTTAAACTTCCTACATTGGATGGTAATTTTGCTCGTTCCAGTGGAGCCAATGCTATTTCCTTCACAAATTTTGATTGGTCAGCTGCTTCAGCAGGTCTATACACCAGATTATAATCGTGCTCCACCTCAGGGTTATATGTTGCACGAATTTTAGGCTTACAGTTGACATGATCCGTAGACAATCGATTGAAAACACTTACGCTGTCTCCTTCGTCATAAGTTTTATCGTACTCATCATATTGGGTGTCCCGCTTCTGTGACAGTCGCGGGCCCAATCGTGAGTGAACAGATTTACGATGTTGAGTATTATCTTCTTGCCTTCGATTACTAGAATGAGTAGAATCATTCCTGGTCTGAAAATACAACTGAGTTTCTTCTGCAGATACATACGAAGGTGCACGAGCACGGATCTGAAATCATAACTCAACACTCGAGGTGCCGGCGAAGCTCGGACCTGAGGAGCATTGACCGGAGCTTGAAAAGCTGGAGTTCCGGTCTGAGCGCAAAGTTGAGCATGCATAGCATTTAGAGCAGTCTGAGATTTGATAAGCCAAGACAACGGGGTCTCGCCTGGTGGCAAAATCGATGCAACATCAACATGTGGAGCTGCCGGAGTTACTGGAATGCTCGTATCACCAAGGTCATGTTGAACATCAGCTTCGCTGGAAAACTCTTCTTCTATTTATCCATCGATTCGAGCGCCATGAGCAACATCACGAATCTCAGATCGAGGACCTAACGGATGAGATGAACCATCAGCCATGATATTGATGATTCCGACGAAACAAACGAAAAGATGAGAAGAAAAAAGTAATCGGTGGGCGCCAATGAAGAAACACCAGATCTAATTGACCGGAATCAGATCAGATCTGCGGTGAGAGTTTCCGCATAAAAGGTTAATCCTCCTGTTGTTCGCCATGTAGAAATAGTCCTCCGGCGAACGCTGCAAAAAAAACACCGTTAGACTCGCCACGGGGAGAATGGGGTTCTCTCCATGACCACCCTCCGGCGTAAGAATAAGTACAAATTTATCGAAAGAGTTAAAGTGAAGTAAGAGAGAGAGTAAGTGAGAGTGAATGGGCTTACTTGACCTTTAAGCTACTTATTTATAACCGGATTTTGGGCGCCAAAACTGAGAGATGAAAAAGTTAACAGAATCTTCCCAACGCCGTGAGTTGGTTAGTTCGTCATCCAAGCACACGGATCACGGTTTGATCAACGGCTGGGAGCAACGACATGGCAGATGATGCTTCTCCGATATTTGTTACGAGATATGTCACCATCGTGATTTTCAGGGTTGCACCAGATCGTGCCACGTGTAATTCTGTTGTAACCACTTGTGCCCCTGCACGATTGAGCCTTTATGACTTCTAGAATGTTTTACAGGCTGGGATCTCTTCTTTTCTTTATGCCCAAAACTCCCTTGTCTTTCTTGGTCGGACCAAGCCAACTATTTCTGACAAGTCTTTCCTCATTTTTCAAGCAAGAAGCTCTGCTGCCACGTGTCTTTTCTGTTACAACAGAAAAGATTTCTTTTGCCATTTATTTAAGTTCCCTGCGCGGAGATCATTTGATAAGGAATATAACTTTCAAGCTTAACTGTTTCCTTGCGCGAGCCTGCGCAAGGTAGTTAAATGCTTTAATACTCTTTTCAATGATCTGGCGCATGGATAAATGGTGTCTGTCTCTTGTGATCTAGTCTGCAGCGAGGTTTGCTTTTGAATAATAATTGTATGGTCGCGCGCTTGGCGCAATGTTTTGGGACCACACCCCTTCAAAACCAAGACAATTTTCCGGTGGTTCTCTACCACCGCCCTCGTTCAGGTAAGAAGTTGATCAAGACAAACCCAATGCCTTTTGTCAAAGTGGCAGTGGTGGAACACGTCTTCCCTTACCAGTTTTAAAGAATGTTGTTTTTTTTTTTGTTTTTCAGCCTGGACACATGTTTTTTACTCAGCCGCATATTTTACTCCCACAGTTGATTATCTTACCTCTACAGCCATTTCTTCCACCACTACCACTTGTGGACGTTGGATCAAAAAGCAACGGCTGAGATTGTCAACTGTTCATAAGAGTCTATCGTAAATGTTATTATATATAATATAATATAATTATTAATAAAGTAATTGGTTATATATTAAATAAAGTTTCACTGCAAATAATGCGACTTTTGAACGTTGATGAACTTCGTCTGCTGCATGTTCCACTTTTCATTCATTTTCCCAATGACTTCATCTTCTCTATGTGCTCGGCAAGTTTTCGTCGATCGGAAGTTTCATTTCCAGCAACCGGAAAATTTCATTTTATTTTCTCTTCGCCTACACTTAGGGGTATCCTAATATTTAGGTATCCTTTATAAATCAAATGGAGATAGGAAAACAAATTGCACTTCGCCAACGAAGTTGAGGTATCCTAGGCAACCCTCTCCTCACATAGATCCGCCCTTGTTCAATTCGGTGAAATGAACACTACCTGATATGTCAATTTTTGTAACAATTCATGTAGTAATCTACATAAATTTTAAACCACCTCTAACCTATACACACCATATGCAAGGGGAAGTTTAAATAATGTATGTTTAGTTATTAAAAATTGACAATGCATGTAATTATCTCTAAAATTTTTGAATCCTGGTATGCTTTCAATGATCGTTAAATATTCTCTTGTTTTGAACCTCAAGTTTTCCTTTTTTTAGAACGGCAAAGAAACTCATGTGTAAATCTACTCTTATCGGGACTATGCCCAAACGTGAGACCGTACCTCCCGATGTGTGGGAACCGGATGGAATCCGTAAATCCGTAAACCCTCACCCCATCAGGTTCAACACGGGATTAAAGCCCAGATTCGTCCCTTCATTCGGATGTCCGTCTGAAAATGTTCCGAGCGAGAATCGTGTCTCCACTAGGGGAGGGTAGGCCTCTTATCCCAAATTATTAGGACTAACCTTAAGTTTCCTATTCATAATTTTTTAACTAATTTGACTGAGGTGTATATTCGTTCAACCACATTTTGGCTTTTCATATTCCCAATTATGTATCTCACTATTTAGAGTAACCTGTCATTTTGGTTCTTGAGTTTGGGCAGTTTTGCCACTTTAATCCAAATCTTTAAACTTTTACATCTGGGTTCTTGTGGTTTAGTTTTATTGCCATTTTGGTCCAAAAGTGATTTTTATCTTCTAAAATCCTGCTATTTTGTCATTTTCCTTAGGGACAAAATGGTCATTTTAAGCAAAGTTTGAGGTTTATTTATATATATAATATATATTAATGTTTAAAATGACCATTTTGCCCCTGAGGAAAAGGACAAAATAGTAGGATTTTAGAAGACAAATATCACTTTTGGACCAAAATGGCAATAAAACTGAAAACCACAGGGACCCTAGATCAAAAATTTGAGATTTGGACTAAAGTGGCAAAATTGCCCAAACCTCAAAACCAAAATGAGTTTTACATTAAGTTCAGGTATCCTTTTCGTCTGCCAACCCATTCATTCTGCTGGGTACACCCAATGTCCCTCAGTTCGTTTCGAACTAAAAACCTTGCCAAACAACCTGATCATTGCTCAACATCTCAGTTGGTTTGTTTCTTGCAGTTCTGGAACTACCCAATGATTGATTAGTAATAGCTTCAACTTACTTTTTTTTGTTAATTTAGCTACTGATTGTTATGAATAATTATTTGACATTATTCCATTTTCCGCTAATAATCTTTATGAAACAGGTTGTGGGAATTATAACATGTTTATGGGAAATACGAGTAAAGCTAGAATGAATGTAGAAGATGATAGGCTAAGCATGTTACCAGATAATCTTATCCATAGAATCCTATCATTTATCAGCATCAAATATGCTATTCAAACCAGTGCTTTGTCATCGAGATGGAGGTTTATCTGGACTTCAATGCCGTATCTCACTATCTCGACTCTTGATGCCCCTGACTTATCTCAATTTGTTAACCATGTTCTGTCTCGCCGCAATGATCAAATAGAAAGTATTCGGTCAAGCTCAGTTTTCATCAGCAGTTTAGTAACGAGTCGCTAAAAAGAATTCTCAACTATGCATTCTCCCACAATGTTCAAAACTAACTGTTGCATGCTTTCTTAATGGGCACGTTGTTTTCCCTCTCGATATCTTGCGTTCTCAGTCTCTCAAAGATCTCAGGTTGAGTGGATCCCCTGCTGGACCCAACAATGGCAATTGCATTATCTTTGCATCAACTTGGGAGCTCCCGGCTGTAAGAACGTTGCATCTTGATTACGTCATAGTTGATGATGAATTAGACAATGATGATAAGGGCATAAGTCTTTTTACCAAGTGTGCAAATTTAATGAATCTTACCATAAATTACTTTGCAGTGTTGGAATCATGTAACTTTACTATTTGTCATTCTGGACTTTCTAATCTTACTCTTGAAAATGGACATTTTACAGTAAATGTCGTCAATGTGGTTGCACCTCAACTCAAGAATCTTAGGTTACGAAGCTGCTATGTTGAGCATATGGTTACGGCACCCAATCTTGTCTCTTTGCTCTTCCATAGTGCGCATCTTTTACAGTTCTCTACCGAGTTGCATTCTTTGGAGAAGGTCGATCTTCGTGTTTACTTTACAGACTTGTGGAGTGGTTGTAGAATCGCTGGTCTGCTTCAACAGCTTCACAATGTCAAATTTCTTACACTGAACTTGGAGTTAGTTGAGGTACGTTGGAATTTTAAACACGGGAACCGCTTTGTTAACATAAATAAGATAGATAAATAAAACAAATTTAGTTTTATTCTCTATAAATAGTTTATATGTGAAATTTTGCCGCCTCTTTCATCATACATGGAAAGCATCTCACTTCAACCTTCTCCGTTTTCTAAGTTAAATAGTTTAAATATTTATCCAGTTTACGTACCCTCAGATGATGAAGCAAAATATGAAAATAACAATGTCTACTAAGGTACTAAACTATTTGCTAGATGGTTCTCCGGGTGCTACCTTCAAAATGATCTCATATGAGGTACGACACTATGACCATGTATGCCATGCTTCATATTTGTAATTTAATTTTTTTTGAAAAACAGCAGAGTGAATGGGCAATATTTGATAATACTCATTTAACAACCACCTGTGAATGGTTTTGTTTAGTTTCTTAAACTTTCAATGACCTGTGAGCTTCATAACGTTGAACGACTCAATTGTAAGTTCTCGTTTGGCAAAACCGTGTTTTTTGTTTTTAAATGTGCAAAAGTGTGAATAAGACAGACAACGGTTTTCTCTGGTTTTAGTAATTTTAACCTACTTTTTTACTTTGAAAAAAAAAACATAACTTCATTTACATGATGAAATGGCAAGTGTGTGACACCTGAGACATTTTAATCATTTTACAGATTCAAAACGAGTTTATTTCAAAAACAAATTCACATATTCAGTCCTTGATCGATTTCAAATTCCTATACAGCTTCTATAAGCGAAACCGTAAACCGGTACGCCAACGAAGGCCGTTTAACACGACGTATACTCCGAGACAATGACATAAGCTTAACACACCCTAAATAACCTTTTCATAACTTAGAAATAAGTTTTGGATGGTTTGATGTGTCAAAAACAAGCTTATTTGATCACAGGGACTAATTACGACAAACTACGAAAGTCTGCCGATTCTCGCAGCAACGCACACTCCGGAACAAGAACACAAGCCTAACATACCTTAAATATCCTTCACATAACTTAGAAATAAGTTTTGAGGGCTTCGGTGTGGCAAAATCACACTTTTGTAACTTCAGGGGCTATTTTGCAAATTTTGCGAAACTATGCCTTTATGCGTAAATCGGTATCCGAAACATGTACGGACATCCAAAAATTTTTGTAATCATTGAAATATCATATTTTAGTGATTTGAATGCAAAAATGCCATTCGTTACGCATTTACGTCATACACGCGTTCGTTACGCTTTTCGTCGTAATTAATCGAAAACCGCGACGTACGATCAAACGAACTGACCTCTGGAACATTTTTGGACATATTTTAAGTTCCCTATACTTTATTATCCTTATAAAGCTTAAAAATTGGGTTGACAGGTGTTAATAGTGCCAAAACGCGTCGAAAAACAAGTTTAGAGGCTGCAGGGACCATTTCTGCCAATTCTGAAATTCTGACCTTCTGGTGGGGCGCGAGTCCCTAAGCCTAAACGACTGGCAGCCAGCGAGAAGCTATCAGACACAAAAAAATTAAAATAGCAAATAGCTGGCAACAACTGTTCAATTGAGGACACTAAGCACACGAATTTTGCCACTTCTCTTCTGCTTTGGACACATAATGGGACACTAATCCATGCCTAAACACCTTGCCCAACACTTGTCATGATTTGGTGATCTTTGGATCATTATAAATGCCAAACTCATGTCCATTCTTGAACTCTTTAATCACCTTCATACTCAAATCAGCTATAGATCCGAATTGCAACCACCTTGGAGCTTTCTCTGGTGATCTTTGATCAATCCTTTGTGTTTGTAAGTGTTCCTTCATGTCTTGTTCAATTATTATAGCTTACATGAACTAAAAATCAAACAATTTGACTTTCTGTTTGACTTTTAGTTTTGATCATGAATTGATCAAGATATAGCTCAATTGAAACTTGCCATATGATGGTAATCAAGGTGGTTATGATCCCTAAAAATCATGCCTACTGACTCCCACCATTTCTTGTTATTTTGACAAGTCAAAGTTTCGGTCAAAATGCGATTTTTGCGCATTTTGCAACGGATCTGTTTCAGGTATCAAAACAGGTTGTTTTGATGCCAAAATACTTTTATAAACTTATTTAGACATGTCGCAACATGTCAAATTATTCGCCTTTGTTAAAATGCCTATTTAGAGTCAAAAAGCCTAGCGGTTTGACCACCGCTTTGACTTTCAAATCTGACCCATTTGGTCAACTTTAGGATCCAACCAAAACCATTATTATGACCATAATATCATAGGGAATAACTCTCTGAGGTTATACCTTATGGTTATACCATTTGGATAGTCAAATGACAAGTCGACTATGTATTCTTTAAAATACCGAAAATTCCCTTTTTTACACATAAATTATTTTTAAACATATACGAACATTATTTTGACATCTAAACTGATTTCACAACTTAAATAAACTAGTTTTGACATATTAGACTTGTTATAGTACATATTTTACCATCTGAACCCCTAGTTACGTTTATGACCCATTAAAGTGGCGTAAACCACTATAGCGAGCAATATCAAGCCAAAACCTTTTGAAATGCTTCCAAATCAGAATGTTAGGTAATATGAACCATTATTATACAAGATCCAACTCTTGTTTGGTTTATATCCTTCATTCTATCGATTTCTCGTTTTCAAGTTTCGACACTAACATTATACTTATCTGATACACTAGGAACCACTTCAACACTTGAACTCTTGATCCTTTGAGCTTTGTTATATCATTTGAACAAGATCTATACGTTATCCCAGGCGAGTACATTGCTCCCCTTCTTTTACGTTTTCTAAATGTTTTGGGGTGATTCATATGTGTAACCGATTTTTCTCAAAGTATGGCATGTATGTGTTTACTAAGTGCTTTTATGTATTAGTTCCGATTATGCAACATGACAATTGATGACACGACAGTTAAAGAGGTCTTTCAGGGCCTATATCCTTGTAGGAACTTTCTATTTTCATAGTTAGATTCTCAAAGGATGTTTGAAGTACACTCTTAAATCTTCCTATCTTTATAGCGAGATTTCTAAGAAGTACTTTACGAGGAATGATGGTTATGGTTTATGTGTAGAATTTTTGGTGATTTAGAAAACGAAACTAGAGTAATACAATAAGATATGGTGGATACGCCGTGGTACTTCCTATATATAAGTGTACTTATTGTATTACCCTTTGTAGCCTTATCCGAATCACCATTAGGATTATGATTTGACAAGACAATTGGCGAGACAAGTGACAAGACATAATTCCCATTACATTTACCTATCTTTATAGTTAGATATTTGCGGAATGTTTAAAGTACTAATTGGTAGTCCTTGATTGGATTATGTGTACTTTAATGCATATTTGACGAGACAAGTGACAACACATAATTCCCATTACATCTACCTATCTTTATAGTTAGATATTTGTGGAATGTTTAAAGTACTAATTGGTAGTCCTTGAATGGATTCTGTGTACTTTAATGCGTATTTGACAAGGCAATTTGACGAGACAAGTGACAAGACATAATTCCCTTTACATCTACCTATTTTTATAGTTAGATATTTGTGGAATGTTTAAAGTACTAATTGGTAGTCCTTGATTGGGATTCTGTGTACTTTAATGCTCATTTGAGGAGACAATTGACAAGTTGACGATTATGTACTTATGTGGTTAGTTGTGATTAGGATAACGAAACAAGTGTAATACCATAAGAACATGGTGGATACGCCGCTGGTACCTCCTATATATAAGTGTTCTTATTGCATTACTCTTGTAGCGTTATTCGAGTCACTTTAGGATTTTGTGTACGACTGATTTCAATGTTCGATATCCAAATCCTTAAAGAATCATTTCATGATTTTATGATAGATTCTTAGAAGGATATTTAGTACTATATTAAATCATTGATTGATTTCAATTAATACTCACACGAGTTATGACTAATTACAGTATAGTTATCGAAATCCTTGACTGGATTTTAATAACATAGTTACATGTTTATGGACGATTACAATATGGTCATAAAGAACAAAGTACAATTTTTCAAAGGCATGAAAATTATTTAGTAATGATCATAATGCCATATACAAAACTCTTTTGTCACAAGTTTCATAATCAAGTTAATGTATTGCAAAGCTAACTTTTCGCCATTCCTTGGCTAAAACGAGTCGATTTACAATTGGCAATTCTCGTAGTTGTCAAAGAATTGCAATACAAAACCTTTTGCCATTTATTTGGCGAACAAAACTATGTGCTCGCCAACATTGTTTGTTGAAGTCTCTTTGTCACATATGTTTCAGGTTGACGATTATTCAAGCATGCTACACATAGGAATGCATCCGGGCTTTAGACTTCTTTAAACAGAAGACAATTACATGTATTCTTTGTATTGTAAAACAAGTAATAATAATGAAACAATTTAGTACCAGTTGTGGCTTGAGCAATTTGTAACGTAACTCCATGATATTTCCGTTACGTCTTGTTGTATTACGCGATTGGGGTGTTACTGATTGGTATCAGTGTTATAGGGAATTAGGTTATTAGATTGCCTTTAACCTAGTCTATAACCCTTCTAGGGACCCGAACATGAGTAGACTTAGGATTTCTATCCTAATCCTCATCCTTACTCGTGCCACAACTACTCTATGATTCACAAATCATCTATCCTTAGATGGTTTATCTTAAATCCTTAGGCATTACGCCTTAAGGAATTTCCCAAAATGTTTTTCTTTCAAAACATTTTCAATGGAGTATTTCTCAAATATTTTCAGAAACGTTTTCGTCAAAAATATTTCTCGACGTAATCCTCTCAAGAGTTTTATCAAAAAGGTTTCTCAAAATGTTTCCTCAAACGCACTCAACAAAATGTTTCTCAATCTAAATATCTTAAACAATTTATCAAAAGGTTTATCGAAACACTTTTTCAAAAAGTTTTTGTCAAGAATATTTCTTGACTCATTTATCTCAAACAAGTTTATCAAAAAAAGGATTTCTCAAAATGTTTTACTCTCAAACATTTTCGTCGAAATCTTGGGTTTATAAATGTGAACTCATGCAATCTGGAAGGGTGAATGTCTGTACCCCGAGTTTTCTGTCTAAGGCTAGAGTGTTCGTACAAATCCGATTTTCGGACCAGTCACTCTTACCTGTGAATTCTTAGGGTGAGTGTTCACTTATAGGTTAAAGCATGACTTCTCGAGACATTATGAAAACCCATCTACCTTGATCAGTCGAACGATTTACTACTACCTGTATGACAATACTCCGACATGTTACCTTCGGTAATATGTTACGACAATATTCAACACACACGAAACAAATTTCATTTCATCTCACGACACTTTACAATCCTACTCTATTTTCCAATACAAATTTTTGACCTTCAAAATTTTCAAAATTTTTATCATTTGGATGAGATTTTTCAAATAAAATCCACAAAAGTTTCTTTATTTTAAAAATACTCAACTAAAAATAGATTGGAAGTTTTTATCTTAAAAATAATAAAATTTCAAATGGTAAAGAATTATAACACAAACCATTAATTTAGTTTGTATTTTCTTATCCGAAAATATAACAAAAGTTTATTTTCAAGCAATTTTCAAGACAAAATTTACAACACTTATTTTCCCAAGGACAAGAACATAATCTTTTAAACAAATGCCAAATCCAAATTTTCAATTTACTATGGTGTTTTAAACTTATAACAATCTAACGAAATCTCACCTAATTTGTTTTTACTGTAGCTATTTCTGCAAGATGTCTCGTCACCGTGGCGTTACTTGGTACGCTGAAATGGCAGCAATGATCGCCGAGAATTTGGCTGATGTACTCCCAGACATTGTGACCTAAGTTAATCAAAACAACAACAACAATTTTCCTACGCCATGTAACTACAAACAATTTAACTCGACTGAACCACTCAAGTTTAATGGGTCTGAAGGACCAATTGGGCTCCTACAATGGTTTGAGAGTATAGAAAGCACATTCCACCATGTTCAGTGTACTAGTGAGCGCAAAGTAGAGTTTGCCTCGAGTATTTTCCAAAAGAGAGCAGTCACTTGGTGGAACGGAATCATGAGGGACAGAGGTGCAGAAGTAGCTATGGACACAAACTTGGGAAGAATTCAGGAATCTTATGATGAAAGAATTCTGCCCACAGACACGAAATAAGGGCACTCGAAAACGAATTTTACTATCTCAAACAGGATAGTGGGGAAAACCATGCCTACACTGACCGGTTTGAACAATTGAGCTTACTCTGCCCCACTATGGTCACACCATTGGATCGGGCCATTGAAAAATACATTGATGGCCTACCTGACCCAATCCAAGATATTGTCACTGGTTATGACTAATTAGTATTATATTAAATCATTGATTGATTTCAATTAATACTCACACGAGTTATGACTAATTATAGTATAGTTATCGAAATCTTTGACTGGATTTTAATAACATACTTACAAGTTTATGTACGATTACAATATGGTCACAAAGAACAAGTACAATTTTCAAAGGCATGAAAATTATTTAGTAATGATCATAATGCCATATACAAAATCTTTTGTCACAAGTTTCATAATCAAGTTAATGTATTGCAAAGCTACCTTTTCGCCATTCCTTGGCTAAAACGAGTCGATTTACAATCGGCAATTCTCGTAGTTGTCAAAGAATTGCAATACAAAACCTTTTTCCATTTATTTGGCCAACAAAACTATGTGCTCGCCAACATTGTTTGTTGACGTCTCTTTTTCACATATGTTTCAGGTTGACGATTATTCAAGCATGCTACACATAGGAATGCATCGGGCTTTAGACTTCTTTAAACAGAAGACAATTACATGTATTCTTTGTATTGTAAAACAATGTAATAATAATGAAACAATTTAGTACCAGTTGTGGCTGAGCAATTTGTAACGTGACTCCCTGATATTTCCCGCGTCTTGTTGTATTACGCGATTGGGTGTTACAAAGTGTACAATGCATCTCTGTATATATGTAAAAAGGGCACTTAAATCAGGAGTGTCCGTATGTTCACCAGGAAGTCAAGGAACAACAGCAGAAGGCTCGAGCTTTTGAAAATGCTGTAGCAGCAAAAAACCTTATGGCAGGTTTGCAGGCGATGTTAGAGAAGGAGAAAGCTGATATGGAGGCTCAAACGGATCGAGGGAAGACACCAATGGAGTGCCAAGAGGCAGCAGGTCAAGGGAAGGCACCAATGGAGAAAATGCAACTACAATTGAAAAGAAAAATGGCACAGATGAAGAGCTCTTGGGAAGATGTCGGTGTACAGATTGATCACGGGAGAACAAAGAGTTGTCGCATCGTCTCTCAATTGCGTGAAATTGAAGTATTATTACTAAAAGACCTCCCTGTTTCAAAGAGGGATGAGTTGCAAGCATGTTTTTCCCGTCTCTCTGCTGAGGTTGACACTGTCGTGAAGAAAATATTACACCATTTAAGTGATTGCTTTATTGAGCTTGCTACAACAAACCATACTTAAAAACCAACTGCTTGTGTCTTGTTGTTGTTGTCTTAAGTTTTGGTGTCTGTCCTTCTTGTCTTTAATGTGTGGTATGTTTTTGCTGCTTTTGGGCCATTTTGATGTTATTTATATTTGATATAGTTTACGGCTGCCACATGTTTATTTTATTTCTAAATATATCACTGAAGAAACACTAACTCTAATCCGCGGGGATAGGCTAGTAATGTCTCGACCGAGGGGTTATCTCTTAATCTCTTCTCTTGATCAACTTGAGCTGGCATCTCCTAAGTGTGATCTGCAGAACTAGAAACAACACCGTTGGATCATTACGAGAAGGAGGGGTGTTTTTCTCGCAACTAGACTCTGGCGTGAGAATAAGTATTGTTCTTTCTGAGAGAAAGGAAACAAGCGTGTGTTTAGAGTGAGAGAGTAGGAAATTAGATCCTTAAATGTAACGCCTCGCATTTTGCATACTTTCTATTTATAGCAAGCTCATGTTGTAATTCTATTTTTGGAAATCCTTGTATTCGTATCCTTCATTTCGTTGTAGTCGTTGTAATCGAGACTTGAATCATAATGGAAAATACATGTTTATCTTTATACTTGTTATACACAATCAAACTTATTCATACATACTTATACATAATACATATACTCGAAGATGTGACATACTTGTTAATACGCGACGTTGATATATTATACATACATTATACGTGACATTTATACTCGATCTCGATCATTTGGTACATACACATATGTTATGATATGCTTCATATACTTAAAATGCACATTTTATGCTTAAAACACCCTCAAACCATCAAATATAAACTTCAGGGACTAAAAATGACAAAAATCAAACTTCTCCAGCTACTCGCGGCCGCGAGCGTGTAGGCCTTTTCTTCTCGCTCCCCGCCAGTCCCCCTTATCCGCGAGCGTGTAGGCCTTTTCTTCTCGCTCCCCGCCAGTCCCCCCTTAACCCTAATCACTTCCTATAAAACCCAACTCATTCCCACACTTCTCCCACTTTACAAACTCACTAATCCTCACTCTAAACACTCCAAAATCAGTTGCTAAACTCAGAATCTGAGCAGAAAGTTCAAGGCCTTCAAAGTGAGTTCTAGCTCACTTCTACCTCTCTTTTCTCATGGTTTCTTCCTTCTTAGCACTTGGGACACCTCTAGGCTAGTTTCCTTAGATTTTTCCATGGAAAACCAATATGGAACTCCTTCATATTTGAGGTTGAAGTGCAAGAAACTTTCTGTTTTAAACAAAACTCTTTCAAAAACTTGTTTATTCTATTCAAAACTTGAGTCTAACTCATCTCAAACCTATGTTGGAATGCTTACAACACTATTGTGGTTGGTTAGGCTTAAAAACAAGGTTGAGACATTCAAACAAGAGGATTTATCTCACAATAATTCTGTTTTCATAGAGCTTCAAGCTCACAAGTGGTGCAAGTTCATAACTTGTTCATGTGTGTCCACCTTGGTTAGCTTTGGCTATCCTAAACTTTGAGACCACACATCAGTTGATGATTTTCATCATTATCCCAAGAAGTTTGCTAGTTCTAAAGTGTCACAACCCTGCCTAGCCGTTGATGTGTGTCAATGTGTGCCCCCCGGGTTGTATATCACTTGACTACTTGATATCATGGTGACACACATTATATTCTTGTCATTTACATTCTTGTTTATATTCTTGTTCTAGTACCCTACTTGTTACCTTTGGTGACTTGTGAAGTGGTGAACATCATAAGAGGTTCCAAAGTGGATGGTTAAACCTCCCACCTCATACTTGACTTACATGATACTTAGAGGTACAAAGTGGATGGTTCATCCTCCCACCTCCTACATGATTATATAACTATGTATATACATTATGGACTATAATATAATCCTAAAAACCGAACCCTTGATAATGACTAAGTAATTATCTATCGAGTTATTAAGTTCTATCACTAAAGTATGTAGTTTCTTGTCATGATTCTAATAGGTCTCGAACCTATGAAACCATATCAAACCCATTCGGGTTATCATAGTGTCAAGAACAAGTACTATATCTTAGTGATTATTTTCATACTATAATACTTTATTCTCATTTCCTTCAACCTTGCTTGAATAATCCGAATCTTCCGTTACACCCATAACTAATACCTATGTTCTTCTTGTAGAAGGACAAGGTGCCAAACCCTAATCACAACAAGCTCGCGGGATTCTTTAAGTGGAACACTTTAGCAAAACCGTGAGTACACTCGACCCATTTACCGCATTATCACTTTTGGTTGTAACATGTTTACCTATTAAAAATGCACTATCACAAAACTCATGCTTTACATGCTCAATCCTTATACATGAATACTTGTTATGCCTCGACACATACTTGAATTATACATGCTTGATCATTAACTTAGCTAGCCCAAACTTAACATGTATAGCGCTATGGGAGTAGCACACCACCCGTCGGGGTTATGTTAAGATTATCATACTCATTTAGTCTCGTCGCTTTTGTGACGAGGGAAGCTCGATCTCGTAAACTTTTGTGGAAACTCGGGGTTTGCTCTAGTATTGCATGATTAGTATAGTCTTTGCTTACAATTACCATGTGGATTCGAGTTATACATTTCATACCTACACTATGTATTCACCAAACTTGTGTACTCGACTTTGCTTTTGCATTGAACTCTATTTTAAAACATGTTACAGGTTGATGAAGATGATGCCATGAAATTGGAGTAGTGTTGATGACTAGATACACACATAGACGTTAGGTTTATAATTTGTATCAAATTTTGCCTTAATTATTGTTGATTTGGATTTCCATGTATTGTACTCGAATATTATCTTATGAAATAAAATTATGATTAATCAAATATCGTCACAACTAGTATTTATGAGCAATGAGCAATCTCTTCCATCCCGCCTCGATGTTTCCGCCATCGGTTGGGGTGTGACAGATTGGTATCAGAGCCATAACTATAGGGAATTAGGTAGGATTGCCATGTTCGACCTAGTCTATAGTTTAAGTGTCCATTTTTGACCATTCCTATGCTATGCTTAAAACTTTATTCTTCCTCATTGCTTCTTCCTTATCTTTTGGTCTTAAAAATTTACATAACGTCTTTCCTAAGATGTTTACACAATACACTTGAAGACTTGAAGACACTCATGACGCAAACGAGACGATTTGCACCAAAATAGGTCCAATGACTTACAATTTTTGGTGAAATCCCTTATTCCGCGTATTCAATTTTTCACGAAGTTATAGCATCAAGTTAGGAGTGATATTGTAACATCCGTCAAAAACCGGATTTACCAAACCCGCTCCGTTTATTAACCGAACAATCAGTTAAAAATTTCGTGGCGTATTTAATGCCCAAATTATTTTTAAACTATACATAATTAATAAGTATATTGGATTATAAAAGTTTTATTTGAAAAAGTATTAAAATTAATGAAATAAAAATAAATTAATGCTGCCGGGTTTCGAACCCGGGTCAGCTGGTAAACAACAAAGCATTAACATACACGCGCTCAACCACTCCGCCACTTTGGGTTTTTGTTAAGATACCGAAACAATTAATTCAAATAATGAAAACAGAAATCAAATCCAGTCAACTGACGCGCCCAAATCCGTTGACGCCGGAAAATCCAACGATTTCGTCAAACGGCGTCGGTTATCAATGACTTAACGTAAACATTAACTACTACATCGGTTATAACCGATGTCCAGTCCGCGACACAAGCTATAACCGCCGGAAAATCTTTAAGCGACGAATCAAGACGGAAATCGGACTAAATACGTCGATGTTCTGCCCTATAAATACCCCCTCAAACCTCTGCTAGCTTTTTCGCTCACAATCACACTTTTTCCCGACATAATTTCCCTCGCCGGAGAACTTCTGCAACTCGCCGGAAAACCGAGCCTTTCACCTCTGAGCCTTACTGAACACCCAGAACTCATACCGAAGCCACCCACACTCATCTCAAGCTCCCTGAAGACCCTCTGCCGCAGGACACACGTCGCCGGAATAATCTGCTGTCGTCGGAGTTTCGTCGGCGAAACAGAGGAGTCCAGTTCGGTATACCTTACACTTAATCTCTTATTCTTTTTATTAATCTCACATACAATTAATCGCAACACACTAAAAGAACTTGATTAAAATCGTTGAACCAGTCAGACACCGATTCTGGTTTAGATTAACGAAGAAGATGAAGTTTCAGTAGTATATATGTTTAATTAAAATCAAGATATATCGGGTTAGACACACAGTCCAGCGGTGGACTTTGTGCACATAAACACGCATACGTCCCGAGTTCGATTCTTGTCCCACGCACACTCGCCTTGATAAAAATGTTTTTTTTTAACCGAACCGGATTCACTGCAATAGATGTTAAGTTTAATAAAAACCGGAATAATAACCAAGATAGACACACAGTCCAGTGGTGGACTGTGTGAACGTTTAATCACACGTCACGAGTTCGAGTCCGGACTACCGAACCGGTTCGGGCAATTATCAAACTTTTTATATAAAACAGAAATGAAATTATTTAGTTTGTATGTAAGTATAATAAAAATCAGAGTAGTTACCAAGTTAGACACACAGTCCAGCGGTGGACTGTGTGTTAACCTAAACCACAGATCCCGGGTTCGAGACCTGTGGAGAACACCGGTTCGATGCATTAAAATCGTTTTTAAAAATAAATGATTTTCGGTTTAATTCAATTAGTATATAAATATAATTAAAAACAGAAATATTTCAGGTTAGACACGTAGCTCAGTTGGTAGAGCTGCGTGCACGCGAACGGGAGGTCTCGGGTTCGAGCCTCACCCGGCGCACACAATTACACAGTCTGACCGGTCAACAAGTCAACGGTCAACGGTTGCAAAAGATCTACATTTTTTATTATTTTATTTATTTATTTTATTTAAAAATCAATTAAAAATACTTAAACATAACGTTTTTAAGGTTAGAAAATAGCCTTAAACTCACAAAAATATATCCAATCATCCTACTAAAATTGATTAATAAAATCCGCTTATTTCCAAACCATTATGTTATTATCTAGGTTAGTTTCACTCGTGGTTAAATCCAACTTCGTGCGTATTCAACATCATCAACCGAACGCACCCAATGTGAGTGAATCTTACAACTCCCCTTTTTAATTACACGTTTTGGGGTGTGTCATGTGTCACCAAAATTAACTCGTTTATTTAAACTTGTGCCATACCATATTGTGATCTAAACTTAGATTGTATATATTGTTTGTAGTTATGTATTTCATATTGTCAAGTTATATGCAATTCATTCATTAGGCCCATCAGTTCCTCGTGGGAGACGAGTTGAGCAACGCGTGCCTCAAAACAAATCCATTATTGTTCGTGTGTGTATTATTTAGTTTATATTGTTTGTAGTTATGTATTTCATATTGTCAAGTTTATGCAAATCATTCATTAGGCCCATCAGTTCCTCGTGGGAGACGAGTTGAGCAACGCGTGCCTCAAAACGATCCATTATTGTTCATGTGTGCATTATTTAATATTAAATGATTGGTGAATAAGTTTACATCTATTTTTACTCATGTGTGGTTGTGCACTTTATTTATAATCAATTAAATAAACTTGTTCAAATGTTTTTCATAGGATTCACTCGCCAACTTTTTGTTGATCCAAAAACCATTTTTACACATGATACAGGTGAACAGGATGAAGCAAGGAAAACATAGGAAATGCCTTAGAAGAAAACAATGAAGTCTAGAATGATGTTTAGGACATGATGTAATTATGATTGTAAATTTCCCACTAAATTGTATTAATGAATATGAAACGTTATAATAAATGTCATGAGCTTTGATGATAACCCAATCATGCCCCGATCACCTTTTCCGCTGCGGGTCGGGGTGTGACAGATATCCACACCTTGATGGAAACTTCCATTTCATACTCTAGTGGATCTTATAAACGAGTCGGAATATGCTCCTCATTTAGTAAGAAACAACCACATTTAGGGTACGAAATCGTCAAGTTAGGAGTGAAACCCGCACCTTGTCTATTAAGTCTCATTCCTCGATTTTCTCGCCAAAGTCTCGAATTTTCGGTCGACTAGGGAATGTAGTAACTGGAAGGGTAAAATGTTGTTAATCGCTTCTCGACGAGAGCGTTTTACCTATTAGGCCAAAGCATGTTCCCTAACTCAAAAGATCTTACGAATCACTTTGGAATAGTCGACGTTTCTCTACCCGAAACAATCCCATGTTTTATTGAGCCAATCCTTTATGTTATCTCAATTTTTATGTAATTTTATACTTGTTACCTTATTCGTTTCAAATCGTTACACAATTTGCACGTCTATCCAATCAAAAACAATAATAATCCTCGTGAACAAACTAAATGTATACTCTTTATACGCATTCATACATGGTTATACTTGTTAAATACTTGTTGAATACTCGTTAAATACTTGCAAAATACGTGAATTACCCATGCTTATACATGCAAAACTTATTTTTATGTTATGATCAAGTCTCATCCCTTTTTCCTTCTATTTCAACGCTAGATGTATTCTCCAAGTTCTTCAAAGAAATCCAAGGGTTCCAAGAGGGGTTCAAACAACCAAGGAGACTCTATCTCCAAGCAAGAACTAGTCGGGTTGATCACGGAGCAAATGGCTAGAATCATCCCAAACATTGTGACCCAAATCCAAACCGTCCATGAAACCCCCAAATCCTCCATTGACTCAAAGGTGGACCCTCCCAAAGCAACGTTCCAGTTCAAACAGTTCATGGCTTGTAAGCCCATGGAATTCACTGGTAATGATGGCGCTACTGCCATGATGAACTGGTTCAACGCAATCGAACTCACCTTTCTACAAAGCGGATGCCCTGATGAGCTCCAAACCTTGAACGCCACCGGGGTCTTTCGTGAGAGAGCCCTTGAGTGGTGGACCACCGAAAGAAACAAGCGTGGCAATGAAGCAGCTCACGCATTACCCTGGGAAGAGCTAAAGCAGCTCATGAAGGACTAATTATGTCCTCCTCACGAGACCCAGAAACTCGAAAACGAATTCTGGAATCTCACCCAACAGGGGAGCGACGCCGAAGGATTGATCACGCGCTTCAAACAGTTAAGTACCCTCTGCCCTGGACAAGTGGATACCGTACCCAAGGCAATTTCCAACCTCATTCGTTGCCTCTCGCTGGTATTAACCAACCATGTCGCCGTCGCTAGCCCCAAAACCCTCGAAGATGCTTATAGCATCACTATTGAGATGAACCACAACTGCATTCATCATGGAGCCTATGACAAGGTCTCCATGAAGCATGCACACCAAGCCATCGCCGAAACCACCACCACTACCGAGTCACCTCCCTCCCAAGCCAAGAAACAAAACAACAACCAAAGGAACAAGAGGCGAAAGGCTTCTATTCAGAATACTGCGGTTGTTACTCCGCCTGCCCCTACACCACTAAACGCCGTCTCCACTGCCCAAAACACCGAGCCACCCAAGCGAAACTACACAGGTACTTGGCCTAAATGTGAACGGTGCATTTACCACCATCTCCCATCCACCCCGTGCCGAAAATGCGCCAACTGTAACAGGTTAGGGCATATCGCTAGCCATTGTTGCCAACCCCAAAACAACCAAGCCATCATACCTAACCCGAACCAGCCTCAACCTCAACGCCAAAATGCTCCTGTGCGAGCGTGTTACAAATGTGGCGATCACAAACCATCTCGCCAATGTGTGTCCTCTACTCAACCAGCAGCCTCAACTCCAGCAGCAACAGCAGCCTCAGCCTGCTAAAGGATGAGCTTTCATGCTTACTTCCGCTCAGGCTCAAAACTCTAATGATGTCATTACTGGTACGTTCCTTGTCAACCATATTTGTGCTTCATGTTTGTTTGATATTGGTGCCGATAAAAGTTTTGTGTCTGTCAAATTTGAACCTTTACTTAAGTGCGAACGCTCCGAATTGCCTAATCCTTTCGCTGTCGAAGTCACTAACGGGAAATCCATCAACGTTGATTCCATTCTTTCTAATTGCTCTTTGAATCTTAATGATCATACGTTTTCGATCGACCTCATTCCCATGCAATTGGGAAGTTTCGATGTCATAGTAGGCATGGATTGGCTTAGGCGAGTCCGAGTTGAAGATGTTTGTTCCGAAAAGATCATTCCCCTCCCTCTTCCTAACAACGATTCGTTTAAAGGTCTCACACTTATGTCATGTATTCAAGCAAACAAATACTTGCGCAAGGAATACTTTGCCTTTCTGGCCCACGTTGTGGAAAAGAAAGACAAGGGTCCGAGTGTAAGTGACGTTCCTGTCGTTTGCGATTTTCCCGATGTCTTCCCAGAGGATCTTCCTGGTCCTCCGCCTCCTCGATCCGTTGACTTTCGTATTGATCTCATCCCTGGCGCAACTCCTGTTGCGAAGGCTCCCTATCGTTTAGCACCCTCGGAAATGCAAGAGCTATCAAGCCAACTTCAAGAGCTTCTTGATAAAGTCTTTATACGCCCAAGTACTTCTCCTTGGGGTGCTCCCGTTTTATTCATCAAAAAGAAAGATGGATCCTTTCGGATGTGCATTGACTATCGCAAACTCAACAAACTTACAGTCAAGAACCGATATCCTCTTCCTCGCATTGACGACCTCTTTGATCAACTTCAAGGTGCGACTTGCTTCTCGAAAATCGACCTCCGTTTTGGTTATCATCAACTTCGGGTTTCCGAGGAAGATGTACCCAAAACTGCCTTCCGCACACGCTATGGACACTACGAGTTCGTGGTCATGCCTTTTGGTTTGACCAATGCGCCTGCAGTGTTTATGGATCTCATGAACCGCGTGTGTAAGCCTTTCCTTGATCAATTCGTAATTGTATTCATCGACGATATTCTCATCTACTCCAAGACGAAAGAAGAACATGGGCGACATTTGCAACTTATCCTTCAGCTTTTGTGTACCGAACGTCTTTATGCCAAATTCTCCGAGTGTGAATTTTGGCTAAAAGAGGTTCAATTCCTTGGTCACACCGTCAATGAATTCGGTATTCATGTTGACCCCGCAAAGATAGAAGCTGTTAAGAATTGGAATGCACCTAAATCGCCTTCTGAAATTCGTTCGTTCCTTGGCCTAGCTGGGTATTATCGCCGCTTCATCTCGAACTTTTCTAAAATCGCCGTTCCGCTTACGTCTTTGACCCAAAAAGATAAACCTTTTGTTTGGGGTCCCGAACAAGAAGAGTCTTTTCAAACTCTCAATGACATGCTTTGTAATGCTCCTATCCTTGCACTTCCCGATGGAAGCGACGATTTCGTCGTGTATTGCGATGCTTCAAACCAAGGTCTTGGTTGCGTTCTATTGCAACGGGACAAGGTTATCGCTTACGTGTTGAGACAACTCAAAATTCATGAGAAAAACTATACTACGCACGACCTTGAACTTGGTGCGGTTGTTTTTGCATTAAAGATTTGGCGACACTACATTTATGGTACAAAGTGTACGGTCTTCACCAACCAACCACAAGTGCCTCCAACATATATTTGATCAAAAGGAACTCAACATGCGTCAACGTCGTTGGGTAGAATGTTAAACGACTACGACTGTGATATTCGCTACCACCCTGGTAAGGCGAATGTTGTGGCCGATGCACTCAGTCGTAAGACTCATGTTAAGAGTGTTCGTTGCTACCAAATCGTGGGAAAACTCAACGAGTTAATCCGCCAAGCACAATTTGCCGTTATCAACGAGGGTAACCTCGATAATGAGTTGAATTGTGGAGTCGAAAACCCACTCTAAGCTAAATCTGATGGTATTCTTTACTACCATAATCGCATTTGGATTCCCAACCGTCTCAATCTTCCAAACACCTTGATGGACGAAGCCCACAAATCTCGATACTCCATTCATCCTGGCGCCAACAAGATGTATCACGATCTCCAAGCATCTTATTGGTGACCTGGAATGAAGAAAGATATCGCCCTCTACGTCTCAAAGTGTCTTACATGTTCCAAAGTCAAGGTCGAACATCAACGTCTCTCTGGTTTACTCGAACAACCTGAAGTCCCTGTCTGGAAATGGGAAAGCATTGCCATGGATTTTATTACTAAGTTACCTCGTACTTCATCTGGCCATGACAACATCTGGGTTATCATTGACCGATTGACCAAATCCGCTCATTTCCTCGCCATTTGTGAAGATTACAAAGTCGAGAAATTGGCCCGTATCTACATGGATGAAGTCGTCAGTTGTCATGGTACTCCACTCGATATTTTCTCCGATCGCGACGCTCATTTCACCTCCCGCCCTTGGCACTCGCCTTAACCTTAGCACCGCTTTCATCCTCAGTCTGATGGTCAAACCGAGCGTACAATCCAAACTTTGGAAGATATGCTTCGTTCTTGCGTAATCGATTTTGGCGGCAATTGGGATTCACACTTACCTTTGGTTGAATTCTCGTACAACAATAGTTATCATGCTAGTTTTCAAATGGCTCCATTTGAAGCATTGTATGGATCATAAGTGTCGTTCGCCTATTTGTTGGCACGAGATTGGAGATGTTCAGATCACCGGTCCCGAATTAATACAAGAGACGACGGACAAGATCCTACAAATCCGTGATAACCTCCTCAAAGCTCGAAGTCGTTAAAAAAGTTATGCAGACAAAAGACGCAAACCTTTGGAATTTAATGTTGGTGATCATGTACTTCTCAAGGTATCCCCTTAGAAGGGTGTGTTTCGTTTTGGTAAGAAAGGCAAACTCGCTCCTCGCTACGTAGGTCCTTTCAATATCTTGGAAAGGATTGGCAAGGTAGCATATCGACTGGACCTACCTCAAACGCTCAACAATGTTCATCCCGTTTTTCATGTTTCAAATCTCAAGAAATGTCTAGCTGAAGAAGGACTTCAAGTTCCACTCAAAGATCTTCAAATCAATGAGACATTGCATTTTGTGGAAAAACCAGTTGAAATCATGGACCGAGGAATCAAGCAATTGAGGCGTAGTCGTATCCCTATCGTAAAAGTTCGTTGGGAAGGAAACGTGGCGCTGAGTTTACTTGGGAACTCGAGAGTGATATGAAGACTAAGTATCCGCATCTCTTTGTTGCATCTTCCTAAATTTCGGGATGAAATTTCCTAAAGGAGGGGAGATTGTAACGCCTCGCATTTTCCATACTTTCTATTTATAGCAAGCTCATGTTGTAATTCTATTTTTGGAAATCCTTGTATTCGTAT
Source organism: Scalesia atractyloides (assembly GCA_947069175.1). NCBI lineage: Eukaryota > Viridiplantae > Streptophyta > Magnoliopsida > Asterales > Asteraceae > Scalesia > Scalesia atractyloides. The sequence continues at coordinate 84,090,893 of CAMTDV010000016.1, forward strand.
CCTTCATTTCGTTGTAATCGTTGTAATCGAGACTTGAATCATAATGGAAAATACATGTTTATCTTTATACTTGTTATACACAATCAAACTTATTCATACATACTTATACATAATACATATACTCGAAGATGTGAATACTTGTTAATACGCGACGTTGATACATTATACATACATTATACGTGACATTTATACTCGATCTCGATCATTTGGTACATACACATATGTTATGATATGCTTCATATACTTAAAATGCACATTTTATGCTTAAAACACCCTCAAACCATCAAATATAAACTTCATGGACTAAAAATGACAAAAATCAACTTCTTGTAGGCCTTTCTTCTCGCTCCACGCCAGTCCCCTTATCGCGAGCGTGTAGGCCTTTTCTTCTCGCTCCCATCCAGTCCCCCCTTAACCATAATCACTTCCTATAAAACCCAACTCATTCCCACACTTCTCCCACTTTACAAACTCACTAATCCTCACTCTAAACACTCCAAAATCAGTTGCTAAACTCAGAATCTGAGCAGGAAGTTCAAGGCCTTCAAAGTGAGTTCTAGCTCACTTCTACCTCTCTTTTCTCATGGTTTCTTCCTTATTAGCACTTGGACACCTCTAGGCTAGTTTCCTTAGATTTTTCCATAGAAAACCAATATGGAACTCCTTCATATTTGAGGTTTTTCTGTTTTAAACAAAACTTTCAAAAACTTGTTTATTCTATTCAAAACTTGAGTCTAACTCATCTCAAACCTATGTCGGAATGCTTACAACACTATTGTGGTTGGTTAGGCTTAAAAACAAAGTTGAGATATTCAAACAAGAGGATTTATCTCACAATAATTCTGTTTTCATAGAGCTTCAAGCTCACAAGTGGTGCAAGTTCATAACTTGTTCATGTGTGTCCACCTTGGTTAGCTTTGGCTATCCTAAACTTTGAGACCACACATCACTTGATGATTTTCATCATTATCCCACGAAGTTTGCTAGTTCTAAAGTGTCACAACCCTGCCTAGCCGTTGACGAGTGTCAATGTGTGCCCCCCGGGTTGTATATCACTTGACTACTTGATATCATGGTGACACACATTATATTCTTGTCATTTACATTCTTGTTTATATTCTTGTTCTAGTACCCTCCTTGTTACCTTTGGTGACTTGTGAAGTGATGAACATCATAAGAGGTTCCAAAGTGGATGGTTAAACCTCCCACCTCATACTTGACTTACATGATACTTAGAGGTACAAAGTGGATGGTTCATCCTCCCACCTCCTACATGATTATATAACTATGTATATACATTATGGACTATAATATAATCCTAAAAACCGAACCCTTGATAATGACTAAGTAATCATCTATCGAGTTATTAAGTTTTATCACTAAAGTATGTAGTTTCTTGTCATGATTCTAAAAGGTCTCGAACCTATGAAACCATATCAAACCCATTCGGGTTATCATAGTGTCAAGAACAAGTACTATATCTTAGTGATTATTTTCATACTATAATACTTTATTCTCATTTCCTTCAACCTTGCTCGAATAATCCGAATCTTCCGTTACACTCATAACTAATACCTATGTTCTTCTTGTAGAAGGACAAGGTGCCAAACCCTAATCACAACAAGCTCGCGGGATTCTTTAAGTGGAACACTTTAGCAAAACCGTGAGTACACTCGACCCATTTAACGCATTATCACTTTTGGGTTGTAACATGTTTACCTATTAAAAATGCACTATCACAAAACTCATGCTTTACATGCTCAATCCTTATACATGAATACTTGTTATGCCTCGATACATACTTGAATTATACATGCTTGATCATTAACTTAGCTAGCCCAAACTTAACATGTATAGCGCTATGGGAGTAGCACACCACCTGTCGGGATTATTTAAGATTATCATACTAATTTAGTCTCGTCGCTTTTGTGACGAGGGAAGCTCGATCTCGTAAACTTTTGTGGAAACTCGGGGTTTGCTCTAGTATTGCATGATTAGTATAGTCTTTGCTTACAATTACCATGTGGATTCGAGTTATACATTTCATACCTACGCTATGTATTCACCAAACTTGTGTACTCGACTTTGCTTTTGCATTGAACTCTATTTTAAAACATGTTACAGGTTGATGAAGATGATGCCATGAAATTGTAGTGTTGATGACTAGATACACACATAGACGTTAGGTTTATAATTGTTGTATCAAATTTTGCCTTAATTATTGTTGTATTTGGATTTCCATGTATTGTACTCGAATATTATCTTATGAAATGAAATTATGATTAATCAAATATCGTCACAACTAGTATTTATGAGCAATGAGCAATCTCTTCCATCCCGCCTCGATGTTTCCGCCATCGGTTGGGGTGTGACATTAAACCTTTGGCGAAGGCTGGGATTTATAACCGGATGGTTAGAGGTGTGGGGCTGATTGGGTAAGACGTCGCTGTCAAGGAATATCCATTTGGTCCCCTCGATCGCGGCATGTAATGCAAGCAAAGGTAGGAGTACAATCGTGCACCGTGATTGGCTACACGTCGCTTTCAAGATGTACTTGTTGTCTCGTATGCCCTCGGCCGTTGGTGGAGATTGATGAGGAGTGAAATGGCGCACATTGATTGGCCAGACGTCGTTGTCGCCTGTACAGTTTGTTTCCTACACGATTAAGCATCGTGGGGATCTTCAGGTATAGTAGCTGGCGGACGTTGATTGGCTACATGTCTCTTTCATCTTGTACTGTGTGTCTCCTCTGAGCTAGCATTGTCCCACGCCCGTGGGAGTGGCCCACGGTGGAACACCAGAGTCAGCTAAGCAACGCCGGCTGAGCCACACCGGGCCAGCGTTGGCCACGACGTTGCCCGCTGGCGTGGCTTTGAAGCCTGACCGGGGGGTAGCTAGGATCGGCTGGAGACTTTTGACCGTTTGGGGTAGCCGTTGGCCAACGGCTACTATATTAAAAAAATATTTCTTTTTTAATCTTTATAAATACTCACCATTTTTTACCACTTCTCTACTTCTAACCTTCATCTATCTCTATATTTTTTATAAATTCATCCCACTACAATGCATCCATTTAACCAAAACCTCGACCCAACCAAGCCCTTTCCTTACCAAGAGAACCCGAACCCTAACCTGCCACAAAACCGCCAACCACCAAACCCAACCCAAATAGCCCTTACGCGGCCATCCACAAGGTTTTGTATACCCACCTTGTCCCGAGCTAGCCAGAATCGCGTCGTATATAGGGGGCGTGTTTACACGAACTTTCCATACGACGATTCATCTATTCCAGCTAACCTTTCCCAACCCGATTCCGTACCCGAAACACAACCGCAAGACATTGGTGGTTCATCCAAACCTGCCAAAAAAAGAAGTAAAATAAACGGATGAAGAGAAAGCAATGTACTTTTTTTATTTTAATGTAGTTTTTTTTAATTTTTATGTAGTTTTTTTTAATTTAATTTGTACTTTTTAAAATATTATATGCAATCTTCTATTTTAGTTAGTGTGTTAATTAAAATAAATGAAATTTTAAATAGTTAAAAAAGGGGGGATAATCACATGGTGGCCACGCCAGCTGAAGCCACGCCACCCCACACCCTTTGATTTCAAGAATTGGCTAGTGGATCCCACCACTGGCACGTGTCAAGCAAAACCCCCCAACTCAAGCCTCCATACACCCCGTGGTCTAAGTGTATTTACTGTTAAGTATGGGCATGGTCCTGCACACGCATAATCTAGATCGCAGCCCGCGTGGCAGTTGGGACTATACCCCTTCAGATTTAATATATCAAATTAGAACAAAGTTTAATAACTAACATAAAAAATTTGTTTAAAGTTTCAACATTTTACTAGAAAAGGTCCATATAGTCCATTCTATATAAGTGATCTCCAGATAGATTGAGAAAATATTCAATATCCTTGCTTCTTGCATATTGCAAACTGAAAAATTAGTTATATTATGTCTTCTTAATAATAGTTTAGTTTGACCAAAGTCAACAAATATATTAGTTTCAACCAATGAAATTAAAGAACTGCATCTGCAATACCCTCTAACCACCCTTACCTTCCTCACTTGGAGTTTTCATTGTTTATAAACAACCAAAAAGTTACCAGTTTGACCCGTTATATAGCCCATTTTGCCACTTCTAACAAAAACTAACAATACCTCAATGAAACAGCCTCAAAAAGTAACACCGTTATGAAAATTATAAGCGTGTGCCAAGTTTTTATGTAGACTTCCTCACTTGGAGTTTGCATTGCTTATAGACCCTAAAATCACATAATTACTAATAACCATTATAATTGTCAAAGAAGCTACCTATTTACATATAAAAGGTTCGATCGGATTATTATTAATGTCAGCGGGTCAAATAAGAAAAACAAAAGGAAAATAGCTATAAAAGATTCATGCCAATTTGGTGAAAGCATAAAAAATGAACTTTGACTACACAAAACTTCACCAATTTATTTTGTAATCATATTTGTTACAATAATTGTTATAAAAGAAGTTCTTTCTTTAAGAGGTTCTTCTCAATTTTATTCTTATCATGAGGTTTGAGGTTGTGTACTGCGTTGATAAAACTTAACCATAGCCACAGTTGCAGAAGTCGCTATGAGCTTCCATGTCGGTTGACTGAGGAGTTACGAGTACTTGGGGAATACTCAGACGTGTTAAATTATAAAGAAGTTAGTTTTCGGGAAATTATATATATGTCAAATATCATAAGTTTATTAATATTTTGTAATAAAATACGTATATCAATATAATAATATATATATATATATATATATATTATTCATTCATTGAGAAATGATATTTATTCTTTAATTTGATAGATATAAGAATTATGTTTCATTTAAGTCAAACTCGGCCAGAGTTTATCAACGAGATCTGATATTGGTCGATATTGACCGCATTTGATTGATTCCGAGTAACAAGACGGAGTTGAAGAAAATCGTCATGGCAGCCTACTTTGTAGTGATTACCCGGCGAGTAATCGGCCTCTGAAACCTTGTTTTACAACATAGACCATAATGCTCCTCATTTAATAGCCTTCTCCACTGTTTTACAAGTAACGATAAATTCATCGATTCGTAGGGTACCCACTCTATGACCGCCTAGGTGTATAGGTTTAACAACATTGTGCCAAGCCACCCAATAAATCTTTTTGTTATTTCCATCTCAGCCCTAATGAAATTGTTCTCTAATACCTGTCAAAGCATTTGAAGCTTTAAACATTTAAAAATTGTATAGAGGAGGGTTACAAGTACAACTTTGACTAGGGTAAAAGGACCACCAAAGGAGCGATTATTCACCTTCCAAGTTTCTAGTTTTGATTTGAACAACTCTACAATCGACAACTACTTTTTTGATACACACCGAATGACATTTCAAGATAGTTGAAAGGAAATGAGCCCACTTCACAATCGAGAAGACTAGCTAATATACTAGTCTCTCCATTTTAATCTCCATTGCCAAAAACTTTATTTCTACATAAGTTATTTTAAACTGGAACCAAAAATTTATGGTATATGACATGTTAACTACCAATGTAAGAAGTTTTAGATTGAGGCTTCTCAAATAAATACTAAATGTTTAATGACTAATCTAAAAGGATATTTACATTTACAATAAATACAAAGAGAAATGGCCGGAGGGAATAGTTAAGGTATTTGGTTGGTCAAAAGTGGCTGCTAACTTTCTTTTTTTTTCTTCATAAATTAGTTTTTATAAGTCCAGTCAAATTACGATTTTATCCCCTGTTTAAAATTACGATATTGCCCTCATTTCGAAATTAAATTTATGCTTTGGCCCCAACTTAAATTTATGATTTTGCCCTCTATTAAAAAATACGATTTTCGCCCGGTTCAAAGAAAATTATACTTTGCCTTCAGCTACAGTCCTGCCAAATTACAATTTGGTTCCCAGTTTAAAACTACAATTTCGCCCCCAATTCAAAATAAACTTTTTGTGTACCCCTTTGCCGTCAGTAAAAAAATTACGATTTTGCCCCCTATTCAAAATAAAAACATGCTTTTACCCTCAGTTCAGGATATTATTTTATCTCCAGTTTAAAATTACGATTTTACCCAGCTAAAAATTGCAATCTTCCCATCGTTTTTTTTTTGCAAAACTATGGTAGTGTTTTATTTTACTTGGTTGACTCAGTTTAGTTTTTACTCGTGCCAAAAAGCTGCCTAGCACTCGCTAATTAGCCCTGACAAATTATTGTTTTGTCCCAAACTCTAAATTACACGCTTGCCATCGTTTTAGTTTTTTTTAATCATAACTATGATAGTTTTTTTAATCAGGATTGAACCCCTCGGTGGGTTTGTCATCATGATTGCCTAACCACTGAGCATAAGCCCAAGGTCATATCCATCTCAATGCGACACAAGTGAGAATTAAACTTGAGTCTCCATTGAAAAACACAAGTCTCCTATCACTAAGCCACAAATAAATGCATTTCTTTAGCGGTAAATTAACTATTCTTCAACTCCTTAGCTCTTGTTTTATTTCTTAAAAAAATTCTCTTAGGTAGCGTTTGGTATGCAGGAATGAGAGGTGGAATGGAATGGACCATTGCGGGGAAATCAAAAAATGAGTTTTTGGTTGGTCAATGGAATGGAATCGCCTATTCCAAAATGTATTCCATTCCCTCAAAATCATTTCATCCGTCCCCCCTATTTTTTTTCCATTTCATTCCCTCTTCACCCTTCATTAACATTTAACATCACAACCTACCACCATTGCCACCACCCACCACCACCTTCATCCGCTACCATCACCTACCTCCCCGCCACCCGCCACTACCGCCACCTACCGCCGCCACCCCACCTCCATCCCGCCACCGCCGTCGTCGCCAACCAGTGTCGCTGTTGCCACCTCCGGTCACCGCCACCTCCTACCTTCTATCATCACCACCACCATCGCCGCTCCCACCTTCTATCATCGCCACCGCTATCAACCGCCACCGCCGCTACCACCTACAAACACCGTCGTCGTTGTTAACACCTCTGACCACCGTCGTTACCACCTCCAACAACCGCCGCCACCCACCTTCCCCGTCACGCACCACCACCACCGCTGTCACCACCTACCGCCGTCTCCACCCACCACTGCCGCCGACCATCGCCGTCGCTAAAACTGCCACCTACAATCACCGCTCATCATTGACCACCGCCATCCGATTTTGTTCCTTCGTCTTTTCCGCGTACCAAATAACAAAAAGTAATGGTTCATTCCATTCTCACATGGTAACCAAACAAGACACGGAATTGCAATGATCAATTCCATTACCTAATCCATTCCATTTCCTCATTCATTCCATTCCTCTGTTCATTCCATTACCATATACCTAATAGACGTTCTTCTTAAAAACATTGACCAAGAAAATTCTTCAACTAAATCCAACCAATCTTGATGATCCCCACCCGGTAGCGACCCGAACCCGGTTCGATAATACGTTACAGGCATACAGCCTGATATGTGTCCAGATACACCCCCTTTCTCCCCTGCTTCTTCGTCAAACACACGCCATCCACCTCATCTTATTATTCTCTCAATTCGCCAGCAAAATTCTTCACAATCTCTTCATCAGTTCATCTTCAAAAGGTACGAAAACTTCCATTTCAATTCATCTTCACTTAGGGTTTCTTATTACATGCAATTCATGGAAGCCAAATTCATCGCTCACTTATTCGCTATTCATATTGATTGCTCTTAATGTTCTTCTTGTTGTTGTTACTGTTGACTGTTGAGGTTAGGTTTACGTAGGTAGAGTTACAGACCTTCTTTGTATAGATTTAAAGAAATCTATGGATTTAACCCGTGCAACGCAGCCGAACTTATCGTTAGGGTTTCTACCACACTCGTCTCACACCAGTCAAGTAGGAAACGATACTGTGTCGTTTTGTATTGATTCCAGTTATCGAAGCTCTTCGCCTCAGGTTGTGTCCGGTGTGCCTCTTCAATTGATGGAACAGCAGACGGAAACCGAGGGGAAACGTGTGGATATGAATGAGAAGCAGCGGCGGACGGATGCTGGGACTGTGGATTTGAATGAGGAGAGTAAGGTTGAGGGGGAAGAAGAAGACGAGGAGTTTCGGATTTTAGGGCATTCTTTGTGTTTGAAAAGGCGGAGGGATAGTAACGGCAGCTGTGCTACTGCTGATTCGGCTTCATCGAGTAATTTGGCTAAACGATGTCATGTTGAGCAAAACAGGCAGGTTCAGAGTCTCGAATCTCGTAGGCAGGCTGTTAGGGCTTGGGGGAATCAGTCGCTTCAGGCTGCTGATCCAGATATATTTGAGATTATGGAGAAAGAGAAGCTAAGACAATACAATGGGATTGAATTGATTGCGTCTGAAAATTTTGTTTGTAAAGCGGTTATGGAAGCTTTGGGCAGTCATGTGACGAATAAGTATTCTGAAGGCATGCCTGGTGCTAGGTACTATGCTGGGAATCAATACATAGACGAAATCGAAATTCTTTGTTGTCAACGAGCGTTAGCTGCTTTTGGTCTTGATTCCGAGAGTTGGGGAGTGAATGTTCAACCGTATTCTTGTACGTCTGCCAATTTTGCGGTTTATACTGGTTTGCTGTTGCCTGGTGATCGGATTATGGGGTTGGATACCCCGTCTGGAGGTAATACTAGTCATGGGTATTACACACCGAATGGAATGAAAGTTTCAGGGGCTTCGATCTTCTTTGAAAGTCTTTCCTACAAGGTTAATCCAAAGACGGGCATTATAGATTTTGAGAAGCTTGAAGAAAGAGCTGTTGATTTTCGCCCGAAGATACTTATATGTGGTGGAAGTTCGTACCCTAGGGAATGGGATTATTCTAAATTTAGACAGATTGCTGATAAGTGTGGTGCAGTCTTGATGTGTGACATGGCTCAAATTAGTGGTCTTATTGCTGCCAAGGTAAAATCTCTTTGCTTAATTGCTAAATTGTTGCTAGTTAGCTACTTCTCTTGCTGCTTTATGTTAAAATTGTTGCTAGTTAGCTACTTCTCTTATGTTGTGATAGGGTTTTGGTTATTTTTTATAGGAATGTGCAAGCCCCTTTGAGTTTTGTGACATAGTAACCTCAACTACTCATAAAAGCCTGCGTGGGCCTCGGGGAGGTATAATTTTTTACAGAAAGGGCCCTAAGCCTAGGAAAAGTGGAACGCTTTTGAATCAAGGTGATGGTATGACAAATACGACTTCGAGGAAAAAATAAATTTTGCTGTGTGTCCTGCACTTCAAGGTGGGCCACACAATAACCATATCGCTGCCCTTGCGGTTGCACTGAAACAGTTGGCTACTCCAGAATACAAGGAATATATGCAGCAGGTGAAGAAAAATGCTCAGGCATTGGCATCTGCGTTGTTGAGAAGAAATTGCAGGCTGGTCACAGGAGGGACTGACAATCATTTATTACTTTGGGATCTTAGAAATCTTGGAGTGACTGGTACAAATCCTCTATTTTCTTCTTTTATTTTTTTTCTGGGAATTCTAGACATCTGTCTATTCGTTTGCTTTAGGACTTGATATTAAATTGTCATCATTTCATCACTAGTTTACTTTTCACTTAAGCATTATGGTTTTAATTGGTGCAATTTTTTGTTATACCATATAAGGTTATTGGGTCGCCGTCGGTTCTAGGTAACTATGAACCGACTGGCGACTGCCCTGTTGAAAAACCGTGAAACCGATTAGAAATTAGAAAAAAAAACCCTAGTTTATAGGTGTGTTTTTTTCCAATACGATGTTTTTGAATGAATCAAGGTGGTTTATCTAGCTATTCATCTGCTTATCGCCTTCTTCTGAGTAATCCCAAACGGCGGTAATCAGTTGCAAGAATTATTTGTTCATCGCCTGCTGCGTGCGGTAATCAGTTCCCGAGTAAATAAACGGTGATGAATGATGACAATAATCTTCTCTCATCTGTTCTTCTGTATGTATGTAACATCAACTTCTCTCATCTGTTCATTGTCACGGGCTCATGGCCCAGCAGTTCAACTTTTATTTTTTCACAGCCAAAACTAAACCTGTCCAGCAGCCTTGAACGGTTCCGATTTAGAACTGACTTGTTTTGAACTCGCCTAACCCAGAACCGGCTCACTCTGAAAAGGTTTGGTACGCGGGTCAGAGTATCACCCTCTTTATGGTTCTCGGGTTGATCCGGTTCCTAACTGATACTTTATATAAAATTTTGGTATTAATAGAATGGTGTTGAATGCAACATGGAACAATCTAAAACCTTGAAGTATTGCCTGAACACAGGCAGTATGATCATCTATGATGTTTCAACATGTTTAGTATAGGATGAGCTCGGTACGTCCGGTACGTACGGTACGAAAGAACGTACCGAAAATCCTCAAAAGTGGGTACCGGTACGGTACCGAATAATACCCGGTACGGTTTGGTACCGGTACCGGTTTTTTACCGGTATTTCAGGGTAAAAACCGGTACCGAAAATGTCAAAAGTGGGTACCGAATCGGTACCGAAAATGTACACGGTTCGGTAAATTCGGTACCGTACCGGGTACCATTTGCTCATCCCTATTTAGTACGGATAGAGTGGTATGAAACGAGCTAAAACCATGTAGTATGTTTGCATATATTCAGAAACCAGTATTTACATGTGCAATGTTTCAACACTTATTTTTGTTAACAGAGTGTAATAGCATGGAACAAACTAAAACCCTAATGTGTCATCTTATCGTTAACTTAAAGAAATTTGTTATCTGTTATTGCAGTATTACAATGTGTTCGCCATTTCAGGTAAAAACTTGGAGAAAGTATGCGAGATGTGTCATATTACTGTTAACAAAACAGCCATATTTGACGATAATGGAACTCTCATCCCCGGAGGAGTGAGGATTGGTGAGTACTGATTTCTGCTCCTTTTTGTCACTAATAATCCATCTATAAATAATGTTAAAAATTTGGACGTATGCGTAGGTGCCGACTTCAACCTATTTACTAGATTTGAGTGATGTGTACCTGAACGGGCCCAAACTTGAATTAAAATAACCCGCATAAGCTAAAATCAAATGTTTCAGATGAGGCATGCAAATAAAATATTAGGCTACTAGTGTAGTTTAATAATTTTTTGTATTTATATTTAACTGCACTTATAATCTTATATTATGATATAAGTAGATTAGGATCCCATGTATTGCACGGGTTAAATAAATGTAATTTTATATACTTAGTAATAAAAAAGTTATATTATTTAAAAACCCGTGTATTGCACAGCTAAATAAAATATAACGTAATCTCAGAACACGTATAATCATCAAGATATGTTTGGTAAAAAATAAACAAACTTTGATGTGACAGTTGTATATTATGTTAAATTATTTTAACTAACATAATTTTGAACTTACTCGCATTTTAGACTTAAATAGAAGCTTTTAAGTAGAAAAATAAGTTTATGTGGAAATTCATAATTAATATTATATTAAATTATTTGGTTATCGATCTAATTACCATTTATTAAAAAAATAAGTATCCATAATTAAACAAGAGAATAGCGGGAAATCCAAAAATAGGATGCTCTCATGTGTTGACATGTGTACCCCGTTTTCTTTTATTAAACATATATAGGCTATAGACATGTATAAAAGTTGAATAGAAAAGGCTAAACGTGTGCCCAAGTTGTCACCTCGAAGAGTATCTATCAAATGGTTGTGCACTACTGATGAATATACACTTTTAGGTACCCCTGCAATGACCTCACGAGGTTGTGTGGAATCTGATTTTGAGACAATGGCAGACTTTCTCTGTCGGGCAGCTCAAATCACAAGTTCAGTGCAGAGGGAACATGGAAAAATGCTGAAATCCTTCTTGAAAGGTCTTGAAAACAACAAAGATATTATCGATCTCAGGGCTCAAGTTGAAAACTTTGCAACTCAGTTTGCAATGCCTGGTCAGGATCTCTAGTATCCATTTTGTCTATAAATAATGACGTGAGTGCATATTATTACGTGGAACCCGTGAAAGAAGACTCGTCTACATCTACATATTGGTCTGATTGTTTGGGGCCGTTGGTTGTTCACAGGTAATACGCTATTCCTTACAAATCTAGTTAATATTACTTGGATATTCAAAGAGTCAGCCAGGTCAGTTATGGGTTGGCATACTATAAATACTATTTTACTTTGATTAAAATGGAGATGATATTGAATTGTATTTTTGTCGTCGGTTTTTTTACATTTTAGAATTGATCTGTGTTAAAATGTTGAGGAATTTTGGTATATAAACAGAAAATAGGACCGTGATAAAATGGTTAAAGTGGTTGATTCAGTTTTGTGCATCAATTTGTTTTTATTTCTATTTTGTGCATCAATTTAAGTGCCATGGGGTATTCAGGCATCGATATCAATTCAAGTGCCATGGCTAAAATGGTTGATCTGGGTCGGGTGGGGTTGGGTCAGATCAATGGTTGGTTTGATCTAGTTAACGATGTCACCTGCACAAATTTTGTCCAACATAATAAATCAATTAAATCATACCTAGTATAAGCCCGCTCGTAGCCATAACAACTATTGGTAGGGTCTGGAGAGGGTGCGATTAGGGACACCTTGCCGGTATAAATGTATAATCATTGTGGTTTGGCTCAAATTACACATTAAGGGTTTAATTCAAAAGGTTGTAAGGCCACAGGGTGTGGCATTGCGCCCCTAGCCACATCACCATTTTTAGCGCCCTATAGCGCAGCGCCCCTTAGCCATCCCCTGGGCCCGAAAGAGGGGGGGGGGGGGCGCCATCGATAGCCCGCCAGCCCAGTAACGAGTGCTATTAAATATGTATGTGGAACCCATTCCTTTTCCACCAGTCAGATTACCCTCTTTTTAATTTCCTTTTTCTTTTTTTATATTGTTTAAAAGGGGTTTTAAACCATTATATGCAAGTTAAAGGGAGGGGCTTTAAAGACCCCTATGTGACATGGCGTTGATGTGACGCTGATGTGGCCCGATATAGCCCCTAAGGGCTATATACCACTAGAGATGGGCATAAAAACCGGTTCCGAACCCGAACCGGTAGAACCGAACTGGAACCGGTTCCAGTTCCTACCCGACATTAAGTAGAACCGGTTCCGGGTTCAAAATACCCGTTGGTTCCAACCCGGTTCCACAATTTTACCATTTGACTCGGGTAGTACCCGGTTTCTACCCGTACCCGGTTTCACTAGTACCCGGTTCCATCAGTACCCGGAAATGCAGTTCTAGAAGGAACCGGTTATACCGTTAAAATGTTACCTTTGGAACCGGTTATAGCCGAAAAAGTGGAGACTAACGATAGAAAGAAACACAAAAATAACAAACACAATAGAAAGAAACATTACACAAACTTTATTAAAACACCAAACCAAACGGGTTACATCAAACATTTGAAGAACCGGTGCCGGAACCTTCTCCCGTCTCATTTTTCTTTGCCTTCGTCACTGGGCAATGCCGCTCAGTGTGTTTTTTAAGGGTTGAGTTGGCTGCGGCTTTCATAAATTTTCCGCAAGCTTTGCATCTAGCCATCTCGTGGCTGTCGGACATTAAACAGAGATCAAAATTCTTCCATATAGCTGGGTTTCTTTTCGTCTCTAAGACAGTAACAACTTGTTCGTTGCATGCCATAGGTATTTTGCAAGATTTTTGAGAAGATGATTGAGTTTGTAAGTTGATGATGGTGAGTTTGTAAGTTGATGATGGTGAGTGTTAAGTTTTGAAATGGTAAGTAGGGAGGGGTTTATATAAAAAAAAACCGATTTCGACTGCCAGGAACCGGTTCCCAACGGTAACATTTTTTTATCAGGAACCGGTTCTACGGTAACATTTTTATCAGGAACCGGTTATAACGGTAACATTTTTATCAGGAACCGGTTCTGAACAGTAAAAGTCAGATTTTTCGACTGTCAGGAACCGGTTCTGAACAGTAAAAAGTCAGGGTTTACTGTCAGGAGCCGGTTCTAAACAGTAAAAGTCAGATTTTCGACTGAGTAAAAAAGTCGGGGTTATTGTCAGGAACCGGTTCCACACAGGAACCGGTTCCACACCATACCCGGTTCCATAATACCCGTACCCGGTTCTACACGGTTCCATATTCTTGGGTGTGAACCCGGGTAGGAACTGGACCCAGTTCCACACCATACCCGGTTCCAATGACATCCAAGCAGAACCGGTTCCGGGTAATAATAAAACCCGATTATGCCCATCTCTATATACCACACCCTATAGCCTAATTGTATGTGTGGGCAGAGGCGGATTTACATAAAGGGGTACGGGTTCACGTGAACCCACTGAATTTTGTATTTTTAATGAAAATATATAAAAAATATTTTGAGTGAATACATTAATAAAATGCCTGCCTTTATATGGTAAAGGGCACTCGTTCTACTCCCCCACCTATCATCTTTTAGTACATATGTAAATCACAAGCATTCCAATTTACATGTCAAAGTTCTGTTTTCTGCTTTCTTCATCGAATGGTTAAAAACTTCAATCTTGCTTTTTCATGCACACTAATTGCATATTAAGATTTTTAATACTTCTCTTCTTAACACTCAGTGGCGGAACTAAAGGGGTGTCCGGAGGGTCCGTCGACCCTCCGGCAACCCTCTGGCCATCGTAATTTCATGCTAAACCAAGAGCTGAGACTAACGTTTATTAATACTTTGACCCTTCAATTATCGCCTTACTTGAAAGAAAAATAGAAGAGATGAAGCTAAGACTGTGATATTTTTCTCTGGTGGGATGAGGCAGTAGTTTCAGGGAGGGAGATGTTGTCAACGTTTGGAAGATGAAGATAGAAACATAATTGTTTGCCCTATTTTTGTGGCCCAATACTTATTAGTGTTTATTGGGTTTGTTAGTAAGAATACGTAAAATACAATACTATGATAAATGTGAAATGAGTTTCTAACTTTATTTAGTATATTATAAATGTTTACCGTTATTGTTTTTATTCCATTTTTTTTAATACAAATAATATCACTTCATCAAACAAAATAAGGAATTAAAAACTTTCATATTTATTTTATATATTCTGTTTTTTTTATTTATATATTTTCTAGCTAAGCCAATACATTTATATAATGTAAATATCGATTTCGTATAATAAACTTTCATTTAAAAAGCCTCAAAACAAGTATTACTCTTAATTGGGTAAAAATATCTAACTTAATATCAGCATTATAAATCGTTACAGTGAACGTAGTACATCCATTAAAAAATCAAATAAATATACTTTTATGTATGTAGTTAAGTGTATATAGTAATTACATTGGGACCCCCCAGTTATAAAAGTCTGGTTCCGCCACTGTTAACACTAATATTTCTTGATTACAAGTAATTGAACATTGTTCTTTTTCCAATATACAATACAAATATGTAAGGGTGTTCAGTATTGTATAATCATTAATAATATGCAAACGCTATGCATAATCATAACCCAAGCTAACAGTTTTCAAGTATTGATACCCATTCCTATTCGGGTCTACAATCAAACTAATACCCATATGAATCAATACTAAACGCCACTGTATCAAAACATTCCTATTCGGGTCCACTATGAAATCAATAACAGGTCCTAAATACAAACCAAACGCCACCATATCACACAATCATTTTTTTAATGTGGAATGTTGAGTGACTATGAATTGGTAAAACGAGAACTTTGGTTCGAACATGAAATGTTGGATCCGTCACTGTGCGTGGGTTAATGGTATTTACTGTGTAACAAGCTTGAGGTGTTACATTAGCTTACGTTACAAATTCTTTTAAGTGTATGTAAAATGACAAAAATATCTTTTGTATTTTTCCTTGGTGATCATTAATGTAATCAACTCTATTATGTGTCTAGTTATTTTAATTACTAAAAATAATAATAAAAACAACTCAACCTCATCTCCACCCTGCATTTTTTATTACGACATGATTGCTGCCTGAAGACTGGTATCATCAATTAGTTGTTGTCTAAAGACTGGAATTATGAACAGCTGAAACCATGTTTTAGTATATGATTGATTATCGCAGGAACTCCTAGTACCATTTTTAAAAGCCATGGTTTTCTTCACGACCAACTCCTTTTCTTCTGTGATTTTGCGTTGCTTTTGAGAGCGACGGGTAAAGGAGCAAAAAGATTTGTTCAAGGAAAAATGTAGCAGTTTTAAAAAAAGACCATATTGTAGCTGTGGTACAAACTTTTGTTTGGTTTGGAACTCTGGGAGCCCTTGAAGAAATGGATTATTGGTCTTTTTTTTAATCGCCAACAAGTATAATTTCAGACGCTGTATAAGAACTTAACAAAAAAAGTTAAACAAAGATGGTGTGACTTCAAACTTATTATCAAATAAAAACCACACAACACAAACATGCAACCTTTATAAACTTTTAACCTTACATATGTGACTATGGCCAAAGCACATGAACTATTTGTGTAATCAACTATATATAACTATATATATGTATGTGACTATGACTTGATCATGTGAAAACCATTACCAGGCACCAGCATATGCATATTAAACCAAGTTTTGTATTTTTCTTTTCCATATATTTATGTTACTAATCTTTGTGAAAAAAAAAGCTATATTTTAAAATTTTGTTTGGTTGATTATCTGACTCATCCATATATCAAGGATTTATGGCTCGGTCATTATTTATAGATATTGAAAATGGAATGAGCAATTTGGGTTTTCTTTTGAAGATATGATTTAAAGATTTTTATATTCTTTGTGTCCCCTAACATGTATGCAAATCTCTTTTACTTTCCATGAAAGGAAGGTTCACATCCCATTCCCATATTTATTTTACTTTTGAGGTCATATCATATCTATCACTTCACTAGTGCTCAAACGATTTCTAGAAGGATTTCTCAAGACAAAAAACCTATGAATTTAAAACTACCCATGGTTTATATTCCACATTTTACAAAACAACTTATGCCACATCTAATCGAAATAAATAGACAACAATTCTTTAAAATATTGTATTTGTTAAAAAATAGTGAAAATTGAACCCAAGTTACTTATTTTGGTAGCTAAAATGATGGAAATCACACAAATCTATTTTTTTGTGGGTTCATAATTCTAAGAGTTTCTTCCTATTTTCAACTATCTCATCAAAAAAATCATCAAGTTGAACAACTATATTCTCAATTCCACATTGCAACACTCCAAAACAACTCTTTAAATTTTCAACCCTCCGACTTATGTCAAATCTCGTTTCATTCCCTCTAATTCTTTCCAACTCCCTTTTCAATTCATCCATCGCGTGTGCTGCTTTTTGGAACTCGTTAAGTAAAATACCATCTTGCCCATCTTCTCTCTCGTTCACCATCTCGTTCAATCTTGCGGCCGAGACCATAAAATCTGTTTTGAAAATCGTACGATTTTCATTAGAAGTAGTAGTATTTATATGAGACAAGGAAGGAAAACTTATTTCGCTTGAGCAATAAACTAGGCCATTAACCATGACCTTTAATAGCAATGAACTTATGTTCTTTAATGCATATAGTGCTCCTCTAAATCCATTGAACCCATTAAACTTCGATTGGATTAAAGTAATTTCTTCAAATTTCATGGTCAATGGTTTGATTCTTGTTTCCGCTAAGCTCCTATTTTCTTCCTCCAACCTAACACTCTCCCTTTGGCAACGATTAATAGCCGTTAGCACCTGAAATATTAGATTTTTTTGTTTTAGTTTTAAATCCAAGAATTAAAGGCCAAAGGAACTCTAAGCTATCACGAGTTGGTATGATGATTTACCTCGCGTGAGATTTGTGGACTTAGATCATGGTTTTCAAGGATAGAGTGTATGTTGGCGCCCATGGAACCATAGATTTCCATGTTTGAAATGCCTGATTTCAAGACATGACATACTTCCCAAAGGCGAGAACTCTCATCCATATACTCATCAAGCCATTTTTCGCCTACGGGCAAGTGTAGTGTGTGAACCAAAAGGGTCAATTCAGAATGAAAAGATTGGAGGGATGCAAGGACAAGTTGTAGGAAGTGGATAGACATAACGTTTTGAGAATGGAATGATTGATAAAGATCATCGAGACTATGAGTGAGGAAGCTATAGAAGCTATTGAGAGAAGAGTAGGTGGTGGAAGAGGAGGAGGAAGAATGATTCATCATGTGGTGGTGGAACATAAATTATTAGAAGATAGAAAAAAAAATGAGTAGAATTTGGGAGGAGAGGTTTAAATATGGTGAAAAGCATAGTTGGGTGCAATTATGAGTGTTTCTATTGGAGTGGAAGGGATGATTATAAATCTAGCACTTTTATTGTGTGGCATAACTTGTATCGTCATAATTTTAGAAACTTACTAGACTATAGATCGAAACTTACTATATCATAAACATGTGTATTATACGAAATTATATAATTCTATAATGTGTAAAAAATTAGTTAAAAAGTTTATATATTTATAATTATATAAATAATTTGATAATTTTTTGTATCTATAATGTGATAAATATTAATATTCTTTCGGCTTTTTATACATTAATTATATCTTTAATGTGGTGTTTTAGTTATAGACATTGGATTATACGAGGTTGTATAATAGAAATTATATAGTTTTATAATGAGTCCTTAATAAGAAATTAAAAGCAAATTGCTTTGTCAATTTTCAGATTGTTGTTTCCACCCGCATCAAAACATTATATTATATTATTAATAAATTTAAGTATTTTCATGTTATTTGATACTTTGTTAGTAATTGTTGTTTATATCTCAATTATATATTTTGTATTATTAAGCTTGTATGCCGGGTAAAATTGTCAATTATTTCTCGGTTTATTTTTCTGACTATTTTAATAACGTGTATAAAGAAAAAAATTATTTTTAATATTATTTTGTTGTGTGATATACGTTATTGTAATAATCTAAATTAGATTTGTTAAATTGTTGTTTATTATTATTACTTAATAGGAGAAAGAAAATGTATATATTTAATATAAAGAAAATTATTATTATTATTATTAACTAATATTCTTATTTAAGGGAAAAAACTAAAAAGACACCACAAAGTGACATGTGTTAAAAAGATCAATTTCTTATATATAATAAAATAATAATAATAATATAATATAAAAATGATAATATTATTAATCTAACACATCTTCAATAAAAAATGCATTAGAGTTATTAAGTAAAATATTAGATATCTATTACCATTATTTTAGAAGTAAATATTATATTAATTATATTTAACTAATATATTATTATTAATAATAATAAATTACAGGAGAGAATGTCATGTGTCATTTTTTTAAATCCTTTATTTGAGTTAAATTACTATCTATAAAAGTTATTTTTATTATGCTTAGAAGATTTAGGAGTTTCTTTTCTAAAATGATAGTTGGTGGAAAACTTATATACTTTTTGTTAACGATAGATTTCTTTTAATCTTTGACATCTATGAGATTTGAACACTAGACTTTCCCCTCCTAAACCAATGTATTTAAAAAAATTTCTTTGTCGATGGACCACCACCCCATTGGTGGAAAACTTATTAATTAAAATGGGTGATTTAAGAATGTTTTATCATAATTGGTTTTTTTTAAATTACCTTTTTCTCACTCTTATATTATTAGATAAAAACAATTTCTATTTAAAAGTATGTTATTTAACAAGAGTTAAATAAAATGTTTCTTAAAACAATTAAGAAAACGCATTTGTTGGATTGTTAAATATTCTAGAAACCTTTTTAGTTTTTTTTTCTTTATATTTTTTATGGTTGTTTTTTTAACCTTTTGAAACTAGGGATGGCAACAAAACCGATATCCAAAACATACAGGACGGGTATGGGATCGGGTAATCGGAATCTGATAATACCGATATCGTTACCGATTTTTGGATAATATCAGTTTGGTTCGTCAAGTTACCGATATTTGTCAATAGTATATTTATAAAAATATTAATACTTCTTTCTTACATTTTCTAAATATATAATCATTTTTAACCAAATGTCAAGTAAAAAATTAAAATAGTAATGAATCGTGTTCTCTAAAAAATTGCATCACCGTGTATACACAAGTTAGAGGTGTACAAAAAATCAGTTTTAAGACCGAAACTGGAAAAAAAACCAAAACCGTTTTCTTAAAACCGTTTTCAAACAGACCGAACCGGCGGTTGTAGACCGGTTACTATGCTTGATCTTTGCGACTGGTTTAAAAACTGAAACCGGTTATAAAAAACCGGTTAAAACCCGTTTTTTGGCACAAACCGGTTAGACCGGATACTGTTTTGAGTTTAAAAACCAGTTAGTAACCGAAACCGGTTATTAAAAAAACCGTTTTTTTATTTGGATGAAAAAAACCGATTCGGTTAAAAATCATACCGATTTAAAAAAAACAATTTGTGCACCTCTAACACAAGCAGTTGAATAGCAGGGTAAAGATACCAGTAATTATATTATTTACAAATATCAGTATGAGTAAATATAAAAAAGTAGAAAAAAAAAAACAAAGCAAAAGATAAAAATGCAAATCTAAAAAACGAAAATAATCAATGACCATTGTTAAATATATCAGGGTTTATTGAACATGTCAACTTTTTATAAGTGGATATTATATCTATGTTTTTTTTTTAAATTTTAAAACTTGATTACTATTCTACAAAGTTACCCCTTTATTTTAGGGAAAATGTCAGGTATAAAAGCTAACAAAATGTTAAAAGATGACAAATACGTGTACAGTTTAGAAAATATTTGTGAAAGAATAAAAACATTTCTATAATGTTTTAAAAATATAATTAAATAAAAGTTTAATAAAATAATTAAATAAACATGAAATAAACTTCTTTTTTAAATCTCACGATCCAATTTTTTATTAATATAACTTTTTCCACACATATTTTAGTAAATATTTTTTAAATCAGCTATCTTAGTAAATAAGTTTCTCAACAATGTTCTTTTAGAAAAAAAAACCTCTAAGATTTAGTTGTTAAAAAGTTTTCCAATAATGTTCTTTAAAAATAAAATAAAAAAACCTCCAAGATTTAGTTGTTATGTTTTATTTAATATTATTTTATATATTTTAATAAAAGACACCTAATACATTAATGTTGTTAAGAAAATACACTTTATATATATATATATATAATATGTCTTAAAATCACCTTTTAAACAGTTATTGAGATAATTTATAAAATACAAATAACAAAAATTAAAACTATTAACAAGCATCTACTTTAATAATAGTCCACTCTCTTGGGGTCCAACATATAATGATAATTAGCAAAGAAAATCTCCAAAGTTGTTTTCTTTAATTTGTTTTATTGAATGATGTTAGATTGTGTTTCTTTGGTTTTAACAAGTCAAAGAAACAAAACTTTACTCAAGATTCGACTTCACATTTTTCCATTTCGATATGGTTTTCACTTTGGAATCAAGTGTTTTCCTCAACAACAAGAAATACGGACATGATGGTAAATAATACTTTAGGGGTTTAAAGTATAAACAAGCGTCTTACAAATTGGGTTCAAATGGCAAAGCTATTGAAATTAGGTATTGCTTCTCTTAAAATTAAGGATTCGAGTCCCGTAAAATAGTATAGTTTAAACTGTTAAATAAGTATAAACAAGCATTCATAAAAGTGTTTGCATCAATATATATATGCATTATCATTATATAATAATCTCTACACACACATATATATATATTAGTAGGAAGTCCGCGCGATGTTGGAGGGAGGGGGGTTATGTTAGTTTTGTTAATTAAAGAATTGTTGTGATCTATCCATGTCATAAGAATTACACATGTCAATTAAATAATAATTTAACATTATAAATACCAACTACTTCTATATGGTTGTTTTGTTATATTATATGTTCTCTGAGATAATATTGATGCTAGTAGGTTGCCCGCACGTTGCGACTGGTTGTTTAACTTATTAATCTTCCCGACTGATTACTCTTATTCTTTTGCAATATGTGTGTAGTAACTAAGAGCACAAAAGATACTTTTAACAAACTAACTATGATAAAGTGGCGAGTTTATGCAACTGAGTAAGCCTTATTTCTATATGCAATTGCTAAAACTATAAGCTTTAAATATTATTAGTTTGACTTTCCCTGATGAAATCTAAAACCACTCCAACGACATTTTTTTTAACTTTAACTTCTGAGAGTATGAAGTAATATGCACAATTGCTTATGCAATCTTTAAAAAAAGCTTCTCTTTTTATTTTAACAAAAAAAGTGAAATAAATACATATGTATGAAAATTACACTCTAAATACAATTGAAGCCTTGTGTATATCAGTTTGACTTAAGATTCTAAAGTTCCGGGTTTAGGTAGTTAATCCAATCAAGCTTCGTTGCTAAATGAACGTGTGTGTCATCAACATTTATGAAATCAAAAGATTGATACCGTGTGACAACCATCTTGATAAGTGCCTTCTACATAGCGTCCTTCTGGTACTATTCGGGGTAAAGAAGTTGCTGGTCAACACAATACAAGCTGCAATAATAATTTTATCAATTTGAGATACAATTAATCCCATAACATGTAAATTCATCAAAAGTTGAGACCCAAATGACAAAAATGAACATCATTTAATAAAAGAGTGACTTCAAATTCAACATATCACTCTTTAAAACACTTTGCTAACCTAACTAATACCATATCATCCAACCTAATATTATCACCAACATAAAATAAATAGTGTATAATCAATAATCACGCTGCCCAAAATATTTTTTATACACCAGACCATCTTCTTTTGCTCTTTCTCGACCCCTCCGCATTTACCTATGGTCGCTTCATTTATCTTGACATTTCAAGAACTTTTAACTACTTTTAACCACTTCGTTACTTGCAAGTGACTGAAGTAACATGTTTAAAGTTGTATACAATGCAAAATAAATATTTTGTAGCAATCTAATTTATATGTTTCAAACATGGTTATAGATAACTCAGATTACACATTGCCGACATTTAAATCCTCACATTCATGAAACATTCCAAATTCCATACAAATGGCTTCAGCCATTTACTTATAATCTCTTATTATCACCATAACTTCTATTCCTGCTCCATGATATAACTAACAAATGTTAATTCTTGAAAATTGTCAAAAAATTACTTTATGAACAGGTCAATCAAGTTTTGGGTCAACTCAATACAACTCGTTCAACATATGCCATTATGACCTTCGTCCGACCCATTTACCTTGACAAGCAACCGATTATGTCCACTTGGCTCACAAACAATAACACTGACTTACAAATCCGGTCCAACTCTAATGTGCTAACATGTTTCCATCTTTTAGTCCAATTCGCAACACTCTACACTCCATAAATGTTGCTGGAAGTTGAATGATGACTTCGCAATTCGACCCATCACCCATCCCGAATAATCTCTAAGAACAATAAACTAATCAAAGAGCACAAAGATTAACTCAGATGAACCTGAGAGAGGGGATTGACAGCGAATTCTGGCACAGAAACAGGGAATTCATCAGCAGAGCACCATTATTAGATCTAGCTGACATAACGTTTATTTTTGCAACCAGAGAAACTATAATCAATTGAACATGAAACTAATCTGATATACAAATTTCAAAATGATATAGGTTCAGTTTTGATGACTTACAGGTCTTGTTGCATTGTTCTTGAACTTCATAGATGTGGTATTGAGTGAGCATTAATGACGTATTCCCCACGATTTGGTGAAAAATGGAGATTGTGTCCGATTGAGCCCGCTGGTGTGTAGGGATTGAATTAGGGTTAAAATGGTTGAAAGATATTCGGCGTTGAAGAGAACTTCGATGTGTAAGGACTGAATTGGATTTCATTGTTATTTAAAGCAATGTACACTGTGATTAAAACTTGTAGGGCACTTTAGGTTTAAATTTTAAAAATTATTCATGGTTAGCTAACTATTAAATTTTGTCATCCCTTTAAGTTGGGAAGTTAGTTGATAATTTTAAATTTAATAATTAGTTCTGGTTGGCTAACTATAAAATTCCGCCGTCCCTTTAAGCTGGGAAGTTAGTTGATACTTAAATAAAATTTTGTCACCCTTAAGTTAGGAAGTTTTTTGTTGAAATTTGACTAAACCCTTAAATTAGGAAGTTTTGTTGATATTTAACTAAAATGTATAGAAAATGTTTAAGCAAATAATTGACATGGTTTTAGTATGAATTTTTTTAACCGAAATGTAATAGAAACTTTTGCATTGATTAAAATTTTGTAACAAAATCAACTAATCCTTAGTTATTGAAAGAAGTCAACATGGTATCTTTTTATTCATAATTTTAAATAACTTTTACTACAAATTAGAATAGCATATCATATCATGTTAGCTTAAGTTAATTCGGTATTAGGTTTTCTAGGATACAATACAATATTTAATTTTTTAGTTTCTATAATCACGTGTACACTAAGGTATTACTTGCTTGTACATTTTAATCCACATGTCGATATCAACTAAAACAAACATCGAAACGTCGAGAAAAATGAGCAGGTCGTCATGGTACCTTCAAATGTTTTTAAAACTATATAGTCTAAAAGATATGATGAGAATAAATTAAAAGACAAATAATTTTATTGGGGAGAGGAAAAGTGTAACTAATAACTAACTATAGATAATTTTGTTAAGATGATGGAATTAAAGTGTGATCAAGATAAGAAGATTAAAGTGTAATTAGTATTTGAAAGACTAACTTACCTTCATTTTAGGTTGTACATTATGCACTAAAGCCAGAAAAAGTTCTTATCTTTTATGTCTTAAAATGCCTCTCTTTTATGCCTTATAATATAATTTAGATAATATGACAAAACAATATTATTAAATTGATAATAATAATGATAACAACATAGAGAGTCTCGAGCATGTTGAAATGTGATAGGACATAGTGCTATAATCACTTATACACCAATGCATCGTCTACTTGTACATTTTAATCCGTACGTCAATACTGACCAAGACAACTACTGAAACGTCAAAAAAAATGAGTAGGTCGTCACGCCACCTCTATTTTTTTAAAACTTATAGCTTATAAGATATGCAAGAATACATAAAAAAATTACATAAAAGAATTATAAGATAATGACAAGAATACGTAAAAGAAAATATAACTAATTATCCATAATTTTGTTAACACTCAAGGATTTAAGTGTAAAAATAGGTAATAATTTAGTGTTTAAAAGATCAATTTACCCTCATTTTAGGGTGTTTTTATAAATTAAGAGGGAAAAAATTCTTATTTTTTAGGTATCTTAAAATGCCTCTCCCTCATGAATTATAATATAGTGTATGTATCTCTCTCTCTATATATATATACATACATACACATATATATAAGATGAAATGTATGTTAAAAATCACCTTTAGCTGTGAAAACCACGAAAACCCCTATCAAATTATTTTTTTTATTTTTTATTTTTTTAGTATGCATTATCATTATATAATAATATACACACTATATATAAGATGAATATATTTTAAGAATCACCTTCATCTTTGAAAATCACAAGAACTCCTATCAAATTATATATATGCTTTTTAGTTTTTTTTCTCATTCTATATATATTTATAAAAAAACAAAATAAATAAATAAATAAAGAACTTACATATAACTAACACAAAAAGTATAAATAAAGAAATTACATATAACTAACACCAAAAAAAATATTTTCTTTTTAATTACACATATAGTATATATCTATAGTAAGATAATTTACATATATGTAGGGATAACTAGATTATGTTTAATCGGGTATGTTTCAAATTATCTTATTACATAGCTTTGAATTACTTTACTAGTTAATACTAGTTCCTATTACTACTACTATTACTAGTTACTATTACTTTACTAGATACATTACATTTTATTTTATTTTACATTTAAAAGCAACCCTATGAATAGTAACTATTATATATTAAAGGGTAAATTACACTTTTCGTCTTTTAGGTTTGTAATGAATTGCAATGAATACCCTTTAACTTCAATAATTACAGTCAAAATTCTTTATTTGTAAAACCTATGACACCCTACGTCATTTGACCCTAACCAAGGCTTTACCTTCGTCAATGGATCACCCCATTAGTTCAATATAGTGATTTACATGAAATACATTTGATTATTTCTTAGTTCTCTCACTAACCATGTTCTTATTGTATTTTAAAATAAAACTCTCCATTTACATTTAGTTCAGTTCATGCCTTTGAAACTATGATTTATGATTTTTTATTTTAGTTATTCCACTTATTTTTATTTACGTACATATAAATATTATTATTATTATTATTATTATTATTATTATTTTATTATTATTATTATTTTATTATTATTTTATTATTATTATTATTAAATATATAATATTATTATTATTATTTACATTTATTTATTATTACATTAAAAAATGATATCTATTATATATTATTATTTAATTTTATTATTTACATTAAAAACAACCCAATGAAATATAGATACACTTTTTTATTTATAATTCATTTACATTTATTATAATATTATATTATTTATTTATTTACATTTAAAAAACAACCCAATGAATAGTAACTATTATATATTAAAGGGTAAATTACACTTTTCGTCTTTTAGGTTTATAATGAATTGCAATTGATACACTTTAAGTTTAATAATTACAGTTCCAATTCTTTATTTGTAAAACCTATGACACCTACGTCCTTTGACCAACCAGTTTACCTTCATCAATGGATCACCCCATTAATTCAACATAGTGATTTACATGAAATACATTTGATTATTTCTTAAATCTCTCGCTAACCATGTTCTTATTGTATTTTAAAACTAAAACTCTCCATTTACATTTACTTCAGTTCATGCCTTTGAAACTATGATTTATGATTTTCTATTTTAGTTATTCCACTTATTTTTATTTACACACAGATAAAATTCTTATTCAAAATTTACGTGTCAAATGTAATGGAGTCTTTTTTTTTTATCGTGACGAGCCATATTGACACCGTGTCGAACAACTTTCGTAGCGATATAGAGTACTTTTTTTATATCGTAAGCTATAGCGAGTGTCGGTAAGCTATAACGAGTGTCAGTACTGTACCAGTATCGTGAAGAACCGAACTGATATCGCCCCAATAATATCGGTACCACGTCGACTCCAACTGAACAAGATATTCACTTTAAGGTTTTCCAAAGATGTAAACATGTGTCCATATCCATTTGGGAATATCATGATTTTTTTGAGTTTTATCTCAGTTACTATAACAAGTGTTAGCACTGTTTCAATACCATAATCAACTCAAACAATACCGACCAAATTCCCCACGCAATGCACGGGGAATTCCACTACTGTGACTTAAGAAAGAAGCTCATGGGCTATTGTTTGAACCATGTGCATAAATTCTTTGACGAACATGTTAAAAGAATGGGAAGATCCAACCCTTCAAAGGCTTATTACATAAAAAGGTTCTAACCCATCAGACCCTTTATCCGACCCATCAGAATCTCTAGGATTCGGAACCACATAGCCTTCTAAGATTCGGTTCATGGTTCTTAATTTAATCAATAAAAAGGTATATGGTTCTGGTGGGTTCGGGTCGGGTCAGTTCTGACACCCTTTGCATAACCCTGCCCTACAATATATATATATATATATATATATATATATATATATATATATATTGATTATTATTTTCTACTAGTGGGGTGCTAGTCCATTGACAATGGCAAAGACAAAGCCTTTAAACACTAGGGTTTAGGAGAAGGAGGTCTTGGCTTCAAATTCAACAGACGACAAGGATTAAAATAAAATTGTCACTCTTAAAAATGTTTTTATTTTTCTGATAATTTCATTCCTTCAAATCAATTCGAATTTCCGAATTTCAATCGGGTTTCAAATTATATAGGGACATAAATATTTTTTTATTTATACAATTCGATGTTACTGTGGGGTTAACCCACTTGGTAGAGGCGCATGCTTCTTAGAGGAGAGGTGTTAGGTTCAAACTTGAGCAAGAGGTGCTATTTAAATAAGTGGTGTAAAATTGTGTAGGAGCTAGCTTTGTCATTCAATTTTTTTTCTATAAAATTAGTTTATATTGCATGGGATTCGGTTCAAATAAGAATCACCACGAGTTGTGAGAACCGTGGG
Organism: Scalesia atractyloides; assembly: GCA_947069175.1. Classification (NCBI taxonomy): domain Eukaryota; kingdom Viridiplantae; phylum Streptophyta; class Magnoliopsida; order Asterales; family Asteraceae; genus Scalesia; species Scalesia atractyloides. The sequence goes on from CAMTDV010000016.1 coordinate 84,118,999, forward strand.
AACTCCTACTTCCCGCGGAGCCATCGTTTTTTGCACAAACATTGATGGAAATGTTATAAACATATCTGTAAAAAAATTAAGAAGGGTAAATAACACTTTTCGTCCTTTATGTTTGTATCGGATTGCAACGGATAACCTTTAACTTCAAGAATTACAGTCGCAATCCTTTGTTTGTAAAACTCATTACACCTTAGGTCCTTTGACACTAACCAAATTAATTTTAAACATTTATTGATGTCACATGGACCTCATGAGGGCATATATGTCGTTTCACACCTGATTCTTCCCACATATAACTCTTCTCTTTCTCTCTCTCTCTCAATTCGTTGGCTCTATCTAGCTTTTCACCACCACCACTAACCCCACCCCTCCAAATCAACTTCCTCTGCAATATTTCATCTGCCACCACCACCACCACCACCACCATCTAAGTGGTGGTTTTCTCATCTGAATCATTTACCCACTACTATTGTCTTCATCGCCTCTGCTCAAACACCCTACACCATTTTCTTTAACATCATAACTGCAAGAAATTCGTTGCTAAACAGACCCCATTGATCGTCAGCAAAATGATTGTTTCAATTTACGATCTCAGTATGTGGAAGATGAAGATAACATATATGAACACCCTCCATATCGACTTAGGGTTGCAATAAGATGATGATGAAGATTCTCTGGTGATGGTCGATAGTTTGCATCAGATTTCCCTCATTGTCACACCCCGACCCGCAGCGGAATAAGAGTCGGGGCATAATTGGGTTATCACCAAAGCTCATGATATTTACTAATATGTTTCATATTTATTAAAGTCAAAATTACATCCTCAATATTCCAAACATGTTCATACAAATACAAAGAAAGATAATCAGCTAAACAATCCAAAGTCTAAACCAGTTTATTCTTCTAAGCCATCCTATGTGTTTCTTGCTGCAGCTGGATCACCTGTATCATGTGTAAAAATGGGGGTTTTTGGGTCAACATAAGTTGGCGAGTGAACCTTGTTAGAAAAACATTTATTATTGATTTCTTGTTATCTTTATCATGAAAAATTGTGCAACAATCATATGTAAGCAAACGTAATTAAATCATACAATAACCATAACAACAACGACCAATAACGTACAATAACAAACCAACTTGTATGAATATATAACATGAATTAAATTGTATATGTTGGCAACGTCACGTTCACGCTCATAATGTAATGGAGAACGGACGGCCTATGATAAATGTCTGTGCGATCAAGGCTCAATCAAACAGAGCCGATCGTATGTTGGCAACGCCTGGTTCACGCTCATAATGTAATGGGGAACAGCTCAACGCTCATAATGTAATGGGGAGCGGCGGCCTATGATAATGTATGTACTGAAAATGATAATTTAATCTAAACAATAACCACACAAAACAGTTGATACATGTTGAATACACATTTGTTCATGGATATGATGGATGCACAATGGTTTAAATATAATAAATGATAAGACACATGATACACCCCAAAAACGTGATTAAAACGGAGAATTTGTAGAGATTCACTCACATTGGGTGCGTTCGGTTGAAGATGATGAAATGCGCACGAGTTTAGAGGATTGATCGACGGGAATTAACTAACCTAAATAATAACGAAAGGTATGGTAAATGAGTGGATTTTATTAATAATTTTAATAGGATTTTTAGATATATTTTTGTGAGTTTAAGGCTATTTTCTAACTTTAAAAACATTATTTTTAAGTATTTTTAATTGATTTTTAAATTAAATAAATAAATAAAAATATAAAAAAATGTTGACTTTTGCGTTGACCATTGACCGTTGACCGTGACTGTTGACTGTTTGACCAGTTCGCTACTGTGCATATGTGCGCCGGGTAAGGCTCGAACCCGAGACCTCCCGTTCGCGTGCACGCAGCTCTACCAACTGAGCTACGTGTCTAACCCGAAATAATTCTGTTTTTAATTATATTTATATACTGTTTTAGTTTATTCAAAATTCTTTTATTTTCAAAAAGGATTTTAATCATCGAACCGGCGTGTGTAACAGGTCTCGAACCCGGGACCTGTGGGTTAGTGTTGCACACAGTCCACCGCTGGACTGTGTGTCTAACCTGGTTAATATATCGATTTTTATTATACTTAACATCTTCCTTGAATTAATCCGGTTCAGTTAAAAAAAGAAACTTCTTTATTACAGTTAATGAGTTTGTGTCAAGGATCGAACTCGCGGCGTGTGATTAATGTGTGCACACAGTCCACCGCTGGACTGTATGTCTAACCCGAGTTATAATCCAAATTATATTAAACTTATATACAAACTAACTTCGTCTTCTTCGTTACAATATCACAGACAACGATTTCCCTACTGTTTCTTGTTTAATTCGATTGACAAACATTCAAATGACTAAAATGAAATGGCAGGGAAGATTTTGGAAGTAAACATACCGGAGAAATGATCTTTCTCAGAGTTCCGGCGAAGTCGTCGGCTCTGTTTTTATGGACTTTGTCTGAGCGAACCAATTAACAATTTTGATTAGCTAGATGTGGAATTGAAGTACCGAACAAGAGTTATCAGAATGTTTAAAGGTTTATACCGTTTCACAGCGAGTTCTAGAAATTCTCATAAATTTTCCGGCGAATGATGATTATCCGATATCGTCGCCTGGAACTGATTCTGATTGAAGGGTTTGAGTTAGCAGAAGCTTAACAACTGATAGAAGATGGAAGAATTGAGAAACTTACTGTTTTAATGGAAGACACGGTTTTCCGGCGAAAGTCCGGCGAGTTCAAAAAGCTTTTCCGACGAACTGAAAATAGAGCGAAAGTGAAATTGAAGGTTCTGCGGATGATTTTGAGTCGAGAGAGGATGCTATTGTTGGAGTAATTCAGGAAATGAATATCTTCGGTTATGAAAAACCGAACATCACCAGAATTCAAGTTAATTCAAGACTGAATTGATTAGGATCGTCAGTGCATCGGTTATAATCTAGAATTCGCGATCACTCAAACGTTTTGGACGGTTGGAAAGCCGATTACGGTTTCAGTTTGGCGCAACAGGTTGATTCATGGTTGTTCATAAATTTTAATTGTTTCCTAGAACTCACAAAAACATCAAGTGGCGGAGTGGTTACATGTGCGCGAGTTAAGACTTTGACTCACCCGGCTGACCCGGGTTCGAATCCCGGCAGCCGGTTTTCTTTTTTAGTTATTTTATTTTCACTTTTTATTAATTATAGTTTTTAAATTCTAATGTGTTTATTAATTATGCATCGTTTAAAATTAAAATAAACATAAATATGCAACGAAACATTTATAACTTGATATTCGATTACAAACGAAGCGGGTTTGGAAAACCCATTTTTGACAAATGTTACAGTATCCCCTACTTTTAGAAATTTCGTCCCGAAATTTAAGTAGTAGTGGTAATAGGAAAAAGATGCGGGTATTTTTCGCGCATTGAGTCTTCACGTTCCCAAGTAAACTCAGGTCCCCGTTTCGACTCCCAGCGTACCCTAACAATTGGAATACGACTTCGTCTTAGACGTTTTTCTCCGAAGTCCATGATCTCTACTGGTCTTTGAATGAAATGCATAGATTCATCAATCTGTATATCTTCCAGAGGAATATGGAGGTTCTCATCAGCGAGGCACTTCTTCAAGTTTGATACGTGGAATGTGGGGTGAATTCTGTTGAGTTCTTCTGGTAGATCAAGCTTGTATGCTACAGGTCCTACTCTTTCGAGTATCTTGAAAGGTCCTACGTAGCGTGGTGCTAGCTTGCCTTTCTAGCCAAAACGAACTACTCCTTCCACGGTGATACTTTTAAAAGTACATGATCACCAATGTTAAACTCCAAAGGCTTTCGTCGTTTATCTGCATAACTCTTTTGACGACTTTGAGCCGCTAGAAGATTGTTTTGAATTTGATGGATCTTGTCTGTTGTTTCTTGAATCAATTCCGGACCGGTGATTTGAGCTTCCCCAATTTCGTGCCAACATACTGGAGATCGGCACTTACGACCATATAAAGCTTCAAAAGGTGCCATGCCGATACTAGAATGATAGCTGTTGTTGTACGAAAATTCAACTAATGGTAGATGAGCGTCCCAATTCCCTTGAAGTCTATGACACATGCTCGAAGCATATCTTCAAGAGTTTGAATGGTGCGTTCAGATTGTCCATCAGTTTGAGGATGATAAGCGGTACTGAGGTCTAATCGTGTACCCAAAGCGGCTTGTACGGCTTGCCATGTTCGTGAAGTGAAACGACCATCACGATCTGAAATAATGCTTAACGGTACACCATGTCGGCTTACGATTTCGATGATGTAGATACGAGCTAGCTTCTCGTTCTTGAAATCTTCGCGGATTGGAATAAAGTGAGCTGATTTTGTAAGACGATCAATGATTACCCATATAGTGTCATACCCACCAGAAGTGCGAGGTAACCCGGTAATGAAGTCCATGGTTATGTTTTCCCACTTCCATACAGGTATTTCAGGTTGGACCAGAAGTCCTGAGGGTCTTTGATGTTCAGCTTTCACCTTGGAACATGTAAGGCACTTGGAAACAAAAACAGCAATATCCTTTTTCATTCCAGGCCACCAGTAGGTGTATCGAAGGTCTTGATACATCTTGTCGGCTCCTGGGTGTATAGAGTATCGTGTTTTGTGTGCCTCATTCATAAGGAATTCACGAAGGTTGTTGTGGTCAGGAATCCATATGCGATCTAGATAGTACAAAATACCGTCAGATTTAGTTTCAATTTTAAGTTCAGCTCCACAGGACAACTCCTTTCGTACGTCGTCTTCCGTTACTGAAACATGTTGGGCTTCTCGAATTTGATCTTTGATGTCGGTTATGATTTGCGAACATAGAAGACGAATGGAGTTCGCATAACCCTTTCGACTGAGTGCATCGGCCACCACATTTGCCTTGCCAGGGTGATACCGAATTTCACAGTCGTAGTCATTAAGAAGTTCGACCCATCTTCGTTGCCTCATGTTTAACTCCTTTTGGTTGAAGATATTTGAAGACTCTTGTGGTCAGTGTATATTTCACACTTAGTACCGTAGAGATAATGTCTCCATATCTTAAGAGCGAACACAACGGCTCCAAGTTCTAGGTCGTGGGTAGTGTAGTTCTTCTCATGAGTTTTGAGTTGTCTAGAAGCATAAGCTATCACCTTTCCTCTTTGCATGAGAACACAGCCTATTCCTTGCCCTGACGCGTCGCAATAAACCACGAAGTCATCAAACCTTCAGGAAGAGTGAGGATAGGTGCATCACAGAGTTTTTGTTTAAGGGTCTGGAAGGCTTCTTCTTGTTTAGGTCCCCAAATGAAGGGTTTCCCTTTATGAGTTAAAGCCGTGAGTGGTACAGCAATGCGGGAGAAATTTGAAATGAAACGGCGATAATAACCAGCTAAACCAAGGAATGATCTTACTTCGGTTGGTGTACGTGGCGCTTGCCATTCTTGTACTGCTTTGATCTTTGAGGAGTCGACATGTATTCCCTTGTCATTGACGACATGTCCAAGGAATTGTACCTCTTTTAACCAGAATTCGCATTTGGAGAATTTGGCGTAGAGCTTTTCACCTCTAAGAGTGTAAGGATGAGTCGAAGGTGCCGTTCATGATCAGACTTAGACTTTGAGTAAATGAGGATGTCGTCGATGAAGACTATAACAAAGCGATCGAGATAGGGTTTGCAGACTTTGTTCATTAGATCCATGAAGACAGCTGGAGCGTTGGTTAAACCAAATGGCATGACCATGAATTCATAATGACCATAACGAGTTCGGAAGGCGGTCTTTGGGACGAATTCTTCATGTACTCTGAGTTGATGATAACCAGAACGAAGGTCGATTTTTGAAAAACAGCTGGCGCCTTGAAGTTGGTCAAGAAGATCATCAATGCGAGGTAATGGATAGCGGTTCTTGACCGTTAACTTGTTGAGTTCTCTGTAGTTGATGCACATGCGAAACGTTCCATCTTTCTTCTTCACAAAAAGGACAGGTGCACCCCAAGGCGAGGAGCTAGGACGTATGAATCCTTTGTCAGTCAACTCTTGCAATTGACTGGCTAGCTCTTGCATTTCTGAGGGGGCTAACCTATAAGGAGACTTTGCAACTGGTGTAGCACCAGTATAAGATCAATGCGGAATTCGACTTCTCTCACGGGAGGAAGTCCTGAGATGTCGTCAGGAAAAACTTGCGGAAAATCTTTTACTACTGGGATGTCTTCAAGTTTCTTCTCCTTGGTTCCCTTTTTGACGACATGAGTTAAAAATGCGACATAATTCTTGCGGAGATATTTTCGAGCTTGAAGACAGGACATTAATTTGAGCCCTTTCGATGGGGTTTCTCCAAAGATTCGTAGAGTTGACCGTTTGTAAGAGGAATGCGTATAAACTTTTCGCGGCATACAACTTCAGCCTGATGTTGGCTGAGCCAGTCCATACCAATTATAATGTCAAGCTTCCCAACTTCTTAGGAATGAGGTCAACTGGAAAGTCGTGATCGTTTAAGGTGAGAGTACAATTGCGTATAATAGAGTTTAATGAGACCGGATTTCCGTCAGCAACTTCTACTGTTATGGATTCCATGAGCTTATCATGAACTTGGTTGAGGATGGGTTCAAACTCTAAGGACACAAAACTTTTATCCGCGCCAGTATCAAACAACATGGATGCATAACTACCATTGATAAGAAACGTACCGTTAACCACATTGCTGTCAGCTCTAGCCTGATTAGCGTTGATGTTGAAAGCTCTTCCTCTTGCAGGTGGAGGAGCTTGGTTAGCCTGATTCACCGGATTTGCTTGGGCTTGAGCATGTATAATGTTCACCAAACGTGGACAAGTGTTTCTAAAGTGGCTTGGGTCTCCACAATTGTAGCAAGCCCGCGTAGGTTGCACCATGGGGTAGTTGGGTTGGTAGTAGGATTGGGCTAAATGCTGGGTAGGTGGTAGTAGTAGAGGTTGTTGGGCTTGACCCATTATTTGATGGTGGGTTTGGGTTGAGGGCTGGTGGAGGTTCGTTCGCTGAGGTATGCGACAGGTTTGAACGGTGTGACCTGCGCAACCACAGCTGGTACAATGTTGGCAGGGATGATCAGGAAAGTGATGGTATTGGCAACGGTTGCATTTTGGGTAAGGGCCGGAGTATGACCTTTTATATGGTGCAGGTGAGGGGGCAACTTGGGTAATGGGTGCAGCAGGGAGAGGGAAATTTGTTTGTGTAACAGCGAAGTTTCTGGTGTTTCGTTTCCTCTTGTTAGCAAACTTAGAGGAGGAGGTGGAATGGTTTGAAGTTTGGCCCTCAACGGGAGCTTTCTTTTTCTCATCTTTAAATTTACCGTTGCGAATTCGATTCTCGGTAAGCTCAGTAGCTAGTTCCATAGCAGCTTCAAGTGTTGCTGGCGAAGTGCTGAGAACTGAGTCTTGAATTTTCGAGGGAAGACCTCGAATATAGTGCTCGACTAAGCGGTAAACTGGGGTTAACAAGTTAGGGACCATTTGGTTCAACTATAAAAACCTCTTGTTGTAGGAAGTATGATCTCCCTCCTTTTGCTTCAACGAGTGAAATTCATCCTCTAACTTTTTAATCTCACTTCTAGGACAGAATCGTCTCGTCATGATTTCCCTTAACTCCTCCCACGTTAAGGCCATTGCATCTTCAATTCCTCTCTTACCCTTTTCAGTATTCCACCAGGTAAGAGCTACCCCAAATAGTCTCCCGGTTGCGTATCGTACCTTGCGATCCTCGGGACAATCGCAGTTGAGGAAGGTGTTTTCCATTTCCTCAAACCAGTGGAGGAGAGCAGTGACACCTTCGGTCCCTTCAAATTTGGAGGATCGCAAGACTTGAAATGTTTATATGAGCACTTTTTGGTAGGAGGGTTGCCAAAGTTTTGGTCTTCTTGCTGGGGAGGATTGGTGGGATTTGTGGCGAGAGCTTGTTGTACTTGAACCACAATGTCAGGAAGCACCGCGGCCATTTGTTTTGCGATTTGAGTGGCCAAGCGTTCGTGTGACCTTCCTGATCTTCTACCCCCTCGTTGTTGCCTAGCCGACATCTACAGGAACATACATAAGAAGATTGTGAGTTTATGGAGTCTTTTTAGGTGTCATGTGTCTTAAAGAAAATAAAAATATCATAAATATCAATAATGCAACTACATCCATAGGATGTCTTGGGTTTGCTCATGTTGGGCCTCAAATGTCCCCCATACCTTCACCTGTATAGTCATGTGGGCCCCCATGACTATTGGCTTGGTAGGATTCACATTAGTATTGGCGGTTTAACACTTGCATCACCCGAATGAAAACCATGAAATATGTTTACGAGATGTATGGTCGGAATGTGTCCAGGTGTAGACACAATGACAACTCAAAGTGGGGTTAGCTCACACGAGTTTGGTATAGCATGCTTTGGCCTAATAGGTACTTCGTACTCTCATCGTTAGTCCCCAGGTAGGCAAACTGGTCCTTTATTTTGGATTTATACGAATGCCAAGCCTAGACAGGACGTTCCGACTACCGGTACTTGTACCCTTCCAGTTACTACATGCCCGTCACGAGAACTCACTTTGATGTGATTTGAAAATACAAAAATCATTGCAAAAATAATCATGGAAATGATGTGGTGTGTGCTCTCATGGATATGATATGTTATGAGAATATGATTCAGATAGGCGTTATAATATAATATGTACTTATGAACATGCTTGCATAACATTGAATGTAACATTAAACATAAAACATATAAACATCATGAATTTTGCATGTAGCACACAAAAATTTTTAAAATTCTAATCAACTGAATAAGAGTCGGGGCATAATTGGGTTATCACCAAAGCTCATGATATTTACTAATATGTTTCATATTTATTAAAGTCAAAATTACATCCTAAATATTCCAAACATGTTGATACAAATACAAAGAAAGATAATCAGCTAAACAATCCAAAGTCTAAACCAGTTTATTCTTCTGCCATCCTATGTGTTTCTTGCTGCAGCTGGATCACCTGTATCATGTGTAAAATGGGGGTTTTTGGGTCAACATAAGTTGGCGAGTGAACCTTGTTAGAAAAACATTTATTATTGATTTCTTGTTATCTTTATCATGAAAAATTGTGCAACAATCATATGTAAGCAAACGTAATTAAATCATACAATAACCATAACAACAACGAACAATAACGTACAATAACAAACCAACTTGTATGAATATATAACATGAATTAAACTATATATGTTGGCAACGTCACGTTCACGCTCATAATGTAATGGGGAACGGACGGCCTATGATAAATGTCTGTGCGATCAAGGCTCAATCAAACGGAGCCGATCGTATGTTGGCAACGCCTGGTTCACGCTCATAATGTAATGGGGAACAGCTCAACGCTCATAATGTAATGGGGAGCGGCGGCCTATGATAATGTATGTACTGAAAATGATAATTTAATCTAAACAATAACCACACAAAACAGTTGATACATGTTAAATACACATTTGTTCATGGATATGATGGATGCACAATGGTTTAAATATAATAAATGATAAGACACATGATACACCCCAAAAACGTGATTAAAACGGGGAATTTGTAGGGATTCACTCACATTGGGTGCGTTTGGTTGAAGATGATGAAATGCGCACGAGTTTAGAGGATTGATCGACGGGAATTAACTAACCTAAATAATAACGAAAGGTATGGTAAATGAGTGGATTTTATTAATAATTTTAATAGGATTTTTAGATATATTTTTGTGAGTTTAAGGCTATTTTCTAACTTTAAAAACATTATTTTTAAGTATTTTTAATTGATTTTTAAATTAAATAAATAAATAAAAATATAAAAAAATGTTGACTTTGCGTTGACCATTGACCGTTGACCGTGACTGTTGACTGTTTGACCAGTTCGCTAGTGTGCATATGTGCGCCGGGTAAGGCTCGAACCCGAGACCTCCCGTTCGCGTGCAGGCAGCTCTACCAACTGAGCTACGTGTCTAACCCGAAATAATTCTGTTTTTAATCATATTTATATACTGTTTTGGTTTATTCAAAATTCTTTTATTTTCAAAAAAAGGGTTTTAATCATCGAAACGGCGTGTGTAACAGGTCTCGAACCCGGGACCTGTGGGTTAGTGTTGCACACAGTCCACCGCTGGACTGTGTGTCTAACCTGGTTAATATATCGATTTTTATTATACTTAACATCTTCCTTGAATTAATCCGGTTCAGTTAAAAAAAGAAACTTCTTTATTACAGTTAATGAGTTTGTGTCAAGGATCGAACTCGCGGCGTTGATTAATGTGTGCACACAGTCCACCGCTGGACTGTGTGTCTAACCCGAGTTATAATCCAAATTATATTAAACTTATATACAAACTAACTTCGTCTTCTTCGTTACAATATCACAGACAACGATTTCCCTACTGTTTCTTGTTTAATTCGATTGACAAACATTCAAATGATTAAAATGAAATGGCAGGGAAGATTTTGGAAGTAAACATACCGGAGAAATGATCTTTCTCAGAGTTCTGGCGAAGTCGTCGACTCTGTTTTTATGGACTTTGTCTGAGCGGACCAATTAACAATTTTGATTAGCTAGATGTGGAGTTGAAGTACCGAACAAGAGTTATCAGAATGTTTAAAGGTTTATACCGTTTCACAGCGAGTTCTAGAAATTCTCAGAAATTTTCCGGCGAACGATGATTATCCGATATCATCGCCTGGAACTGATTCTGATTGAAGGGTTTGAGTTAGCAGAAGCTTAACAACTGATAGAAGATGGAAGAATTGAGAAACTTACTGTTTTAATGGAAGACACGGTTTTTCGGCGAAAGTCCGGCGAGTTCAAAAAGCTTTTCCGACGAACTAAAAATAGAGCGAAAGTGAAATTGAAGGTTCTACGGATGATTTTGAGTCGAGAGAGGATGCTATTGTTGGAGTAATTCAGGAAATGAATATCTTCGGTTATGAAAAACCGAACATCACCAGAATTCAAGTTAATTCAAGACTGAATTGATTAGGATCGTCGGTGCATCGGTTATAATCTAGAATCCGCGATCACTCAAACGTTTTGGACGGTTGGAAAGCCGATTACGGTTTCAGTTTGGCGCAACAGGTTGATTCATGGTTGTTCATAAATTTTAATTGTTTCCTAGAACTCACAAAAACATCAAGTGGCGGAGTGGTTACATGTGCGCGAGTTAAGACTTTGACTCACCCGGCTGACCCGGGTTCGAATCCCGGCAGCCGGTTTTTCTTTTTTATTTATTTTATTTTCACTTTTTATTAATTATAGTTTTTAACTTCTAATTTGTTTATTAATTATGCATCGTTTAAAATTAAAATAAACATAAATATGCAACGAAACATTTATAACTTGATATTCGATTACAAACGAAGCGGGTTTGGAAAACCCTTTTTTTGACAAATGTTACACTCATTGGTTGCCGGTGACAATTGACGACGGGGGTACACAAATCGGGGTTATTTGATTTGAATTCAGGGTTTTGTTTACAGTTTTTTTTAAATGGGTTTTGGTTTTGGTGGTTGTTTGTTTAATTTATAATAGTGTAGTGGATGATTTGAATAGTTGGAATGGGTTGAAGTTAAGGTTTTGGTAAATTTGGGGATTAATGTTAGGTTTTAGGTTGATTAATATTAGGTTTTAGGCTGTTTGGTTCATTATTGAACAAGAAAAAGGATTATCTGAACAAACAGATGGAGTTGAGCTTTTTGGATTAGCTTAATGTCGAGAGAGTAAGAGATAGATGAGAGAGAAGAGAGACAAGGAATAAGGTTTTGGGTTATGTGGCAGTGAAAGTGAAAGGAAAAAACTTATATTTTAAATATCCTAGGGAAATTACTAACCTGCCCTCATGTTCAATGCGCATGTCATATTTAACTGAAAATTTTAACTTGGTTGTTGCTAAAGGACGTAGAGTGTAATGAGTTTTACAAATGAATGATTGTGACTATAATTATTGAAGTTAAAAGCTATCCGTTGCAATCCAATACAAACATAAAGGACGAAAAATATAATTTACCCAAATAAAAAAGTTGTCGAGTCGGTAATTACGCGTGATGTAAAATTTGTTTACGGCGATGAATATTTTTTTACATCATAAATAATATTTTTACACCCGATGGAAATTTTTGTATCCGACATTTTTTTTATTTTTCGCTGAAACAAGTGATATATTTAATGATTTTTGAGAACATTTCTTTGTAAAAAAAACTTTATGAAAGACCTAGTTCTCACAACTTAAGGTGGTCTTCATTTTTTTGCTGAACAAGCGATTTTTTTAAAGATATTTGAGAAATTTTCTTTTTGAAAAACCCTTTTAGAAGACTTAGTTCTCGCGGTTCTCACAACTTAAGGTGGTTCTTATTTTACCCTTTCCAGTATTGTATGATTATAATTTATGGATTAGGATCAAATACAAACGATAATGTAATTAAGAAGGGTAAGAAAGATTCTAGTCCATTAATCTTAGATTTGGAGGGTTGAGATTAGTTTTTGGGAAATGAAGATAATAAAAGGGCATTAAGGGAATCCTACATTTATGGATTTTCTCTCTCCAAATGCAAGGCACATGCCAATTCCCCCCGTTAATTTAAAATGTTCAGAACTTTTTCATATGATCTTTTTTTAAAAAAAATCACCATAATAACAAGTGTTTTTATCTTTAATATGAGTATCATATTGTCATATAAAAAAATAAAAAATTTTATTTTTACTGGTTTTTTTTTGCATTGTGTTAAAGGTTCCGGTCATTGTGTTTTTTAACTGGATTTTGGCCATTTCGTTTTACTAGGGTTTCTATACATTATGTTATTATCAAAACCTATAACACACTGTTAATTTGAGTTCTACCCATTGCGTTTTTATGCGAACCTATAACACAGTATATGACACATTGAAGATGGTGTTATATCTGGGTTTTCTATACATTGTGTTCTTGGTTCTGGTCATTGTGTTTATTCTGCTATCCATTGTATTTTAATCTATTGTTTATAGTGTGTTAATCTGTTGACCATTGTGTTTTAGTCTGTTTTCCATTGTGCCTTTTTATTTGCTCTCACTAATTATGTCTTTTATCTGTTGTCATAGATTGTGTTTTTGGTCTACTTTACATTGTGTTTTTAGTTTGATACTCATTGTGTTTTACTTTATGTCCATTGTGACTTTTATCTGTTGTCATCGATTGTGTTTTTGGTCTACTTTCCATTGTGTTTTTATTTTAATACTCATTGTGTTTTATGTTATGTCTATTGTGTAATACGTAACTATGTTTTCTCATTGTGTTTTACATTATGTCCATTATGTAATACACAACTGGGTTTTCGAATTCTTTTTCTAGATATAACAACATGGTACTTATATTAAAGATACAAAGACGCTCGATTTTATGGTATATTTTTTTTTTGAAAACAAATTACTTATAAAAAAGTTATGGACGTTTAAGAAATAGGGTGAAATAGCATGTCACTTGCATGTGCATAATCTTTTTATTCTCTTTGACGAAAGAGTAAATTACAAGTTTTGTCCTTTATGTTTACCCCAAATTGCAGGCGCTGTCCTTTTCCTTTAAAACTGACGGGTTCTGTCCTTGATGTTCCAAAATCTTGCATGTTATGTCCTTTAGGCCAAACCCAGTTAGATTTTTTGGTTAAATCTACTCACCAAAGGGTATTTTTGTCTTTTCACCTATATATTTAATATTATTATTTAAAAAATAAAACTAAATATTTTAAAAGAATATTGTTATTATTCTTATTACTATTATTTATTATTTATACATATATAAGAGTAAATATGATTCTCCATTCTCTCTATCTACAACTCTCTCTCTCTCTCTCTCTCTAGCTCTCTACCACTCCCTCTCTCTACCACCATCAACTACCACCTTGTTAGGATCTGAGTTTGAATTACTTGTAGTTTTTGTTTCAAAAATGGAAAATGATTGAGTTTTAAAAGAGATTTGCAGCGGAAATTAATGGAAAACTTTTACTACAAGCAATGGTCGTTTGTTTTCATCATCATGCTTTCAAGTTGGTAAACTCGCATGTGATTCACAAACTCCCCCTCAGCCTTTGCAATTGAAGTTTGGTAGTAAGAAAATGCAGAGAAAATGATATGCGAAAGTTGATCTTTTAATAGACAAGTTAAACTGTTACACAAGTTACCTATTTATACTAAACTATCTAACCACTGAGCATCTTTGATGACGTCAGGGTTGATAGTGACAGGAAACTATATGTAGCTAACTACAAACACGGCTAATACTAACTATCGGTGCTTAGCACTGTTACATTGATTATCTATTTAATGACTAAGCTCTGATCTCTATCCTCTGATCCTTGTAACTCTGGCAGACCTTTGCAACTTTGTGAAGTCAGATGATAGGAGAGCAGTCTTTAGGGAAAACAGTGTATATACAACAGAGGTTGTAACCTCTGATAGTTTAACCAAAGCTCGGATAGTGTTATTTGGCTTTGTATCATCTGTTCCTTTCATAGGGTTCAATCCCAACAATCTCCCCCTGGAACAGATGATGCCAAAAACACTTTATTCTTGGTCTTTATTCCTCAGGAAGAATTCTCTTATTTGACATTTGAATTGAAGTTCAAAGTTAAGAGATTCTATGTCATCAGCATCCTTCTCTAGCTCTAAACATAATAATTCTTGGAAGTCTTCTACTGTAAGCCCATAAGCAGCTTCCATAGATAGTTTAGTGGCATTACCATCAGACTTGAGCAGTGTCAATTCATGGGTGTCTTTGTCGACCTTCCATTTTAGAATTTTTGGGTCTAAAAGTTTTCTTGAATGAGCTTTTATTGCTGAGGATTGAGAAGGAGCTATTTGTGATAAATCTTTAGCCAGCTTAGCACTTGAATCATCTGTTGGATAATCAATCATGTTCTGTATACCTTCTTTGATGAATGTATCTCAAACTCTTTGTCAGTCTTTTCAGACATCTCCCCTTGCCTTTTTCTGTGTAACAGGGTAAGTGTGGAATGGGCAGATGTTGTGCTGGACTTTTTGGAGAGTTGGGCTTTGAGAATAGCATCTTCTTTTGAATAATCAGGTTTAGGAGGCATGGATGGATCCTTTTTCCTCCTTTTTTCCAAATTCTTGTAAGTGTCTATCACCCTGACCTCACTCCATCTCATCACTTGGTTCTTTGAACCATAATGATTCTGAATTAGTTCATTCTTCATTCTCTTCAACTTTAAGTCTCTTTCAGACATATCTTTCTTGTGTAAATCCCAATTGGGAGGAGTTGGCTTTTTAAGAGGATCTTTCAACATTTCTTGCATTCTGTTGATTTCTTCTCTCAGCTCATCTAAGCTCCAATCCCTGAACTGTGCCCTTGTTGCCTTATACTTCTTGTTCTCCATGATATACTCAATGAGTTCACTTTTGACCAGCTTATCTTCCCTTTCTGAAATCTGGTTGCTCAGGTTCTTGACAAAGTTTTGTAAAATGTTGGCTTTACTTAGTTGAAAGGACATGGCAATCTGTATTTCTCTATCATCTTTACCAGTTGATTCTCTTTTGGCAGTATCCTCTGCTTGCTTCCGTTTCAATTCCAGGTAATCATCAACATTTGCAGGTCTTGGATAGCCATCAAGGGATAGGATTGTTCTTTTGTCAGGGTCATCCTCTGAAAAGAAACTTAGGATCTCTTCCTTGGCTGCTGGTAAATCAAGAGGATACAGCTTTGCTGCAGGAGTAACTTCAAGAGTTAAAGATGTTGTAGGCACTGATGTGGAGGTCATTGGTTGTGATGATAGTGGAAGAGGTGCAGGAATCTTATCATCATTTATCACTTTTGTGATCTTTCTCCTTTTAAACCTTAAAGTGGGTGATGGTGGTAGTGGGATCTTAGGTGGTGTGGATAATGGATGAGTTGATGTGGGAAATGTGATCATGGCTGTGGATAGAGTTGCATCTGTTGCAACCTCTGCTGTATCAACAGATGTTAACACAACAGGTACTGTAACATCTGCTTGTGTGGATGTGGGTTGTGGTTTTGAAGATATGATAGGTTTTTGAGAGGTAGAGGTTTTAATGGTTGGATTGGTTTCAGGCTTAGTTTTAGGGGGTGTGGATGTTGGTTGCCTGACTTTTCTAGCAGGTATCCTCTTTGATGAAGTACAACCTCTCCTTTTTCTTTTTGCTGTTCAATCTTTTTCTCAACCAACGCTCTGATCTCCTCAATCACTATCTTCTTGTGACTAGCCCTTGCCTTGGCCACAGTTTCATCAGTTAAATCTATCTTCTTTAAACCATCAGGCCTTGGAATATTTAAAGTAGGTCTGGCCTTATCATCATCTATTTTCAGCTTTTTGTTTCGCAAAGGTTTCTCCCCCTTTTTGGCTTCATCTGTTGTAACAAAGATAACCGTTGGAGGTGCATGACCAGTGGTTGTGAGTAGATGAGCTTTGATGGCTTTAATGTCTGCTGTAGTGTCTTGATATCTATCTTCAACCATATTTCGAACATTATTCATCTGATGCTTATGTTGTAGTTCCAACTAATGTTGTTGGTGTTGAAACAGAGGGTTTAAAGCATCTTTGAGATCAGCAGTGGATAGAACAGAGGGTTGACTTTTTGTAGCTATCATCTGCTTCAGTAAACTTTTGATTTCATCAACAGAATTTTCTATCCTTGTCACTCTCTTCGTCAAATCCTGGTATTTTAGCTCATCACCTAATTTAATAGAATCATTTGAACTCCTACCTGAAGTGGTAGTTGTATCTATGGTATCATTAGCAATGGTTTTAGTACCAGCTTCAACCATAGATGCCCCTTTGTCTTGGAACTGGGGACTTCCCACAATAGAGGTAACAGTTGTTGCCTCAACAGTGGTTGCCTTCAACCAAGTCTTAGTAATGAAACCACTGTCCAATCGAGAACTTGGGAGTTCAGCAATTGTAGTGGCTGCTTGATTTGAACTATCACCAGGGTTACATGTAACCCAAGGGATGTAACCTCTTCATGTGCTGATGGGCTAGCAATGAATAAAGAGTCAGACCTAGCCTCTTGATGAAGTATATTCTCAGTAATAGGTTGTTGAGAAGTGCTGGTTTGTGTCTGGTCTAATTCAATTGCATTCAGCAATGGTAACATAGTAGGTGGAAGTGTAGTTATTGGTGAAGGTGGCTGTGTAGAAAGCGACAGTGCCCTGGGAGAGGGGCTGTGGAAGATAGAACCAAGTGGATCTAGAGCTTCATAATTTGGTGTCCCTATGTCTACAACCTGATCCTTTTGTAAGGATGCAGGAGGAGTTTCATAGCCGGTTGGAGATCTTTGAATCCATCTGCTTTGAAGAAGTAGAAGCAGTGGTTGGTGACTTTGGTGTTGTCACTGGGTTAACCTCTGGGATCTCATCTTCCAGAGGACCCTTTTTGGGTTTGTTTGGGTTTTTGGTAAGTGTTTTGGTTTTCTTTTTGAGGATTTTTGGTGTGGGCTTCAGAGCAGCGGTTGTGGTGCCCTAATCACCAAGAGCAGTGGGCTCAGTAGCAAGAGGTTGAGTTTGAACATTTTGTTCAGGTAAAACTTGCTCAGCCACCTCTACTTGTGTTTTCGCAACTTTATCTTGGTTTGTTATTCTGGTGAAGGTTTCATGAGTGAGGCAGCCTGGTTTAGTCACAACGCCTTTTTTACTTTCAGTACCTTTGATTTGATCTTGTAAGTAAACACTCATAAAACATGGATGAATCGACATAGTTTAGGGTAAACACTGGTGAGGGATAAAACAGGGTTTTATAGGGTTTTGAAAAAGTGAACATGACGTGGCATATGTTGCAAGATCTGATGGCTAACAATTGGCCACGTGTAACCTCTGATGAGAAAAGTACTGATTTTAACACTGTCAGTGGATAGCTATCAGTGTTTTGAAAAAGTGGTAAAATGGAAGTTAGAGGATACACTTTAACAGTGGATAAGATTTTGAAGCCTATCAGAGGTTTTGAGCAAACATATGTTATGAGCAGACTTTTAAAGATTTATTGAAAAATTTCAACTTTAACTATTTTTAAGGATGAGTTTTGATTTTCTGAACACATTTTGATGCTATGTATGCATGGATTTACAAGAAAATTTGTTTTTAATCCATGTTTAGCATTCCAATTCTTGAGATCAAGTTTTCAAAGGTAGATGTATCCAATGCCTTGGTTAAAACATCTGCTAACTGATCTGAAGTATGGACATGATGCAAAGAAATCAAACCTTTTTCATAACAATCTCTCACAAAGTGATGTCTGATGTCAATGTGTTTTGTAGTTGAGTGAGAAACTGGATTTTTAATGATGTTTTCAGCAGCTTGATTGTCTAATTTGAGTGGAGTCTTTAGTGCAGTTACACCAAAATCCAGCAACTGGTTTTGAAGCCACAAGAGTTAAGCAGTGCAGCTAGCAGCAGCAATATACTCTGCCTCAGCAGTGGATGTTGAAACTGCAACCTGCTTTTTGCTTTGCCAAGACACTAGACAATCACCTAGGAATTGACATCCTCCTGATGTGGACTTCCTTGTAGTTTTACACCCAGCAAAGTCACTATCTGAAAAACCTGAAAGCTCAATATTCCCATTAGCTGGATACCAGATACCAAGGGTGGGAGCACCTTTTATGTATCTGAATATCCTTTTTACAGCAATAAGATCAGACTTTCTAGGTAATGCCTGTGATCTGGCACAAACACATGTTGCAAACATGATGTCTGGCCTTGATACATTTAGGTACAATAAAGACCCAATCATGCTTCTATAAAGAGTTTGATCAACAAGGTCATCTTTACTATCAATGGTGACTAGCTTGGTGGTTGCCATGGGTGTGCTACATGGTTTACAATCATCCATATCAAACTTTTTAAGGAATTCTTTCACATACTTGTTTTGATGGATAAATGTACCATTTTGCAATTGTTTAACTTGGAGACCAAGAAAACATTGGAGCTCGCCCATTGCACTCATCTCAAACTCTGCTGCCACGATTTTCGAAACTCTTCACACATAGCAATGATTGTGGATCCAAAAATGATGTCATCCACATAAATTTGGACAAGCACCAAATCTTTTCCTTTCCATTTTAAGAATAGGGTTTTATCTATTTTACCTCTAGTAAACCCTATTAATAAGAGAAAAGTGGATAAAGTTTCATACCAGGCTCTTGGTGCTTGCTTCAAGCCATACAATGCTTTGTTGAGCTTGTAGACATGATCAGGATGGAATGTATCTTCAAAACCTGGAGATTGACTGACATACACCTCTTCTTTGATTTTTCCATACAAAAATGCACTCTTTATATCCATTTGATACACCTTTATGTTGTGGTTAGCAGCAAAAGCTAAGAACAGGCGAATAGCTTCCAACCTTGCTACAGGAGCAAAAGTCTCATCATAGTCTATACCTTCTTCCTGTATGTAGCCTTGAACCACGATCCTTGCTTTGTTTTTTACAACAATACCCCTTTCATCAGTTTTGTTCTTGAAAACCCACTTTGTGCCAATTAGACTTACATCTTTTGGCAGTGGCACAAGCTCCCAAACTTGTTGTCTCTTGATCTGAAGGAGTTCTTCTTGCAGGGCTTCTACCCAGCTGTTGTCTTTCAGTGCCTCTTGGTACTTGACTGGCTGTGTGAGTGATATAAAACCAGCAAAAAGACAAATATTTTGGGATTCGCTTCGTGTGAGCACCCCAGATTTGATGTTGCCAATAACTTGATCTGCTGGATGGCTTTTGAGATAAATCAAATCACCTTGGTATGGAACAATAGCATTTTGAGGTGATGGCTGCAAATGTGTATCATCTGAGCTAACCTCTGCTGGTGAATTTGAAGTATCAGCCTCTGATGTAAATGGAGGTGGTGGTATTGGGGTATAGAGGTAACATTCTGATGATTTTTGTGCCCAATTGTAGGACTTTTATCAACAGATGTTTGATTTTGTGAACTGGCAGAGGTTTGAGGATCAACCACTGTTGACCCAGAAATGGCAGAGTTTACACAAGAGCTTGTAGCACCTGATCCTCTGTTGGAATAATAGACTTTTGTTTGTGGAAGCACACAGTCATATTCTTGATCTTGATCTTCTCTAGATGGTTGTGGTGTACCTGCATTGTCTAGCTTGATAGAAACATCAGCAAATGTGAGTTTATCTAAATCAAAAAGCTCTGCAGGATTTGCTAGGATTTTCAGTGATGAAAGTTCATTGAACTTCACATTCAGAGTTTCTTCAACACACTTGGTCCTAGAGTTAAAAACTCTGTAGGCTTTAGCAGTGGTTGAGTATCCCAGAAAATAACCACAGTCAACTTTGGCTGCAAACTTAGATATAGAATCTTTTAAGTTCAAAATGAAGCATGGACAGCCAAAAACTTTAAAAATAGGAAATCAGAGGTTTGATTTTATACAAAATCTCATAGGCAGTCTTTTGATGCCTGTGGTTAATCAAAACTCTGATTTGGACATAGCAAGCAGTGTTTACAGCCTCTGCCCAGAAAGACAAGGGTAAACCAGAGTCTACTAGCATAGTTCTTGCTGATTCAATTAAAGTTCTATTTTTCCTTTCAACCACCCCATTTTGCTCTAAACTTCTTGGAATGCTATATTGTCTAACAATTCCTTTTGACTCACAAAAAGCATCCAACTCCATATTTTTAAACTCTGTTCCATTGTCACTCCTAAAGATTTTTACTGGAAGATCAAATTGCCTTTCTACTTGTTTAACAAAGTTTTGCAAAATGACTGTAGTTTCATCCTTAGAATGGAGGAAGAAGGTCCATGTAAACCTAGAGAAATAATCAACTATCACTAGGCAATACATTTTGTGTTTTAAGCTCATGATTTGCACTGGGCCAAACAAGTCCATGTGAAGCAATTGTAAACACTGGCTTGTTTTGGACTCTTCAATTGATTTGAAAGAACTTTTATGTTGTTTTCCTTTTAAGCAGGAAACACAATGTTCTTCACAGGAAAATTGCTTGTGAGGCAAACCTCTTACAAGATTTTGTTTTGAGAGTGTGGTGATAGTTTTGAGATTTGTGTGTCCAAGTCTTCGATGCCATAACTCAGTCTCTTTTGCTAGAAGCAACTGAGAATAAGCATGTTCCAGACATAGGATTATCTTTTAGCATATCTACCACATACACATTCCCACTTCTGTGTGCAGTGAGTTGTGCTTTGCTCAGCAATGATTTGATCAATCTTTTTAACAACCTCTGGTCCCACAATTTGACAAGTTTTCTTAGTGAAGAAGGATCCATACCCTCTGTCACTCATTTGTGAGAGACTCAGCAGGTTAAATTTTAGATTGTCAATTAAATTCACATTTTCAAACTTGAGTTTACCAGCCAGAACCGACCCAGACCCTAAAACCTTTCCCTTTGAGTTATTACCAAAAGATATATCACCCCCACATGAGCCATGAAGTCCTTGAGAAGAGCTCTACATCCTGTCATGTGCCTTGAACCTCCAATATCTACATACCATAAGCTATTAAGGCAAGTAGAGGGTCCCTGAACATCAAGTAAATAGATCAGTTAAGATAGGTCTCCAAAGCCAAAATGGCTTTGGATGGGGTCACAGATGGTCCAGCCTCAAGTCTAGGACAATGGTCAGTGGTTTGGACATTTTCTTGTAACATCTGCTCTTGACCATTTCCTATCAGATGATTGTATCTATAGGGATGCTTATTCACTCTTTGCTTTGAAGGCTTTTTGTATCCTTCATAAGTAAGAGGAACCCTTTTATAGGCTGGTTGGCCATACCCTCTTGGAAATAAATTTGATGGTGGGGCATCTGTCACTTGCACCTCTCTAGAACAGATGTTTCAGTTGGTTCAAAACTCTGCTTAGATTTATTTCCAGCAGAACTTGAACCTTCTCTTTCTAGTACTTTTGCCTTGATCTCTTTTACCTTTTGCTCATAGTTTTTGAGATAGACACACTCTTGAGTTAAGTGATTTGTTTTGTTGCAGATGGTGCATCTTGAAGAGTTTTTGATAACACAAATTTTGTTAATGTCATGGGCTTTTAAAAGAAAACAATCTGCAGCCACATGATTTCTTTTTTCACAAAATTCACAAAACAAGTTTTTAATCTTTACTCTTCTTTTCCTATCAGACTTTTTATCAGCACTGGTTGTAACCTCTGGTGGTACATCTTTGATAGGGATCACCCGTGCTTTTGGGGCTTTAATACCATCAGAGATTGTAAAGTCCACCGTCTTAAAGTTTTCTAAAATATCACATTCATCTGACCATGTTGGTTTAAAATGATATTTTTCAACTTCTTTTGTTGAAACCTCTGATTTTTCCAAAACAATTTTGTTTCCAGCTTTATCTGTGATTTTTATTTCTTCACCAGCCAAATTTGTTGGGACTATTTCAACCAACTCATAATCAATTTCAGCAACTTTTTCTCATTTTGGTCATAGTTCTAAAACCTACACCAAACTTAATGTTGCTCTTGTTCTGAGCATCAAGCATAATCTCATAACCTTTACATGACTCAATCCATTTTTCACAAGTGATTTGGGTTTCTTCTAACTCCTTTTTACACACTTGGTATTTTTCTACCATAGTTTGGATTGGTCCTTGGTTATGCTTGATTCATGTCTCAGGCTACTCATTTCAGAATTTTTTTCACTTAACTTTGATTTTAACTCTTTAATCAGTTTTTCAAAATTAAGTTCATCTTCTAAAATTTTGTTCCTCAGGTTCTCATTCACCATGCTTAATGTTTGCAAAAGCAATGATGCATTTGTCAAAACATAGATCTTTAAGGATCTGAGGTGATACCTTTGTAGTAGCCATGAGAGCACAATCACACTCATCTTCACACACATCAACATTTTTGGCCATTAAAGCAAAGTTCTCATCAGTCAAATCCTCAGGCAAGCTACTCCAGTCAACATAACTTTGTGTGAAAAAGCTCTGTTGACCAACCTCTACTAGACTAGCAGTGGTTTGAGTAGGTTGTGTGACAATGGGTACTTGTTGTACATGCACTTGAGGATGTGATGGTGCCTGAACATATTGAATTTGTGGAGCAGTGGAATGAACATAATGCACTGGAACAGTAGTAGCAGGATGCAAAGTGGGCAGTGTTTTGGACATGTTGAGCATGGGTATATTGGGAATAATGAGCAGTGTTTTGTGTGTGCTGAGGTCTAGGGCCAGGATGAGTCACTATTGGTCCAGAATTTTGAGACCTACATTCTCTGGCAAAGTGTCCTAACCTATTACACTTATAACACTTGACTTTTGATTTATCCAGCCCAACCTTCAATCCCCCATGCAATCCTAGGAATTTCCTACCAGTTCTCTTATAGAATTTACTAGCCCTAACACTCAATAGGGCCAGTTGGTGCAAAATTTCCTATCTAAGGACTAAGCTCTGATCTCAATCCTCTGATTCTTGTAACTCTGGCAGACCTTTGCAACTTTGTGAAGTCAGATGATAGGAGAGCAGTCTTTAGGGAAAAGCTTGGATAGTGTTTATTTGGCTTTGTATCATCTGTTCCTTTCATATGGTTCAATCCCAACACACCTCAAGCACCATCCACCACCGCAACCACCATCCCACACCTGCAACCACCATCCACCACCACACTCTATCTCTCTCTCTCTTTTTATCTCTTTCTCTCTCTATACCAACCACACGCAACCACCATCCCACACCTGCAACCACCGCAACCATCATCTCTCTCAACACCCTGCAACCACCACCTGCAAACCAACCATCATTCCCCTATACCCAACCACCAACATCCACACTTGCGACCACCTGCAACCATCTGTGGTTGCGGAGTTGTGGATATTGATGATTTGTGGAGATGAATCGTAGTTTTAGGGTGCCGGAAAAGGAAATGCCGGTACCGGAAAATACCGGAGGCGTGTTTGTGTTTTTGGGGGTTTTGGGTATTTTCGATTTTGGGGATTTTGAGGTTTTTGAGTTGATTTGGAGATGATGCCTGATGGTAGAGGGTGGTGGTGATGGTGATGGTGGTTGTAGACGATGAAGGTGGTGGTGGTGATGGTGGTGTTGGTGTTGACAGTTGTTCTTTATTTGGTGGTGGAGGTGGAGGGTGGTGAAGGGTGGTGGTGAAGACGTTGTAGGGAGGCGGTGTTAGACGATGATGGGTGGGTTGTGTGGGTGTTTTGGTGCGGTTACAACTGTGGTGGGTGGATGGTAATGGTGGGGTTACAGGGTGGTGGGTGGTTGTGTGGGTGGTTTTGGTGTAGTTACAACTGTGGTGGGTGGATGGTGATGGTTGTTATGGTGGGGTTGCACTATTGAAGCGGTGGGGGTGGGTTATGCGGAACGGTGGTGGTGGTGGGAGGTGGCGGTGGGTGAGAGAGAGAAAGATAGAGAGAGGGAATGAGAATTTAGAGGAGAGAGAGAGAAAATGCAGAGTTTTGTTTTATTTTTATAAATATATTTTTTATTTTAAATATCTTTATTATACTTACACAATAGTCTCTAACCATAAGCTCTTTTATACAATAGTCATTGATGAGATGAAATGACAACAATGTTCTTATGTGCAAGGCACAGACCAGATTTAACCAAAAAATATAACTGGGTTTGGCCTAAAGGACATAACGTGCAAGATTTTGAAACATTAAGGAAGAACCCGTCAATTTTAAAGGCAAATGACGAGCGTCTGCAATTTGGTGTAAACATAAAGGACAAAACTTGTAATTTACTCTTGACAAAATTGTTATTCCCGCTTGATTTCTTTTGGGAAGCTCGTCACTCTATAGTGACTTCTTACATTTTTTATTTTTATACTCATTTGTAGAATAACTCAACCCATAATTTATAACAATAGTGCGTATCTTAAATTGATCATAAAATTATAAATGTTTGTCTATCTTATAGTTCGATTCATAATTTGTAATGAATTTTGATTCACTATGGTTCACGACTACGACCGAAAACATTGCACCCAACTTTTCAGGCCTCACTCATTGCTATAATTCATTTGGATTCTTCAATTACGACAATACGATTAACCTATTACATTACATTACTTTCGTCAAACTGTGTGTATGTTACTTTCAGACCAGTGTGTGGTTAAACAGACATTCTTCTAAAATATATATATATGTACATGAGGTGTGTTCTAAAGTCTTTCTGCGCTTTTAAATAAATAAAAAAAATTGAACACTATCTATACATATATATATATCTAACTATTGACTAGGAATATATTATAAAAAAAACACATGATTACGTTTGTTTAAACTGAATGATGAGGTTTGTCATGTTGCCTATTAAGTTAATGACAGCTTTATTCTTTTAGGTCTCAAAGTTCAGAAAAGAAAATAATAACTTTAGATGATTAATGTTTGTTTTCATAACCTGATATGCCATGACGATTGAGCCACGTATTTCATTTTTATAGCAATTCCTCGTTGATACGGAAAAAAGAGCATATTTCGATCTTTTGATCAATACATATCTTACCTTAATGACAATAAAATCGTTTTTCTCTTTGTATCAACATTTATTTATTATAGGGGAATAGTGTCAGGCAGCTACAAAACACAAATAGGGGAATAGTGGCAGGCAACTGTCTGGCACTCCCCCATTGGACCAAAACCTTTATTATTTTTTATACGTTTTGAAATTACATTTTTGCCCTCAGCATAAAATTACGTTCTTGTCCCCTACTAAAAATAAATTACGTTTTTTCCTCCGGCCTAAAATTACGTTCTTGCCCTCGCTTGAAATTACGATTTTGCCCTCGATTAAAAATTACGATTTTGCCATCCGCTAAAAATTACGTTTTTGCCCCAGTTCAAAAATAAAAAATATGTTTTTTCCCAGCATAAAATTACGATTTTTCCCTCTGTTCAAAATATGATTTTTTTCCCGTTTAAAATTACGTTCTTGCCCGCTGCTCAAAATAAAATTATACTTTTCTCCCCAGCTAAAAATTACAATATTGCTCTCGATTCAAAATTATGATTTGGCCCTACGCTCAGAATTATGTTTTTGCCCCCAGTTCAAAATAAAAAAAATATGTTTTTGCCCCAACATAAAATTACGATTTTGCCTTGTTTTCAAAAATATGATTTTTCCCCGTTTAAAAAATTACATTTCGCCCTCAGTTCAAAATTACGTTCTTCCCCTCAGTTCAAAATAAAATTATGGTTTTGCCTCCAGCCTAAAATTAGATTGTGCCTTTAGTTCAAATTCGAATTTGCCCCAGCGCAAATTTACAATTTTGCCCATGGTTCAAATTTACAGTGCTGCCATTACTTTATCTTTTGGCAAATTACGATTTTACCCAGCTAAAAAATACAACTTTCAGTCAGTTAAAAATTAAAGTATTGCGATTGTTAACATTTTTAGCAAAACTATAAAAGTGTTTTGTTTTAATTGGTTGACTTGATTTAATTTTTTTATGTAAAGGAGTTGTCTAACACTCGTCATTATTCGGCCTCGCCCCGCAACGCGGGTGGGGCAACAACTAGTATTATATAAGACTAGTTTATTTTATTTATTTAGTTTTTCAAAGACTAGTTTATTTTATTTTATTTGTTTGTTTTTCAAAATTATTGTTTTTAAAACAAACTATTAAGACCAAAAAGACCTTGTATCTTCGACCACAAGAGAACATTCTTACTCACAATCAGTTGGTTGAGAATTGGAGAAAGTTACCAATAAAACATTGGAGAAAGTGCACATATCCAATCACGACTTTCTTGTTTCCATGAAAGGTAGTAAGCGATCTTCTCTAGCAACACAAAAAGTTAGCTACTAACTTGAAATCTGTTGTTGCAAATGGGTTTTTTGGTATACACTAATTTTGTCGTAGAACTTGTAGCTGCGAAAGTTGAGACGTCTACGATGCATTTAGAGTGTTGTAAATATTCCAGATAGAACTTTTTGGTCACAACTGAGCCTAAGTTGATTATTTTTGTGTTATCGTGATTAAAACTGAAGACTTGGTAGAAACTAAACCGAATTGGCATTGTTTGTAGATGTGGACATTGCTCTTCAAGGAGCATTTGTATGTATGTATCACATTTACTATGAAGGTTGTTTGATGAACTTTGAAATCGGAGAATGGGGAGGAGAAGCTTCAAAGCTCTATTTAAATGTCCGACACATTCGTGTTCATGAATATTTGCAACGATGTCTCAGTTGGTGTCTTAGGTTTTTCAAAGGGTGTTGCTAAATGTACCCCATATTTCTAATTTTTACTGAATGTATTCTCCCCAAAAGTTTTTCAATAAATACAATTAAACCTTATTTTTTGTAATTTCTTTAAAAATTGCATATACTTTAGGTTTTTAAACAATTTAAGTTTTTACTTAATCCTCCCTATTATGTCAAATTAAAATTTTTAACGCTTATAAAAAATCCTCCCTATATAAATGTTCAACATCATATATATATATATATATATATATATATATATATATATATATAGGGTTAGGATTATGTGAAAAGTACTAGGCTAATTGAGAAACTTGAGAAACATTCTGGACCAAACATTTTCTCTAAGCTTTTCGTAATATACACATATGTATAGTTTAAAATTGACTAAATACATATGTGTATAATGCAATATACATATATGTAGATAGTGAATTTTAAACTATACATATTTGTATATTACGAAAAGCTTAGAGAAATGTGTTGGTCCAAAATGCTTCTCAAGTATCTCAAATAAGATGGACTTCTCTTAGGATCCCTGCCGTATATATTATATATATATATTATATATTTTTATATATATTATATATATTATTTATAAAAAAAATAAATACACAATATATGCATTTATAAAAATCAATACACAATTCATCAAATCCCACATGGGAATTAATAACATAACTACAGGGTCAGCTAATTTATATCTATCTATACTATATAATAAAAGAAACAATGAGTGGACACTTGTCATTATTTTAGACCATCCTTAATGATAGATAATTATTTTTATTTAAATTATTAAATTTAATATGTGTTTCGAACATTTAAGAATTATGGATAAAGTTCCATAAAATATCTTATTATCTATTTATATTAATAATTAGGTTAGAAATTATATCTTATTTCCTTAAATGTAGATAATTATTATTTAATTTAAATTATTAAATTTAATATATGTTTCAAACATTTAAAAAGTTACAGATAAAGTTTCATAAAATATTTTATTATTTATTTATATTAATTACTATGTTAGAAATTATATCTTAGTAATTGAAACAAATATCGAGCATTTTCATAACGAGGGTGGAGGGAACGATTTAACAACTATCAAGCATTTTCATAACGATGATGGAGGGAACGGTTTTCTTGCTTAACAAATTATTTATTTATTTAATATATTTTAAAATGCAAGAAGAATAATAACTACATTTATCATATTAATAAATTTATCCAAAAACAACCATCCTTTTAAGATGCAACTCATGTCCAGATATTTGAAATTTAAAGATTATCGATAATTTATACTTATCTAATTAATTTAAATATTATTTTGTAGCTATAAATTTATCTAATTGGCTAATTGCTATATGACTGATTGGACATTTCAATAATTTTCTAACTAATAAATTAATACACTATTATTTAAATAAAATCTTCGCTATTAACTATTTGATTTTTATTTACTGAACTCGTGTAATACACTGGGTTATAACTTAGTAATAGTATAAAGTAATGGGCGCCTAAAATTGACTTCACTTAATTTTATATAAAAAAATCAAGATTAACCCAACAAGTCAAGAAACTGTGCGACTTAAGTGAATGAATTTAATATTGAGGCAATTATTTATTTATTATTATTTTTTTCTTTGAAAGATCAACCAAAATTTTATTTCATTCCTGGGCAACTAACTGTTTACCAGGAGAATCACCAGTAACATACATCAAAGAAAAAAGCTACACCCCAAGACAACTGAAATCAAAATTGCACCAACTATCCCATGATATTTTATCACATTTAGCTCTACCTTTCATCCACACGTAGCCAATCTCTTCAAGTCTTACTTCATCCGGTGCACATTAGGCCGCTTATCATTAAATACTGCCTCGTTTCGGCTTCTCCAAATGATCCAAATTGCCGCTTGGGCTACCAGATAAATCGCTCTTTGCCACCGCTTTGATCCTCGGTTCCTTTTATGTAAGTGTGCCAGATCTTTTAGTTCTAAGAAATAAATGGGATGTAGCCTGCACCATCCAGAGACAAAGTCCCAGATCTGATGGGCACACCGACACGACGCAAATAGGTGAAGAGCCGTTTCCTCCTCATCTTCACACATCTTGCAACGGACATTTTGCATGGGAACATTTCTTCTAACAAGGGCCATCGTAGTAGGTAATTTGTCTTGAATTAAACGCCATAGTAGGAAATTCACCTTTATTGGAGTGCACTTGTTCCATCCGAACTCCACTCCAATATTAGTAAAAACCATCTGGTGCGCCTTAACCCGTATGCTCTTCACCTAAAAGTTGCCCGATTCTTCCAAAGCCCAACCCCATCTGTCCGCACCCGTCCCGAACTCGTGCCCAAGAACTGCGGCGGAGAGGCTGCTGAGCTCAGCCACTTCGACTGCATTATACGGCAGTCTACACCAATCGAAAGTTAGTTCCGGCCCACTCTCCCCTTCGACGACCCTATCCTTAATAAGAGCATTTTTGTTTGATTCCAACTGAAATAAAACTGGGTATCTTTCACATAACGGTTCGCCATCTAACCATCTCTCTTTCCAAAAATGCGGCCCTTTTTCAGTTCCCGGCAGCCCTCGTAACAAAGATTCCAAGTTTATACCCATAGTATCAAAATCACTAGCCAAGTTGTGAATTTGTTTCCAAGGCCCACAATGGACGTCTTTGCGGGAATAAAACTCCACGACCTTGGATTATTATGTACATCCCACACCATTTTCCTCCACAAACTCCCTCTATCCTCCTTAAACCTCCACCACCATTTTGATAACATTGCTAAATTTGCTACTCGAAGAGACCCGAAGCCCCAAGCCCCAAGATCTTTCGGCGTCAACAAGCTATTCCAAGCAACCCATTTCATTTTCTCAACCTCTGGATTCGAACCCCAAAAAAAATCTCTACACATTTTTTTCTAACTTCTTTATCACTCCCAAGGGGCCTTGTAGAGAGAAAAATAATACGTAGGAAGAGCATTGAGGACGGACCGGATTAATGTGATACAACCTCCGAAGGAGATAGTATTTGCCTTCCACCTCGATAAACTTTTCTTGAAGATCTCAACTACCGGGTCCCTATTTTTAATGAGATTCATGTTCGCCCCTACTTGGAGGCCCAAATATGTAAATGGAAAGGACCCTCTTTTACAACCCATCATATTCGCCAATAGTTATCTTCCACCCAACCCCATAAAGACTACTTTTTTTTTAGGTTTACTCGTAGTCCTGTGGAAAGATAAAAACATCGAAGGAGACGTTTCAAGTTTACTAAATTCTCATAAGACCACGTACCCATGAAAATAACATCATCGGCATAGAGAAAGTGTGATAGAGGAGGCCCATTGGACGAGATAGTCAAACCATGAAAAACTCCAATCTCGCAAGCTTTCTTCATAACCCCGGTCAACGCTTCCATGGCAAGGATGAATAGGAAAGGAGACAACGGGTCGCCTTGCCTCAATCCCCTCGAGCAAGTGAACTCTTGCGTCAGGGAGCCATTAACAAGAACCAAAGCCCGTGCCGATGTAACAATAGCCATCACCCACTTACGCCACTTTAGAGGGAAATTCATTTGGCAAAGCAAAGCGTTTAAAAAATCCCAACTAACCGAATCATACGCCTTCTCGATATCGACTTTAAAAATCATCCCTTCCTCGTTTTTTTTAACCATGGAATGACCTCGTTTAAAATAATGACTCCATCGAGAATGCTTCTACTTGCCAAAAATGCCGTTTGTTCCTCCGATACTAGTTTTTGGGTAATCGGTTTCAACCGATTTACTAGAACCTTTGAGACCACTTTGTTAATACACCCGATTAAACTAATAGGACGATATTCATTTAAACCCTCGGGATCGGTTCGTTTTGGGATAAGGGCGATGACATACAACCAATGTTTAAATTTTCAGCCGAGTAAAAGTGATCGAACATCCTAACAAAGTCACCTTCCAATTTATCTCAAAACCTTTTTATAAAATTCAAGTTTATTCCATCCGGGCCCGGGCCCGATCACCATCACAATCCCATACCACCTGTTTTATTATTGAAGGAGAGAAAGGACATACCAAAATCTTGGCTTCGATGCTGGAAACAAGCGTAAGATACGGGCAATTTAGCGGTGGTCTAGACGCAATTGGCTCTTCAAATTTACTTGCAAAAAAAGAGAAAATATGATCCTTTACCAAAGGCGGTGCCGTCTCCCAAACCCCATCGATTAGTAAACCGTGAATCCGGTTATTACTGGTGTTAGCATTTACTACTCCATGGAAGTATTTTGTGTTCTCGTCCCCATCCTTTGCCCATCGAACCCGCGACTTTTGTTTTAAGTCCATAGACCTTAACTTATCCACTTCCATAATGAATGATCTACACCCTCCCCTTTCCTCTAATTCCACCTCGTTCAAGTCCCTTTGCTCGGCCATCAACTCTAGGTCCTCCAACCTTTTCAGTTTTGTGATATATGAGCTATTCATTTCAGATTTTTTGGTCTGAACCCACTCTTTTAATCACTTTTTTTACCCATTTTAGTTTTACGACTAAGGCCAAGTCCGCCGGGCCTTCGAAGTGAAAATTCGCCATTAGTTGTTCCACGTATTCAGCTGCCCCTGGTATTTCGAGCCACGAATTAAGGATCAATTATGAAAAGAAGTCGTATTCAGCACTTAAACGATTTAAGGATCAATTATATAATGAAAAGATTTACAAATGATGGAATTTGTAAACTTTAGAAATCGTTTTTTAAAGGGGGTATATTTAGTAAAAAGGGGAGTGCATTTAACTTACCTTTTTTCAAATAATGTGACAACTAGAAAGCGAAATTTCATTGTCGCAAAAGTAGCTAGGCGGACCCTAGTCGGCCAACGGGGGAGTTGGGTGTACTCGGAGTACTCGAGGAGTATCCGGGCAGTACTCGGACATGGTAAATATAAAAAATTAATGAATTATCGGATATTATAAATGTCACACCTTGATTTCCACATCCCGGTGGGCCCGGTGGGGAGTATCGTGACGTAAGATTGGTACCATCACAGTTAATATACACAGAATAACACAGCGAAAGTCTTGGAGTAAAATTACTATTACAAACCGAAATGTCCAAAGTTCAAAATATATACAGACGGTTCGTAATAAAAGATCCACAGGTGGATCGTAAAATTGTACAAAAGATGTTCAACAGACTTTAGGCAGATCTAAGGACTTGCAAGATCCTCTTATATCAATACCGAGCAACTTCCAGCCTATTTATGTATTGTACCTGTAACTCAGTCTT
Source organism: Scalesia atractyloides (assembly GCA_947069175.1). Classification (NCBI taxonomy): domain Eukaryota; kingdom Viridiplantae; phylum Streptophyta; class Magnoliopsida; order Asterales; family Asteraceae; genus Scalesia; species Scalesia atractyloides. Next base: position 84,151,468 of record CAMTDV010000016.1, read on the forward strand.
TTGAAAATACGTCAGTTTTCACTGGTAAATACAATTAAACAACTCGTTTTGAAAACATTTCAAAAATTGATTTAGGTGCACAAGACACGAAAAATCTTTTATAACTTGGGAATGTTAAGCTTTTAACCTTGTATACAGATTTACAATGTTTATCAATACATATAGGGCCAGTATAGAGACCCAGACATGATTAACCGACACACCACTTATAAACCCACGAAGGAGTTATCCCCAATTTGTGGGTAAAAATTATTTAGCATTCGCATCTGTCAGGTGTATGCCTACACCCCGTGCTTTAAGGCGTGGCCATTAGTAACTTAAATGAGTCGAGGATATCCAGGACATGGTCGCGTTAACCCTTAATGTTTAAGTTATCAAACAATACAGATCAAAACGGGTTATGCGGATTTACTAGCCACAATTCAGCATTCGATTGATCCCATACCCGACCAAACGGTAATAACTTACTGTATCCCAATCCCGTATAGGGAAAATAAGTTAAAAGTATTTACCTGAGCTAATACTTGATCTAATATGCAAGGTTTATAAATAACTCAGCCGTTTAATCAATAGGTAAGCGTAGGTAGCATTTGCTGGAAGGCTCTAGTCTGGAATTTATAATTAACCAATTAGAATGCTAACATGTCCTATTTAAGTCATAGACTTGGACCGACTAGCTTAAAGGATAATTAACGGTACAAAACGCTAGATTAAGCGATGACCGGAATAGAATGTAGTTTAAACCTTACAAGTACTAAGACTTGTATAATATGGGTAAACTATTTACATTCTGGAATTTGAAATAAAAATGATAAGGTTAAACCCGTTTCGGTTAAATTATGGAAACTAGTCACATAAGCTTAACCGTGCGCATATAAGCGATACCGGGTAACCGGATAAGTCATTAACAAGTTCTATATGCCATTATTCTTTAAACAAGTTATAATATCAATAGGATATCGACTTGTATGCCCGTTAAGGTTTTAAAAGTGAAACTATGCACAATAAGGGCGTTTTGGTTATTACGCGACGTATAAAAGGAACTTGCGTATAATCTGATGTTATGATCATAAACATTCTGGAAAATACTTTATTAGTGATATAATATCAGTAAAATATCAAAAATATGTGATTTATAACTTAAGACCAAACTATGCTCCGTATGGGCATTTTGGTCATTTCACATATAGTTTCATAGCTTATTTGGGATTCTGAGTTTTATATAATGTACCTACTGTAAAAATATTTTAAATAGATTATTAACTCGGTAGGTAACAAGTCTTGCTTGATAGATATGGTTTAAAACCACACTATGTGCCGAAATGGCGTTTAAGTCGCTAAATGATGATTTATGCGATATTTAATGAAAATTGATGTTAGGATCAAGTTTGTATGACCAAGATATGTTAATTAGTATAACATATCAGTAGGTAAAAAGGTTTTGTTTGAAAAGCTTGATTAAAACCGATTTATGTGCCATATGGGCATTATCGTCATTCATTGACATAATACAAGAACTTGTGGTTAAACTCAGAATGTAATCTGACTTAACATCCCAAATAATCCTATTTATGATATTATACCAGGAGGTTATGAGTTTTATAAAGAAGTTATGCTTAAAACCGTTTTAGATGCCGAAAGGGCATTTTCGTCCTTTAAAAGCGTGATTATTATAAAACTCGGTTTATAATCAGAATGATAAAATCATAAAATGTGAATTACATTAAGATATCAGTATATAACTTATTTACAAGTTCATTACATATTAAAACCTTGTTTTTAACAAAAGAGGGCATTTTAGTCAAGATATGGCATAATGAAGAACTTGTGCGTAAACTAGGATTACTATTATGATCATGTAATATAACCTCAGAGGGTTATACTACGTAATAATATGATCATAAAGAAACCTTAGATCAGTAGCTAACTAATCTAAATGGGGTCAGAATCGAAAGTCAAAGCAGAAGTCAAACTTCGCGACTTTCGGTTGCGAACCGACCTTAAGACTGGAATTGACGGGCTGAACATGTTCACACATCTTCTTATAATTGTTACCAAGTTTTTAAAGTGTTAAAACATATTTTATAACACCTATATTATTATATTTGAATTTTTTTACAAAACTGACCCGTTTGACTTTTTAGACTTTAACTTTGACCAGTCAATTGGTCTAGTAAACGTGATCTTTAGGAGGTACCCTTTTAAGGGACTAACACCTACCTAATTACGATCACTTAGCCATGTTCGTAATGAACTATGGCTGGACCATAAAGAGCTTAACCGAAAGTCAAAGCGTTTATCCAAAAAGCTTAACTTTTGGCTAATATAGCATAACAAAATGAAAAGAGCAGGGTTGGAACACTTACAAGTGATCCAAAGAAAGATTATAACTCAGTAGGATGCTCCCAATGACCAGGAACTTCTAAAGAGAGTATAGAGAGGAGAAAGATATGAATGAGCAAGGAATGAGAGCAACTTTGGTTGCTATTTATAGTGCAAGATGATGCACAAGATCATTCAAGGTGTTAGGAGCTGCTCTAGGATGTCTCCAGGTGGTTAGGGACATGTAAGGAGCTGGATGAAGGTGACAATTCACCAGAAAGGTGGCAGCAATGCAAGCTGCCAAGCAATCTGTCACTGGGAGTCCCTTTCGGACCGTATGGCATAATGCTTACGGTCCGTAAGGACCTTCTGGCGCCCATAGTTTTGAAATGGTTGCAGACCGTAAGGACATAGCCTTGCGGTCCATAACCGACCTTCATCTATAATTCTCCATTCTTGCTTACGGTCCGTAAGCACTAACGCTTACGGTCCGTAAGGGTCACCAGAGGCCATGAAAATTGGCATGTTGACATGTTTGGTCCCTTGACAACCAAAGTTTCATTAATGGACATAATTAGTCCCTTGACTTCATCAATTGTCGTTTAGAGGTCATAAAATGACATAACAGCAAGATTAGTCCCTCTCGTCCACAACATGGCACATTCGAGAGTATGGACACGTGTAGGTATATTACCGGTCACGAATTTACGAGGTGTTACAATAAATATGTCAAAATAAGCATAATTCAAGTCAAAATAAGCATAATACATGTCAAAATAAGCATAATATAAAAGTCAACAAACGAGGTTGACCGACTAGGCCGACTAGTCTCGACTTGGCCGACTGCTCTCGGACTACTCTCTGTAATTGTCAACAAACAAGGTTGAACGACTAGGCCGACTATGCCCGACTAGTCCCGACTACTCTCCGAAAAGTTAACAAACGAGGTTGACCGACTAGGCCAACTATGCCTGACTAGTCCCGACTACTCTCTGATGTTGACCGAGTTTGACCGCAGGCGACTAATTGAGTCCGCCTAGGTGAAAATCGCCTCGGAGGGGTTCCGAGGATTGACTACTCGCCGAGTACAAGGCCTTGGAATCTGACTTTTACAACATTGTGCGTCATGTCTCATATACACGTTGTAATGGATTTGGAGTGATTTTAATTAATGTGATGACTTTAAGACATGCCTCCAGTACCTAACTGATCATGATACCTGCAACTGCCCATTGAAGAACTAAGGAGCCGAAGCGTAAAACCTGTTTGTCTGCATGAGAGGGCACCTGTACAATATTTTTGTTAACCTTTTGTATATTGATCTTTAGTTTAAACTTTTGGGGGTTTACGGGTCCAAATGTTTCCCCCATATACGTGATCTGTATGGAACCAACATTTGGTTAACGTCCCTGTCTATTTTGTGTTATTTTTTTGTCCTAGTGGTCGGGTGCTTGGTTTTAGAAATCCCTACTTTTAAAACTCTGTGTGATCTATTATGAAGCACACCTTTATGTAGGGGTATGTTATGTTGGATCTAAGAGAGTTCGTAGTGTGTGCTTTCTAATAAAATAGTTGAATTAAATTAGAAATTTAATCAAACACTGATGAACAAACACATCAATCTATCACAATTGGATTTAGGAATTATTGCAAAACGATTTCACTTAATTCAAATAAGAATGTAATACAATCACAAGGCACCGACATACTTCCCCTCACTAGGTGCACTCTCTCACTTAGTTTTAATGCTCAAAGGCTCTAGGTTTTAACAATTACATATAGGAGGAGAGAACTGTTGGTGACGTCACCATGATACCGACCCTTAACAACTCATTAAATGATGTAACTACCAGCAGTTTTGAGAATACTTACACTGTTACATAAAATTGTTGCTTCTAAGTTGAGATAGTGAGAACTGGTGGATTTCACATAACTGCTGCTTGAGAACCAGCACTTCTAGAAATCCAGAACTTCTGATCTTTGACTTGTTAACTTGATCTTCTAGTCTCCAGTCTTGACTTTAATCGACTTATTGACCAACACTTTAACAATCCAACACTTTGTTCTTCTATTCTGTAATCTTGAAGGCAGTAGTTTATGTTCTAGTAGTTTGGGTAGCAGTTTTGTGAAGCCTTCAAGGGGGAAACTTCTGGTCTTATGAATGTATTTTAACTTATTCCATCAGGCAGAGAAAATGATTCCCTTAGGTTTTAACTTTCATCATCATCATCAGATCGTACATAACGTAACAATTTTATGTCTTCAATTGCTTATGATGATGTGATATATTGGTAAACATTTATGATGACATTTGGTTGTCTATTGTTTTTTGGGCTATAACGATGTATACCCCTTTATATTATCATGTATTTGCGTCAATTATATCTATTTAAATTTAAGATTAATGTACGCGTACAATAGAAATAAAAACTAACATCACACACACACACATAATATATATATATATATATATATATATATAGTAAAATGAGAACCACTTTGAATTAAGAGAACCATGAGAACCATTTTCCACCTTAGATCTTTCTGCAATGTGTGGTTGATATTAACAAACTATAAATTAGCAAGATTTATGTATACAGAGGTGTGTACCTCATGCTTTGGGAGGTTTTCAAAAAAATGATGTTTCACTTTTAACCGATAACTATATGTTTTTCTACTTATAACACCAAAGTTTTCATCTTGTACAATTTAACCTCACAATTTTTGTACTTTCAACTTTGGTCCCTACAATTTTCATATTTCGCAGATTTTACATTTTAAATTTTTTGAGTTAATAGGGCATAATGTGTGTGTGGTTCAACGTTTTAACATTTCATTTTACGTTTCGTACTAGATTTTCTGAGTTAATACGGCTCAACGTGCGTGTGTGGTTCAACGTTTTCACGTCATCTATCTTTTCCCCGTTTGATATGTTTGTTACAACACGCGGGGTCCTATATCGCTTAATTATTATTTTCTATGTTTTACTTGCAGTCTAATTTCTTTGCATTAACACATCGTAACTTTAGCATTGGTTTTCGCTGGCGGTGGTGACATTGGTGTTATTCGACACGGTTTTACGCCCCCGCCGGCGGGTGGTAAATCTAGTTGGATTTTAATAAACATGTATCATGTGTCATATGTTGTTTGTCTTGTGTGAAAATATTAATTTATTGAGAAAATGGTTATTTGGTAATTTGGTTAAAGGGCTATTAACTATTGACAAGAAACATGTCTTGAGTCCTATAATTGCTTTTGACTCTACATTCAAACCATCAAATTTTTTTATTGTTTAAAGGACATTTTCTTTATTACATTTTTAAACAAATGTAAAAAAATCTAAAAACATAGACCAATTTTTAACATCCCCAACTTCTCTATTCTTTTTACGTTTGACGGTTTTCGCTGGCGCGAACGATTACGTTTTACGTTCGACCAAAATAAACCGTCCTTTTTATTTTTATATTTCTCTTATTACATTTTTCATGTTTGATGTTTTACGTCGGTGTTTTTTTTACATTTTGATGTTTTACGTCGGAACGAAAGGTGCTTTCCTTCTAAAAACTGACACCAACCGTAAATTTATTACACAACCAATAAAAAATAAAAAAATTGTTATACATTTTACGTTTTTAATACACGTTGTCAAATGTTTATTACACGTGTTGTCTTTGTCGAACGTAAATGTTTTTGTTTATTTTTTACATAGTAATGTATTGCGTAAAGACGTTTTTTTTGCACGTTGTCAACATTTTTTTACGTACGTTGTCAAAGTCCATACCTTGGTTTATTTACACACATAAGAAATTGACAAAAACCCTGTTTTTCAAAAGGTTTTTTAACACATGTTGTCGCATGTTTTTTTACGTACGGTGTCCAATGTTTTTTTAAGTATGTTTTGAATTTTTTTTATGCGCGTTGTCTTTGAATAACGTACGCAAGAACAATTTTACGTATGCAAACATTTTCAAAAAAAAAACTTTTACATTTGAAATCGACAAAACCACCACCGTCGCCGTCACTATCGTCGTGCAACCACCATCTCCGTCACAGAACCACCACCGCAGCCGTCTACGTAACCCCGATCAATCATCTTGTCGGAGATCCGTTCCCGATCCGCCACCATCACCGACGACCCCACCCATTTCCGTCTTCCATGGTGGTTCCGCCGCCTTCGAACACCACAACCACCTCGACCTGAGTTTAACTTCTGGGCATTTTCTTTTGGATCTTGATTTGTTTTTTGTATATATTGAATATAATGAATCAAACATTTTTTTGGATCTCCATTTGCTTTTTGTAAATGTAAAATGAGAGAAATAGAAATACGAGAAGAAAGAGGAATATTCTATTGTAAAAGAAAAAAAAGAGAGAAAAAGAAAATGGATGTGATTTTTAAAAAGAAGAGAGAGAAATGATGTGACATCGTGAGTAAAAGACTACATTGCCCTTCTGATTTAATTTGAATATAAGTGATATGTTAGAATCTTATTGGATGATAAGAGTTCTAATGGTTCTTACAATTGGTAGTGGTTTCTTCTTGGACCGAATCATATATATATATATATATATATATGACGTAACACCTCGTGTTTTTACGTCCAATATTTTCCCGACACGTGTTCCGGTAATCCTTGTGAAGCCGTGTGCTAAAACAGGAGGGACCAAAGTTGTCAAATCACTCATCTAATCCTCGTTGTACCTTGGAATAAAGTTGAGGGGCCAATTATGCAATAAATGAAAATATAATCGAGTGGGAAGTGCAGGGACCAAAGTATGGTTTAAAACCATAACTATGAACCAAGACTTGTTACCTACTGATTTATAAACTTATTTTCATCATAACAACAGTATGTACAAGTCCCAAATTTGGCTTCAAAGCTATGTGTGAAATGACGAAAATGCCCTTAGGGGACATAGTTTATTCCAAAACCGTCAAGCACACCTACATTTGATATCCTAATGGTATGACCTTATAAAATTTATATTTTTACTGAATAATTTGGGTCTTGACATCAGATTATTAATTTACATCTTTTATAAACATCAAAATGACTGAAATGCCCTTGTAAGGCATAAATCGGATTTAAATGTAACTTGGACCTATTTTTAGAAATGCTACTGATTTTATAACATATATTATACATGATTTCTCACGGAACTTATATATGACTCATACGGTTGCCCGGTTTCGCTTATACGCATACGTATTTTCGCGTTTAATTATTTTAGTTATTTATCTATTTTATTAAAAAAAAATTATTATCCATTTATTTAGCTAATACATTTATTAAATAATGAAACATTTATTCACTTAAATTATTTACTCATTTACTATTTAGTTAATTAAATAATAATCATTTATTAAATTTTAATTAATTTGTTTAAATAAAAGGTTAACTTGGTTAGCTTAGTTTAGATAACCAAGCATATAAACCAACCTAGTTAATCTACCAAGTAAACTAGTTAAAGGACTAAAGGTTTGTCATTTTGATAAACATAAACTACAGGGACTAATTTGTAATTCTCAGAACTTATAAATGAAAAAAATATATAAAAATAACAAAAGGTGCAGACCACGGGGATCGAACCCGGGACACCCACTTATGCACACACATCAAACACCGCTAGGCCACACACAGTTAGTGGGTATCTTTGAAATCAATTAATATATATAGTAATTCATGCGGATCATCTGCAACATTCAAACAAACCAGTAACGGCAATCACCGCTGTTATGGCAAATTGATAATCAATCAATCCTTTCGCTATTAGCTGGTAATCAGCGACCAAATTTACCAGTCAAAATCTCAAAGATCAATCAACGAAACATTTGGATCTCACGAACCGAAGTCCCAGCCCTCGAAAGCCTATAAATACGTAGCTGGAGTTAGTCCAAATTCGCTCATTCATCTCTCGAAAACCCGTCCTACACACTGATCAAACAACATAGTCTGTTGCCGGAGCTCTGTCTGCCGCCAGACGCACACCGCAAACAACCTCGGCAACCACCTCACCACAACTTGATTCCGACGACTCGTTCACACACAATCTTCATACCTCACAACCTCACTCTCGGTCTCGAACACCATCACTGGAAACATCAAGACTCGCCGGAGAAGAAGGTGTTCGCCGGAGTTGACAACCACACCACCTCGGTTCGGTATAAATCTTTGTCCCCTTCTTTGCTTTCGCTAATTACTTGATGTTATGCAATCATTCCTAACCTAATCAGTGTGGTAATAACAAAAACAATTTGAATTTAAAACTAACAGTGAGTTAGTTCATACATATGAAGAAGATGACAACCTGAATGATTAGATAAAGTTTTTTTTTAAAACAAAAATCAACACCAACTAGGCTGTAGCCCAGTGGTGCTGAGTGTTCGCTGTTGACGCATAGACTCGAGTTCGAGTCTTGTTTAGGCGATTTTCTCACTGTTGTTACCGGTTGCTGTTACAGGCCATGCTTGGGCCGGCCCGGTTTGGGCCTAAATTTTTTCATTTTATTTTTAGATTGGGCCGAGAAAGACTTGGGCCAGGCTATTTAATCTGGGCCTAACCAGTATTTCCCTATTTTTGACAGTTTATTTATATTAATCTAGTATTACTAATTTTTTTTAGATTTCTATTAAATCTGTATATTGTGGTAATTTGTAAAATCGATAACATTATTATAATTATTATTATTATCGCTCATTATTTATATAAATCAAGTAATTATTAACATCCAAGGATTTTTTTTTATTTTTTTTATTTATTTTTGACCTATCCTTATTAATAATATTGGTATTAAAACAATTAAATCGCATCATCACCAATTAATATCTTTAGACGTCACCGCTAGCACCTCCTATTTAATAAACTCGCTAAACTATAAACAATACGATACCATCCTTAAATCATAACAAGTTCTTGTATTATCTTCTAGGTTAAACGTATTCGTTTGATCTATCAACTTTACTCGTGCGAATTCCAAGAAACGTATACGCAACCTAAGGTGAGTGAATCCTTACAAATTCCCCTTTTTATTCATGTTTTGGGGTGTATCATGTGTCGCTCTAAATATTTCGTTTATTCAAACTTGTGCCATTACCATTATATGACCTAAACTTATGATGTAAATATTGTTTGTTGTGATACGTGTTTACATTTTGTCAAGTTGCGTGCAAAACATTCATTAGGCCCATCAGTTCCTCGTGGGAGACGAGTTGAACATCGCGTGCCTCATTCGATCGGCTCCGTTTGATTGAGCCTTGATCTCATTGTTCATTCATTTGGTGTGTGTGCTTGTGCATTTGTTGATATTATGTGTTTTGTGATTAAATTTACATTTACGTTTATTCATATTTGGTTATGCACAATTTTATTCAAATAACCAATATAACTAATCCTTTCAAATATTTAAATAAGATTCACTCGCCAACTTATGTTGACCCAAAAACCCTATTTTACACATGATACAGGTGATCCGGTTGAGAAAAGAAACACATAGGATGGCCTAGAAGAATAAAAAAGTTAAATGCCCTGGAACAAATGTTTAGTTTTGTTTTCCTTTGTAATTGTACTCTAGTTTGTAATTTGAATGAAGATGTATTTGAGCATGATGTATTTGTATGTTTATTGTAACTTCTTCTTTAAAGAGAAATAATAAATATGAAACTTTATAGTAAATGTCATGAGCTTTGATGAAAACCCAATCATGCCCCTATCACCATTTCCGCTGCGGGTCGGGGTGTGACAGATTGGTATCAGAGCTTTTGACTATAGGGATATAGGATAGGTTATTAGACCCTTAGTGCCTATACTATAGTTGATTAGATTTTAATTGTTTATGTGGTTACATGCAAACTCGTGATGTTTATTTGTTTCGTATTTATTACACATACAAATGCATGCAAACCCTTCCACTATCATATTGTGTGTTATTTAATGAGTTATACTTATTGTCAAACATAACATGCTTACATATACATTCATCACGCATATTTCCATGTTCACGTATTCAAATCATCCTCATATTTCCTTTATTCAAGATTTTGTCATAATTTTCGTTTTTCAATCTCATCAAAGTGAGTTCTACGACGGGCATGTAGTAACTGTAAGGGTACAAGTACCGGTAGTCGGAATGTCCTGTCTAGGTTGGCATTCGTATAAATCTAATATAACGGACCAGTTTGCCTACCTGGGGACTAACGATGAGAGTACGAAGGACCTATTAGGCCAAAGCATGCCACACCAAACGTCGTTCGAACTAACCCCACTTTGAGGCGTCACCGTGTCAACACCTGGATGCACTCCGAATTTCATACGTTACATTCATATTTCTTGATTTTCTCCGGGTTTTAGTGTACGTTACCAGGCTAACACATGCGAACCATATGAAAGACCCGGTAATCATGGGGGCCCACATGATTACGAAGGTGAAGTATGGCGGCATGCAAGGCCCAATTACGAGCAAAGCCCAAGACATCCTATGGATGTAGTAGATTTATTGTTCTATATTTGTTTTATGAATGTTCATTCCTAAATACGACACATGACCCCTAAAACGTTAAACTCATACTCTTGATACGTATTTCTTATAGATGTCTTCTAGCCTCTCTCGTAGAAAAATGAGATCAGGGAAATCCCGCGAGCGCATGGCTGCCTAAATCGCTCAACAAATGGCTGCCGTAATACCCAACATCGTAGTTCAAGTTCAACAAGCCCTTACCGCTAATCCCGTCAACCCAATCAATCAAGAAGATCAAAACGTTGTCAACCCTCCCCCAAAAACCACTAAATGCACCTTCAAGCATTTCAAATCCTGCGATCCTCCAAAATACGAAGGGACTGAAGGTGTCACCGCTCTCCTCCATTGGTTTGAGGAGATGTAAAACACTTTTCTCAATTGCGACTGTCCCGATGATCGCAAGGTGCGATATGCTACCTGTCGTTTGTTTGGAGTAGCACTTACATGGTGGAATACAGAGAAGGCCAAGCGAGGTGCTGAAGATGTTATGACTTTGACTTGGGAAGAGTTGAAAGGAATCATGACAAAACGGTTCTGTCCAAGAAGCGAAATCAAGAAATTGGAAGATGAGTTTTATTCTTTGAAACAAAAAAGGGCGACCACACCACATACAACAAGAGATTTCTTGAGTTAAATCAAACGGTCCCCAACTTGTTCACTCCCCTCTACCGTTTGATCGAGCACTACATTCGAGGTCTTCCTTCAAAAATTCAAGACCCTGTAATAAGTACCACACCTGCAACTTTGGAAGCAGCAATGGAGTTAGCCACAGAGCTCACCGAAAACCGCATACGGAATAAAGACTTCACGGAGGAGAAGAAGAAGGATAAAGCATCAACCGAAACCTCAAACTCCACCCAAACCGAATCCTCTTCACAACCCACTTCTAAGAGAAAACGAGATGGGCAAATTTTCGCTGTCACCCAACACAATCAACCAACTTCACAAGCCGTACCCCTCCAAGCTATCCCAATCACTCAAGTAGCACCCAACTCTACTTACCCAAATAAGAAACCTTACATTGGACCTCACCCTCAATGCAGCACCTGTTTTATCACCATCCATCTACCTTACCTTGTCGACTATGTGCAAATTGTGGGCGTTATGGTCATTTGAGCAAGACTTGTCGCGCCTCTCAAAACCAAGCTTCACCCCCTACTCAAAACATGATCCAAACATATCAACAACCCCAATACCCGATGTTTCCATATGTTCGAGCTTGTTTTAATTGTGGCGACCCTACCCACTTTAGAAACACGTGCCCTCGATTGGTTAACATCATAAACGCCCAAGCGCAAGCAAACCCAGTTAACAAAGCAAATCAAGCAAACCCAGCACTACCACCAGCAAGAGGAAGAGCTTACAACATCAATGCTAATCCTGTTGAAGATAATAACGGCCCAAATGAACCACTCAGCTAGCCTTCCCTCATCAATAATCAAGACTCAACTCCAACCGTCTAGTTTTAATGTTTTCTTTATGTTATCTCAATCTTTCCGTATCCCAGTTATAAATTGGGAATTGATGTATTCAAGAATTATAATGCAAATTGATATTACGGTTTTGTTTTATACCTATACTCATTGATTTTTCATATCATTGTCACACCCCGACCCGCAGCGGAAAAGGTGATCGGGACATGATTGGGTTATCATCAAAGCTCATGACATTTATTATACGTTTCATATTCATTAATACAATTTAATGGAAATTTACAATAAATGTTTCAACATGTTCTAACTATCAATCTAAGCTTCTTTGTTCTCTTCTAAGGCATTTCCTATGTTTTCCTTGCTTCAACCTGTTCACCTGTATCATGTGTAAAAAGGTTTTTGGATCAACATAAAGTTGGCGAGTGAATCCTATGGAAAACATTTGAACAAGTTTATCCAATTGATTACAAATAATGTGCATAACCACATATGAGCAAATGTAGATGTAAATTTTCACACAACAAACAATATTGAATATTGCACACACATACACCAAATGATTGTTTTGAGGCACGCGTTGTTCTTACGAACTGATGGGCCTAATGAATGAGTTTGAGGCACGCGTTGTTCTTACGAACTGATGGGCCTAATGAATGAGTTTTGAGGCACGCGTTGTTCTACGAACTGATGGGCCTAATGAATGAGTTTTGAGGCACGCGTTGTTCAACTCGTCTCCCACGAGGAACTGATGGGCCTAAATAATTTGCATACAACTTGACACTATGTACTACATCACAACCAACAATATTTACATTCTAGTTTAAATCATATAATGGTATAGCACGAATTTGCATAAGAGAATTAGTTTAAGCGACACATGATACACCCCAAAACATGAATAAAAAGGGGAATTTGTAAGAATTCACTCACATTGGGTGCGTTCGGTTGATGATGTTGAATGCACGCGAAATGGTTTTAACCACGAGTGAGATTAACCTAGATAAATCGCATTATGGTTTGGTAAGTAAACGGATTTTATTAATCTATTTTAGTAGGATTGTTGGGTGTATTTTTGTGAGTTTGAGGCTATTTTCTAACCTTAAAAATGTTATTTTTAAGTATTTTTAATTGATTTTTAATTAAAATAAATAAATAAAAATAATAAAAAAATTTTGATTTTTGCTACAGTTGACTTTGACCGTTGACTTTGACTGACTGTTGACCAGTTCGAAGGCATATTGTTGTGCGCTGAGTGAGGCTCGAACCCGAGACCTCCCGTACGCGTGCACGCAGCTCTACCAACTGAGCTACGTGTCTAACCTGTCATATATCCTATTTTAATTATATATATATATTAATTAGATTTAAACAGAACTCCTTTATTTTAAAAACGATTTAATCCAGAGAACCGGTGCGCTCCACAGGTCTCGAACCCGGGACCTGTGGGTTAGCGTACACACAGTCCACCGCTGGACTGTGTGTCTCACTTGGTTATTAACTAGGTTATTAATATACTTAACATATACCTAAAATCAATCCGGTTCAGTTTGCGAAAAAAGGAATTTTTATTAAGGCAGCGTGTGAGGAAACAATACTCGAACTCGAGACCTTAGCGATCAATGTGCACACAGTCCACCGCTGGACTGTGTGTCTAACCCGGTAAATAACTTGATTTTAATTATACTTAACCATTACCGAAACATCGTCTTCTTCACTGGTTTTAACCGGAAGTGACGACTGACTGGTTCGAAGTGTTGATTCAGGTTTCTTTAGCGTTTTATGATCAATTACAGATGAGATAAAAGTAAAAAGAAAGGAAATTAGGCGTGAAAAGTACCGACTGGCTTTCCTCTGTTTTCCGGCAGAACTCCGGCGACACCAATCTCTTCCGGCGACGAGTGTCTTGCAGCAGAGAATCTTCAGAAAGCTTACAAAGGGTGTGGGTGACTTCGGTAAAAGTTTAGGGGGTTCAGTAAAGCTCAGAGATTAAGGACTCGGTTTTCCGGCAATGTACAAAATATTTCCGGCGAGTGAGTTTTCGCCGAGAAAGGGTGCGATTTGAGTGTGAAAGATTTCTGGTGAGTTGTGGGTGAATTTATAGGGTAGTATCGAGATGTATGGGGTCTGAATTCGGTCTCAATTCGAAGTCAGCCGTTCTCCGACGGTTACGGCTGATGTCGCGGGTTCAGACGTCGGTTATAACCGTCGTGGGAGTTAATTCTTCGGTTCACTTGAGCGGAGACGTAAATTAATGGCGAAGTCGTCGGGATTTCCGACGACTGCTATTTGGGCGCAATTGACTGAATTTGACTTCCGAACATTATTATTTGAATTAATTGATTCCTTTTATTAACAGAAAAACAAAGTGGCGGAGCGGTTGATTGGCTGGGTGATAAGTTGTTGTTGAGCCGGTACAGACCCGAGTTCGAAACCCGGCAGAAACAAAATATTTTTATTTTGTGATTTTTAATAGTTTTTCAAAAACTAAATATATATCCCAGCATAATAATTGATTATGTATCGTTTAAAATTATTTTGGGCATTTAATTCGCAACGAAAATTTTAACTGACTGTTCGATTGATAAACGGAGCGGGTTTGGTAAATCCGTTTTTTACGGATGTTACAGTATCCCCTGCTTTTTTAGAAATTTCGTCCCGAAATTTAAATAGTGATATATTTGACTAAAAGAATGATGGTGTTTAGTTTGACAGTTACATGTTTAGAAGAAATAAGGGTTTAAGTTTTTGTTTGAGGCGGTAACGTTCCTTGTAAAGGTTAAGTACCCTAATACAGGAATCCCTTTTTTGTTGCCTACTGTAAAAGTATTGATAAACAAAATTTATTCGCTAACTATGATATTATGCATAAGAGTTTGAATGTGCTTAGAAGGTTAGGGTTATATCCTAAGGCAAAACTTCTAATACTACAATCTATACAAATAAACACAACAGCTAATAATTGAATCCGCATTCAGATAGCATATATGTTTGAATGGTGACAGTTCCTCTCTCGTTTGTTATGATGGAGAGTTTAGTTTATGTAGAAATGGAACACAATCCAATTTCTTTAAATAGTGAGATGATATAAATGTAACACAAATTTCAACCAAGGCAATACTAAATCCTACATGGAACATCTCATAACCGCCTGATAACGCCTCTGATCCTTTGGCAAGAATACTTATATATAGGAAGTACCAGCGGCGTATCCACCATATTCTTGCCAAATTTTCATTGGTTTTATCAGTGAATTATGATTAGTCCTATATAACTCTACAACCAATACAACAAACTTAAAATACTGAAATGAAATATATCTGTGCGATCAAGGCTCAATCAAACGGAGCCGATCGTATTGCATGTACTGAAAATGAAATTGTCTGTGCGCTCAAGGCTCAATCAAACGGAGCCGAACGTATTGCATGTACTGAAAATGAAATTGTCTGTGCGCTCAAGGCTCAATCAAACGGAGCCGAACGTATTGCATGTACTTGAAAATGAATAACTTAATCTAAACATCAATCACACAAACAGCCTATACATGGAACCTTTCATAACCGCCTGATAATGCCTCCGATCATTTGACAAGACTACTTATATATAGGAAGTACCAGCGGCGTATCCACCATACCCTTGTCAAATTTTCATTGGTTTTATCAGTAAGTTATGATTAGTTCTATGTGACTCTAGAACATAAACAACAACCAGCGCTTGAGTCTTAATTCTGATAGTATACATGTTTGAATGATGACAATACCTCTCTCGTTTATTACGATGGAGAGGTTAGTCTATGTAGAAGTGAGACACAACTCAACTTCTTTAAATGATGAACTGTGATATGTCGTGAGGTATGATGATATGAATATTAAATCAATGAGTACAAAACAAACTGAACTAGTAATTTGCATTAAAATTCTTGGATAAATTTCCAATTGAGATACGTGAAAATTGAGATAACATAAAGAAAAACATAAAAACTTAGTGATTGGTGTTGAATCTTGATCCTTGGTGAGAGAAGGCTAGTTAAGTGGTTGGTTTGGACCGTTAATATCTTCAACAGGGTTTGCGTTGATGTTATAAACTCTTCCTCTTGCTGGCGGTGGAGCTGGGTTTGTTTGATTTGCTTGGTTAACTGGGTTTGCTTGAGCTTGGGCGTTAATGATGTTAACCAAACGAGGGCACGTGTTTCTAAAATGGGTAGGGTCGCCACAATTGAAACAAGCTCGAACATATGGGAACATGGGGTATTGAGGTTGCTGATATGTTTGGACCATGTTTTGAGTAGGGGGTGGGGTTTGGTTTTGAGAGGTGCGGCAAACTTTGCTCAAATGACCGTAGCGTCCACAATTCGCACATAGTCGACAGGGTAAGGTAGATGGATGGTGATAGAAACAGGTGTTGCATTGAGGGTGAGGTCCAATGTAAGGTTTCTTATTTGGGTAAGTTGAGTTGGGTGCTACTTGAGTGATTGGGATAGTTTGGGGAGATACAACTTGCGAAGCTGGTTGGTTGCGTTGGGTGACGGCGAAAATTTGCCCATCTCGTTTTCTCTTAGAAATAGGTGGTGTAAAGGATTCGGTTCGGGTGGAGTTTGAGGTTTCGGTTGATGCTTTATCCTTCTTCTTATCCTCCTTGAAATCCTTGTTCCGGATTCGGTTCTCAGTGAGCGCTGTTGCTAGCTCCATTGCTGCTTCCAAAGTTGCAGGCGAGATACTTATTACAGAGTCTTGAATCTTTGATGGAAGACCACGAATGTAGTGCTCGATCAAACGGTAGAGGGGAGTGAACAAATTGGGAACCATTTGATTTAACTCAAGGAATCTCTTGTTGTATGTGGTGTGGTCGCCTTCCTTTTGTTTCAAAGCATGGAACTCATCCTCCAATTTCTTGATTTCACTTCTTGGGCAAAACCGTCTTGTCATGATTCCCTTCAACTCTTCCCAAGTCAAGGTCATAGTTTCTTCAACACCTCATTTGGTCTTCTCTGTATTCCACCATGTGAGTGCTGTTCCAAGTAAACGACCGGTAGCATAACGCACTTTGCGATCATCGGGGCAATCGCAATTTAGAAAAGTGTTCTCCATTTCTTCAAACCAATGGAGGAGAGCGGTGACACCTTCAGTACCTTCGTATTTTGGAGGATCGCAGGATTTGAAATATTTGTAGGTGCATTTAGTGACTTTTGGGGAAATATTGACAGTGTTTTGATCTTCTTGTTGGGTTGGGTTAACGGAGTTAGCGGTAAGGGCTTGTTGAACTTGAACTACGATGTTGGGTATTACGGTTGCCATTTGCTGAGCGATTTGGGCAGCCATGCGTTCACGGGCTTTTCCTGCTCTCATTTTCCTACGAGCGAGGCTAGAAGACATCTACAAGGAATACATATCAAGAGTATGAGTTGGATGCTTTTGGGTTCGTGGGTCGTGTTTGGGAATGAACATTCGTAAAATAAATATAGAAAAATAAATCTACTACATCCATAGGATGTCTTGGGCTTTGCTCGTAATTGGGCCTTGCATGCCGCCATACTTCACCTTCGTAATCACGTGGGCCCCCATGATTACCGGGTTTTTCATATGGTTCGCATGTGTTAGCCTGGTTACGTACACTAAAACCCGGAGAAAATCGAGAAATATGTAACGTATGATATTCGGAATGTGCCCAGGCATGGACACGGTGACATCTCAAAGTGGGGTTAGTTCGAACGACGTTTGGTGTGGCATGCTTTGGCCTAATAGGTCCGTCGTACTCTCATCGTTAGTCCCCAGGTAGGCAAACTGGTCCGTTATTTTGGATTTATATGAATGCCAACCTAGACAGGACGTTCCGACTACCGGTACTTGTACCCTTCCGGTTACTACATGCCCGTCGCAGAACTTACTTTGATGAGATTTGAAAATTGCAACAAAATCCTTGAATAATGAGAATATGAAAAATGAATTGAATATATGAACATTGATATATGTAAAGTGAATATGTATATAAGCATGTATGTTTGACTGTAATTATAAACAAATATGAAACAAATAAATATCACAAGTTTGTATGTAACCACCTAATCAATTAAAATTTAGGCAGACTATAGTATAGGCTCTAAGGGTCTAATAACCTATCCTATATCCCTATAGTCATGGCTCTGATACCAATCTGTCACACCCCGACCCGCAGCGGAAAAGGTGATCGGGGCATGATTGGGTTATCATCAAAGCTCATGACATTTATTATACGTTTCATATTCATTAATACAATTTAATGGAAATTTACAATAAATGTTTCAACATGTTCTAACTATCAATCTAAGCTTCTTTGTTCTCTTCTAAGGCATTTCCTATGTTTTCCTTGCTTCAACCTGTTCACCTGTATCATGTGTAAAAAGGTTTTTGGATCAACATAAAGTTGGCGAGTGAATCCTATGGAAAACATTTGAACAAGTTTATCCAATTGATTACAAATAATGTGCATAACCACATATGAGCAAATGTAGATGTAAATTTTCACACAACAAACAATATTGAATATTGCACACACATACACCAAATGATTGTTTTGAGGCACGCGTTGTTCTTACGAACTGATGGGCCTAATGAATGAGTTTTGAGGCACGCGTTGTTCTTACGAACTGATGGGCCTAATGAATGAGTTTTGAGGCACGCGTTGTTCTACGAACTGATGGGCCTAATGAATGAGTTTTGAGGCACGCGTTGTTCTACGAACTGATGGGCCTAATGAATGAGTTTTGAGGCACGCGTTGTTCAACTCGTCTCCCACGAGGAACTGATGGGCCTAAATAATTTGCATACAACTTGACACTATGTACTACATCACAACCAACAATATTTACATTCTAGTTTAAATCATATAATGGTATAGCACGAATTTGCATAAAAGAATTAGTTTAAGCGACACATGATACACCCCAAAACATGAATAAAAAGGGGAATTTGTAAGAATTCACTCACATTGGGTGCGTTCGGTTGATGATGTTGAATGCACGCGAAATGGTTTTAACCACGAGTGATATTAACCTAGATAAATCGCATTATGGTTTGGTAAGTAAACGGATTTTATTAATCTATTTTAGTAGGATTGTTGGGTGTATTTTTGTGAGTTTGAGGCTATTTTATAACCTTAAAAATGTTATTTTTAAGTATTTTTAATTGATTTTTAATTAAAATAAATAAATAAAAATAATAAAAAAATTTGATTTTTGCTACAGTTGACTTTGACCGTTGACTTTGACTGACTGTTGACCGGTTCGAAGGCATATTGTTGTGCGCTGAGTGAGGCTCGAACCCGAGACCTCCCGTACGCGTGCACGCAGCTCTACCAACTGAGCTACGTGTCTAACCCGTCATATATCCGATTTTAATTATATATATATATATTAATTAGATTTAAACAGAACTCCTTTATTTTAAAAACGATTTAATCCAGAGAACCGGTGCGCTCCACAGGTCTCGAACCCGGGACCTGTGGGTTAGCGTACACACAGTCCACCGCTGGACTGTGTGTCTCACTTGGTTATTAACTCGGTTATTAATATACTTAACATATACCTAAAATCAATCCGGTTCAGTTTGCGAAAAAAGGAATTTTTATTAAGGCAGCGTGTGAGGAAACAATACTCGAACTCGAGACCTTAGCGATCAATGTGCACACAGTCCACCGCTGGACTGTGTGTCTAACCCGGTAAATAACTTGATTTTAATTATACTTAACCATTACCGAAACATCGTCTTCTTCACTGGTTTTACCGGAAGTGACGACTGACTGGTTCGAAGTGTTGATTCAGGTTTCTTTAGCGTTTTATGATCAATTACAGATGAGATAAAAGTAAAAAGAAAGGAAATTAGGCGTGAAAAGTACCGACTGGCTTTCCTCTGTTTTCCGGCAGAACTCCGGCGACAGCAATCTCTTCCGGCGACGAGTGTCTTGCAGCAGAGAATCTTCAGAAAGCTTACAAAGGGTGTGGGTGACTTCGGTAAAAGTTTAGGGGGTTCAGTAAAGCTCAGAGATTAAGGACTCGGTTTTCCGGCGATGTACAAAATATTTCCGGCGAGTGAGTTTTCGCCGAGAAAGGGTGCGATTTGAGTGTGAAAGATTTCTGGTGAGTTGTGGGTGAATTTATAGGGTAGTATCGAGATGTAGGGGGTCTGAATTCGGTCTCAATTCAAAGTCAGCCGTTCTCCGGCGGTTACGGCTGATGTCGCGGGTTCAGACGTCGGTTATAACCGTCGTGGGAGTTAATTCTTCGGTTAACTTGAGCGGAGACGTAAATTAATGGCGAAGTCGTCGGGATTTCCGACGACTGCTATTTGGGCGCAGTCAAAATCTCAAAGATCAATCAACGAAACATTTGGATCTCACGAACCGAAGTCCCAGCCCTCGAAAGCCTATAAATACGTAGCTGTAGTTAGTCCAAATTCGCTCATTCATCACTCGAAAACCCGTCCTACACACTGATCAAACAACATAGTCTGTTGCCGGAGCTCTGTCTGCCGCCAGACGCACGCCGCAAACAACCTCGGCAACCACCTCACCATAACTTGATTCCGACGACTCGTTCACACACAATCTTCATACCTCACAACCTCACTCTCGGTCTCGAACACCATCACTGGAAGCATCAAGACTCGCCGGAGAAGAAGCAGTTCGCCGGAGTTGACAACCACACCACCTCGGTTCGGTATAAATCTTTGTCCCCTTCTTTGCTTTCGCTAATTACTTGATGTTACGCAATCATTCCTAACCTAATCAGTGTGGTAATAACAAAAACAATTTGAATTTAAAACTAACAGTGAGTTAGTTCATACATATGAAGAAGATGACAACCTGAATGATTAGATAAAGTTTTTTTTTAAAACAAAAATCAACACCAACTAGGCTGTAGCCCAGTGGTGCTGAGTGTTCGCTGTTGACGCATAGACTCGAGTTCGAGTCTTGTTTAGGCGATTTTCTCACTGTTGTTACCGGTTGCTGTTACAGGCCATGCTTGGGCCGGCCCGGTTTGGGCCTAAATTTTTTCATTTTATTTTTAGATTGGGCCGAGAAAGACTTGGGCCAGGCTATTTAATCTGGGCCTAACCAGTATTTCCCTATTTTTGACAGTTTATTTATATTAATCTAGTATTACTAATTTTTTTTAGATTTCTATTAAATCTGTATATTATGGTAATTTGTAAAATCGATAACATTATTATAATTATTATTATTATCACTCATTATTTATATAAATCAAGTAATTATTAACATCCAAGGATTTTTTTTTTTTATTTTTTTTATTTATTTTTGACCTATCCTTATTAATAATATTGGTATTAAAACAATTAAATCGCATCATCACCAATTAATATCTTTAGACGTCACCGCTAGCACCTCCTATTTAATAAACTCGCTAAACTATAAACAATACGATACCATCCTTAAATCATAACAAGTTCTTGTATTATCTTCTAGGTTAAACGTATTCGTTTGATCTATCAACTTTACTCGTGCGAATTCCAAGAAACGTATACGCAGCCTAAGGTGAGTGAATCCTTAAAAATTCCCCTTTTTATTCATGTTTTGGGGTGTATCATGTGTCGCTCGAAATATTTCGTTTATTCAAACTTGTGCCATTACCATTATATGACCTAAACTTATGATGTAAATATTGTTTGTTGTGATACGTGTTTACATTTTGTCAAGTTGCGTGCAAAACATTCATTAGGCCCATCAGTTCCTCGTGGGAGACGAGTTGAACATCGCGTGCCTCATATGATCGGCTCCGTTTGATTGAGCCTTGATCTCATTGTTCATTCATTGGTGTGTGTGCTTGTGCATTTATTGATATTATGTGTTTTGTGATTAAATTTACATTTACGTTTATTCATATTTGGTTATGCATAATTTTATTCAAATAACCAATATAACTAATCCTTTCAAATATTTAAATAAGATTCACTCGCCAACTTATGTTGACCCAAAAACCCTGTTTTACACATGATACAGGTGATCCGGTTGAGAAAAGAAACACATAGGATGGCCTAGAAGAATAAACAAGTTAAATGCCCTGGAATAAATGTTTAGTTTTGTTTTCCTTTGTAATTGTACTCTAGTTTGTAATTTGAATGAAGATGTATTTGAGCATGATGTATTTGTATGTTTATTGTAACTTCTTCTTTAAAGAGAAATAATAAATATTAAACTTTATAGTAAATGTCATGAGCTTTGATGAAAACCCAATCATGCCCCTATCACCATTTCCGCTGCGGGTCAGGGTGTGACAAAAAATTTTCACAATACATTTTCTACGACACCCCATCCTACCATAAACCCCATCTTATCATAATATGCCATCTCACCACACTCCATCCCACCATACACCGTTACACTACACCCCTCCACCTGAAAACCAGCATGTGGAACAACCACTACCACAACTACCAACTCGTCCACCTAGGAAGAGGAACGCACGCATGTCCGTGCGAATGGGCCCAAAGTTGGGTCACTATCTCCCCAGCCTTCATCCTACCCCACTATCGCAGAAGATCCACAAATGGGTGGACCTTCTTATACCTCGCCTTTCAACAAGCAATCGCCACCTACTTTTGAGCCTGAACCTCAACCACCATTTTCTGCAAGTGAGCCATCATCACTACCACTACCACCATCGGGTGTTGATAACCCTATCCCTTCCTATTCGAACCTACCTGCGTACAACCCATTCGAACCCTCTACATGGCCAGAGCATAGCCATGGTCATAATGTATCTCTGCAAGACCCTTACCTAGAAATGGCCATGAATGCACATTACCCCTATCCCTACCAACCAGGCAGATATCCCTACTATGAGTACCAACATCCGATTGCATCGCCTCAACCCCAAACTCAACCGCAACCACAGCAGCCGGCACCAACTATGAACGTTCTAAACGAAGCATTAGAACGCGTAAAAGAGCTACAAGAGAAATCAGCCAAGGATGCTAAGAAGAACAAAAAACTATTAAAAAGGCTGGTGAAAAAGTTAACAGGGAAGAATGATTGAACTCCCTATTATTCCTACGTATTATGTTTAACTTAAATCAAGTCCTTGCATGGACAAGTATTAAATTTTAAAACCCCTACGAGGGTATGTTTCTTATTTTAGTCCCTGCAAGGACAATTTATCTTATTTTCTTGTAAAAGACCCGCTTAGGGCAATTGTAATTTGAGTGTTAATATTAATGGAATTTCTTTTGGATTAATGTTATATGTACTATTATTATATCAGTTGTTCAAGCTAACGTCTCGATATTGATTCGAAATTTGTGATCTGCGAAACATTTCCAAGAAATCTCCTTGATGGTTTGCACCTGCCAAGTGATTAGGTCACATATATTGGCAAAACGGTAGTTGATTATATGGTGTTCTACCCTGATAATTAAGGTTGAGAAATCCTATAAAGAATCCCTTCTATCCAGAAGTGGTGAACTACGTTCTAAACTTCACTAGTCCGCCTGATCTGGACTAGCTACTTAAACCATTTCAAGGAATTGCTATTCTAAAAGGTTAATATATTCAAGGTATTAACCTCCTGGCAGTGTGACCTGAGGAACCACACAAGCCGTCAAGGCAAAGGACTACGTTCAAGCCTATATAATCTATTTTGATCTGAATCAGAACTCATCAGTGCGATGATTACTTTATTTAAACACCCATTGGTGGTGTAGTGCCTACGGCCATATTAATACATCCTTAGTGATGTAATGCATACGGGCTATGTTATGTCCATTGGTGACAATGACAGTTTCAGTCTACGACTCTCTGTCTCGAGGTAGTAAAACTAGGTTCGAACTTTGAAGCTATTTGATCCATTAATGATCTTGATTTTATAATTAAAGCCCTTAGTGCTGCTTTAAATTGTCCTTGTGACAGGCCTATTTGTGCCACATTTTAACACCCCCCTTATTAAGGCCATTTGTGACGTTATCAATCAATCAAACAAGTGTAACTAATTAAATTCTACGTGATTGCTTCAGCGACAAAGTACAAGGATGGCTAGTTCAGATGAAGCAGATAGCCACCAAGGGGATGGAGGTACCAACGAACAGATTGTAACTACTAGAGGTGAACTGCAGGCATTAATTGCCACCGAAGTAGAAAAAGCAATTAAAGATCGTGACGAGAAGAATGGTGAATCCAGTGCTTTACATACCAAGCATACTTCTAAGCACACATCCAGGCATACATCTTCACACCATTCTAAGCACTCATCGCAAAGAAGTCTGAACATCCCTCTCACAAGAAAGACGACTCTGAGCATTCATCGAATATCGGAAGGAAAAGAAAGGAGTATCACAGAAAGACCCAATTTAATAAGGAAGGTTGCTCCTATAAATACTTTGTGTCTTGCAAACCACGTGATTTCACTGGTGAAAAAGGAGCTATGGAAACGCTCCGATGGTTATACGATATCGAAACTATTGTGGATATCAGTGGGTGCGCTGAGAAAGACGTAGTGCAGTATGTAGCGCAATCGTTCAAGGGAGATGCCCTCACGTGGTGGAAGTCGATGATCCAGTCCTCTGGGAAGGTTCATCTGTATCATCTAAGTTGGGAGAAAATTGTTGAATTGGTAAAGGATGCTTACTTTCCACCTCACGAAGTGGAAAGGATCGAAACGGAGTTTATCGGATTAGCCATGAAGAACCTTTTTGTGGAAAGTACGTGTCGGAATTCAATTCTATGTCGAGACTTGTACCGTATCTAATCACTTCAGAGTCCAAATGCATCTCACGTTTTATTGGCGGATTAGAGCCAGAGATTAACGATGATGTCAGGGCATCTAGACCCGTGATGTTTAGGTCTGATGTAGACCTTTCTATGGTCTTAACTCAGGATTTGAAGAGACAGAGGTCTCTTCGGCCTGAAGGTGGCGAGAAAAGGATAAGAGATGATGACAGGTTTCACCGCTTTAGCAAGAACATGAAGTTCGGGTCAAACAAGAACCATCAAAGGTCTGATAATAGGCCTAAATGCAGAAAGTGCAACAAGCGACACTTTGGTGCGTGTCGGGACGAGTTTCAGATAAAGCCTTGTGGGATCTGTAAGAGGCATGGGCACAAGGCCCTGGAATGTAAGGATTTGAAGGAGGCCACCTGTTTTAATTGTGGCGAGAAAGGACATATCAAACCCAACTGTCCTAAGTACAAGAAGGATGACACTGCTAAGGACGATGGGGCGAAGAAAGGGAAAGCTCGTGCTTTCCAGATGAAAGCCAAGGAGGCTGTGAACGATGACAATGAGCTAACAGGTATGTTCCTTATTAATGACGTTTATGCTAGAGTTCTTTTCGATTCAGGGGCTGATAAATCATTTGTAGATCATAAGTTTAGTGCCTTATTAGACTTGCCCATAAGAACTCTAGACATAACCTATGATGTAGAACTTGCTGACGGAACGATAGAAACCGCTTCTACAATTCTTGATGGACGTTTTATTTCCATTAAGGATCACTCTATTCCTGTTTCGCTATTGCCAATGAAGTTGGCAGGTTTCGATGTAGTTCTTGGTATGGACTGGTTGTCTAGTAACCATGCCCATATAGCCTGTAACAAGAAGCTCATCGAAATCAAAACTTCGACCGATGAATTGCTGCCTATCCAAGGTGATGTACGTTATGGTTTGTCCGAAAAGGATGTGTTACTTAAAACTTCAAAATCCCTGAAGAAGAATTGTGTCATTTACATGGCACAAGTAACCATTGATGAAGCTAAGCAAAGATCGAAAACCTACCCGTTATCTCAGAATTTGCTAACGTGTTTCTTGAAGAATTGCCTGGTCTACCTCCAGATAGGCAAGTAGAATTTAGAATTGATATCATACCTGGTGCAGCTCCAGTTGCTAGAGACCCGTATAGACTTGCACCTACAGAAATGAAAGAGTTGAAGACACAACTTGAGGAATTGTTGGAAAAAGGATTCATTCAGCCAAGTTCTTCGCCTTGGGGAGCTCCAATACTGTTTGTGAAAAAGAAAGAGGGTTCGATGTGAATGTGCATTGACTACCGCGAGCTGAATAAGTTAAGAATTAAGAATCGCTATCCATTGCCCAAGGGGCACCCGTCGCGCGGCGCGACGTGCCTATCTGGGCAGAATGTTTGCTGTTTGGTGCCAGCTTGCAATTTGGACACTACTCTTCGAATTTTTGCCACCTTACTTGCGATCTTGCCACCTTTTACTCAATGTTTGACACCTCTAGACACTTATGAACACCCTAAGAGCTCTCCCCAACACCTGTCCTTACCTCTATCATCCTCAACATGCATTTAAGGAGCTTTTTCCAAGTGTTGCAACAAGTTCTTCACACTTGAAGCTTTGTCAACACACCTTGGAAGAGTTCCTGACGAAATTGGAGCATTGCATTCTTTTCTTAGCATTATTTGGACCATATGTAAGTGTTCAATCTTGTGCTAAGTCGATTCCTCATAGTTTAGAGCTTAGAAAGAAGTCTTGACGTAAATACGCCTCGACTTTGTTCTAAATCCGTGTATACTCTGTCCTTGTGCAGAACGAAAGTTCCTACATGCTCACAATGATGGAGGTAATAAACCCTCAAGATGGCATCTTCTGATTTCCACGGATTCATGGCCGATTGACGAGTCAACTAAAAAGTCAAATAAAGTCAAACTGAGCAAATTTTATAAAATCAATATCTAACAATCCAGAAGTTATAAAATATGTTTTAAAGCATTAATAACCTTAAAATAAGTATTAGAACTTGTACCAACAGATTCGGCTCGTCAATTTTTGGTCTAGGCTCGGTTTGTAACCGAAAGTCTCAAACATTGACTTTCTGTGACTTTCAGTTCTGACCCGTTTAGAGCCATTCTTGTCACTAAGTTTTGGTCATTTTATGACCATGATTATTCTTAGAATATTGTCCTAAAGTTTCGTGACTCGATTCGTAAGAAGTCCAAGTTTTTGCATAAGTTTCATAAAAGTCCTTAAAACTTTGCAAAAAGGTCCTTTTGTGCAAGATTAAGATTTTAAACACTTATAAACCTACACTTAAAGTTGCTATTGATTTATAACTATAAACCAAGTGTATTGATGTCAATAAACTAGTAAAAATCTGATTTTTATAACATAATGCGTTTAATACATAAAGAGGACTAAAATGCCCTTTTCGGTATTTTAAGAAGCTTGAATATGGTTTTAAGATTAATAGACTTATTTACTGATGTAATATGTTAAGTAGAACCATTTGGGATATTCATTCAGATTATGACCTGAACCAAGTGTATTGATGTCAATAAACTGGTAAAAATCTGATTTTTATAACATAATGCGTTTAATACATAAAGAGGACTAAAATGCCCTTTTTTGTATTTTAGAAAGCTTGAATATGGTTTTAAGATCAATATGACTTATTTACTGATGTAATATGATAAGTAGGACCATTTGGGATATTCATTCAGATTATGACTGAATGGAAGGCTACAGTTCGTCAAATGCCGATAAATAACTATTTTACCCCTTTTTACGGAAAATGACTTTAACTACTCTTTTAATAATCAAATCCTTTATTTATTGATATAATAAGATATATGGTATGATTTTGGTATATAAAACAGGTTCCAACTTCTGTTTAATTTAAATTACCGACTTAACGGCATTTTGGCGATTTTTACTTTTTACGACACATAGTATGGTTTAAAACCATAACTATGAACCAAGACTTGTTACCTACATGATTTATAAACTTATTTTCATCATAACAACAGTATGTACAAGTACCAAACTCAGAATCCCAAATTTGGCTTCAAAGCTATGTGTGAAATGACGAAAATGCCCTTACGGGACGTAGTTTATTCCAAAACCGTCAAGCACACCTACATTTGATATCCTAATGTTATAACCTTATAAAATTTATATTTTTACTGAATAATTTGGGTCTTGACATCAGATTATTAATTTAAATCTTTTACAAACATCAAAATGACCGAAATGCCCTTGTAAGGCATAAATCGGATTTAAATGTAACTTGGACCTATTTTTACAAATGCTACTGATTTTATAACATATATTAAACATGATTTCTCACGAACTTATATATGACTCATACGGTTGCCCGGTTTAGCTTATACGCACTCGGTTAAACATACGTGGCTAGTTTACGTATTTTAACAAAAACGGGCTTAACCTTGTCCAATCCTTATCAAAATCCAGAATGTTATTAAGTTACCCATATTATACAAGTATATGTATACTTTTCGGGTCTAATTAACATCCACTTCCGGTCACCGCTTAATCTAGCGTATCTTACCGTATCATATTTTTCGGGTAAGACTAACCGGTTCAAGTCTAAGACTTAATTTAGAACCCGTTAGAATTCTAATATTGGTTATTAATTACCATCACTCCAGACTGAACGCCTCCTGGTAAATTGCCTTGTACTTGCTTTGGAAATTTCGACTGAGCTTGGAACATACATACATAACAACTTAGGTAAATACTCTTAACCTATTTTCCCTATACGGGCTTGGGATACGGTAGATTGCTACCGCTTGGTCGGGTATGGGAACATGTTTTATCCAATTGTGGTAATTAACTAGATTCTTACATAACCCGGTTTAATCTGTCTTGTTTGAAACTAAAACATTGGGGGTGGGCTTGACCGTGTCTGGGATATCCTTGGCTCACTAAATTGGTAGTGACAACGACAACATAGCATGGCGTGTAGGCATACACTAGGCAATTGCTATCTGCTTTCTGTGTGAAAGTTCAGAGTGGTGTGTCAGTCGATCAGGTCTCGGTTTCTGTACGGGGCCCCAAATGTAAAAGCCAGCATTTAAATCTGTATACGAGGTCATTTGTACTGTCTCAAATTATTTACTAAATTGCGCCATGTGCGCCTAAAACCATTTTTGAAAAGGTTTTCAAAATGCGTCGGTCGAGCGTATTTACCAGTGTAAACTGACGTATTTTCAAAAGTTTAAGTTACAGGTGCAAGTACGTAATAGGCCGGGAGCTGCGGGGCGAATACCGAGGAGTTGCGCACTTAGGACTTGCCTTTTTATAGTCTGTTATCATTTGTAAGTTTTTGCGATCCGCCTGGGATCCTATTACAAGCCTTGTCTGTGTATATTTTATTTTGAATTTTGGACACTTATCGGTTTGTAATAGTTTATGAATCCAATGTCTTCCGCTGTATTATCTTATAGTTGGTTATGATGATATCAACTTGACGTCACGGTACTCCCACCAGGCCCACCGGTAGACACGTGGATGTCGGGGTGTGACAATATATTATATAATATATATATTATATATATATATATATATATATATGGCAGGATTCTAAGAGAAGTCCACCCTATTTGAGAAACTTGAGAAGCATTTTGGATCACAAATTTTCTCTAAGCTTTTTGAAATATACACATATGTAAAATTTGAAATTGACTATATGCATATATGAATATTGTCAAATCTTTAAGTATACACATATGTATATAATCAATTTTAAACTATACATATATGTATATCACGAAAAGCTTAAAGAAAATGTGTGGTTCAGAATGTTCTCAATTAGCCTAATGCTTCTCACATGATCCAAATCCTATATATATATATATACACTATATATATTCTTACTTGAATAGAACCATATCTAATCTTTAACTAATAAATCTCTATTGTTGTAAGTTGATTTTTGGAGATTTGGGCCTGAGGTGGCTTTAGGCCGGCCGATAGTAAACGCAGGCCTGGCCTGCTTGTTTAATCAATTATTTGACATATACAGCTACAGCCCCTGGACTTTTAAAAGTTCCATAACATGAAAATATACGAATATTTTTTGTGTTATATTTCTTTGCAGCTGAACTATATACAGCCCCCTAAAAAGTATTGTTTTGTTTTTTTTCCTTAAAAGTAATATTATTTTTCACAAATTAATATGTTTGGTAAAAAATATATATATATAACTAACATGATAATACAAGTTAGACGTTATTCAATTTTTATGCACGATTGGCCAATTTAACTAGTTCAAAAGGTCCGATTGGTGAATTGATAGCATGACCATTTAATGGACTAAGAGGCTGTTTGTCAACTTCTGAATAGTTAAGTGTTGACCAGTAAGAGGTCTGAACTATTAAATATTGAACCAGTAAGAGGTTTGAGTCATTAAGAGCCAGTATAATGCTTAACTGTTCAGAGCAAATGTCTGACCAATTCAGATTAAATGTCTTAATCATTCAGACTTTGTATAATGCTTAACCATTCAGAGGCAAATGTCTGAACCATTCAGTCATTCTGCTCGCGAAACAAACTGTCTGAACCATTAAGTGCTAAACCAGTAAGATGTCTGAACCATTAAGAGCCTCGTTAAAATGTAAACAAACAACCCCTAATTTAGTTTTCAAAATACCGTTTCTTGCTACCCTTTGAACTTCATACTTTCTGAAGTAATCTTTTGGGCCGCAAGCTTGGACATTAGAAGCATGAGAGGGACACATATAAATTATAAATTACCATATTTACAATCCTACGATGTTAACAATATATATTTTGTTCAACTTCTTTTTCTCTCTAGATTTAGTTTGTTTACATTTAGTTGATCATTGTTCATGTTAATTAATATTGTATTGAAGCCACAAATTTTTTTTTATTTTAAAATTTCATAATTCTGATCCAACCCAAATCTACCACTCAAATTAGACCCAATCCAATTTTTGCCCCCCTTCTAAAAGAGTTAATATATTTATTTATTTCTATGATATATATATTTAATGACATTGTTAACATGATTATATATATTGAATTTGCAAGGAGCTAAATTACACATCAAAACCATGCAAAGAGCTAAATGAATTTGCAACTCAAACTTTGAGTCCTCAAGTAAACAAGAGTACGCATCTTTCAAAAATACTTCTAGTAACCTTTACATATATTTTATCAGGTTAATAAAATAGTGTCTTTGAAGTGGTATTGTCCCAAATAGCTTGCGCGGGTGCCACACATGAGACAGTACCACTCTAGGGACTTCGTCATCCAGAAGGACTAGAAAGTCGAGAGACAAACCTAGAGACGGGACGTGGGTCACCACTGATGACGACAAGAAGAATATTGGTGACATATAAGAAAAAGGACATTACGTGGCACCAATCATTGGATGTTAGATCCTGTCGCAAGATCTCCAAATAACAGTCATGGACAACCCGACAACAAGTACTAAAAGAACGCTGAGGTGGAACGAATGGCAATGCGCCAAGTAGCCCTAGTACAGAATAAACGTCTTGTCATGTCAGAGGGGATATAAGGGGTATTCTCCACGATTAAATAGCTGGCGAGCGACCAACTGACTTTCTTCCTCCTTCACAAACTTTCGGCTATAAATAGATTACTTCACCATCAAGTTCAAGGATCGCTTCTCTCACTCTCTCACTCTATACACGCACTTATTTCCTCAAAGCAAATACTTACTCTCATGTCTAGAGGGTGGTTACAAGGAGAACCCCCAACCTCTCCTCTTTGTAACGAGTTCACCGGTGTTATTTCGTTTTGTAGGATCGATAGAAGACAATCAAATTCGTTTGGCGAAGAAAGAACAGAGATTGGCCACTATTTACGAGACAAACCGGCTAGGTCCAACCTTGTGTTGACTTAGTGTTTCTTCAGTCATACATATTAATTTCTCAAGAAGTTATATTTTGGGTTGTTCTTGATCCATTTCAATCAGTTTCTCTTGCATGCCAAGATCATGTGAGAATTCCAAATTTAAACTCCTATAACAACTTTTAAACAACATGCTTGCTCAAACATTGGATATCTCTGTTCAAACATTATAGGCTCAAACCTATTCCTACCAATAAAAATTTGAACAAGTACTTACCAAGATGAAATTGATGCTTTTTAAATTCTCAAATCACTTTCGGAGAAGATTAGTATGACCCTTGTGCAAGGATGACCATACAAATCGAGAAATAGTCAGTTTTTTACCAATGGGTTTGGTGGCCCACTGACAAAGACAATCAAAATTGGAACAATAGAACTAGGATTAACATGGCCCTTACGCAAAGATGACATGCACAAATTGAGAAATGATCCAGTTTTTTTAACCAATGGAGTTGGTTGCCCATTAACAAAAGCAAAGTCTTGAGGAAGAGTTAGGTTTCAAGTCCCATAGATGATAAAGTTTAAGAAATTCGCCGTTTAAAAAAAAATATCACTTTCATTGATGTTTCTAAAGAAGGAAGCTTAATTGAGTCCAATTCGCTTTACTATGTTGTACCTTAGCTAAAAGGATTAAAATGTCTCTCGCCTTAAGAGAATGAGTAAACAACGTTAGCGAATTAGGTGAAAATGACAATAAAACGTAAATTTGAAGGACTTAAATGCAAAAGAAAAACATTTTGAATGGAAAAAAGCAAATATAGCCAACTTTAAAGATATTTAAGAACGGTTTTGACATTTTACTTTAGAATATATGAATATATGTACGTATGTTTCATAATGATGATTCACATCGAACACGAGCTTGTTCCGGCGGCTATTTGCAGGTATAACCAAAAAATCCACGTGTTTACCATGTGCCCAAAAGTTAGACCAACATTTTGACTTCAAAAGACAAGAAAACAAAAATCTAACAAAATAAATAACATAATAACATGTCTCACCTGGTACTAATTTACTATTATAATATTCGTAAGATGCTGGATAATAAGAGTTGGTAAAAAGATAAAAAGTGTATGAAGTGGATCCATCATACATCAAGGATGAATAAGGTGCGACTGAAAAAAAAAACAAACTGAGAAACTAAAAAAAATATTAACCACTATTGTTGATGTAATGTTGGTATCGATCTTTGTTGGGGTGACTACTGAAAAAATAAACCGAACAAAAAACTGAACCAAAATTCATGGTTTGGTTTCGTTTTGCATTTTATAAAAACTGAACCGAATAATACAAAAAAGACATTTATTTTAATGTTTGTTATATATTTATTTGGAATTATAAATTTTATTCATGAATGTTAACTATTTATAATAAGAACATTAACGTGTTTATTTATCGTTGAAATGATATATCTATTGCCTTTCAAATGTTTTGGACTTCATTAAACATTCATTCATAAATGGAAATTATATCGAAATAGAAGGTAAACGGGCAACAAGTTGTGTCACTACCTATTTATGAATAGCAAACCATATCTGTTAAAAACTACATCATAGATCTCGGGGTCATAACAATACTATGCATGACCATTTGGACTCGACTAAGAAGGTCCACAACCTCTAGCGTAAAGAAACCAAAAGTATCAAAGCAAATGGAATAAATACGTGTTGGTTGTCAAGGTATGTTTTCTCGTGTTTGGTCACTTTGTCCGAAGCATCTTTTAAAACAGTCTGACCCACTATGAAATCACTACCCCTAAGCTCACAAGAGGGGAAACCTCTGTGAGATCCACACACGTGTGTTTTCCTAATATCTATCCAAAGACTAAAATGTCGGTTGGTTTGAGGGTAGATCTTCCAATGCGCCTGAATATGTCAAAGAGGACATCTCTAACCAAATCATATTCATACTTGAACCATCGGGAGCTCTTTACAATGCAATGCATGCTCCCCAAAGGAGTCCAAACACGCGTTATGACAAACATGGCATATCTTATCAACCGAAAATAATGGAATCATAAGGCGATAATTAAGGATTGTATGGTACTCCCTCGGCAACACATGTTGGCTAACCCATCTATAGGTATAGTGAGAAGAAAATCTTGGAAATGTGGTGCTTGTAAAATAATTTTCAAAGTGTTATAAAACAAAATTTATTGCCTATAAGAAATGATAAAATTTAAGATAAAAATAAAATAATTTTCAAAGTATTATAAAAGAAAATCTCTTAATAAGAACTTTGGAGGAACATAAAAATAATTTAGAAAGTTAGGTTTATGAGAACAATATTAATTCAGAAGGTTTAATATATTAACATAAATGTAAACATCTAAGAAAGATTCTTAACTCTTAGATTATACTTTTTTATTTTAGTTTTTCTTAATTTGTTTTAAAAAAAACGAAAAGCCAAACTAAACCGTTGCTAAAATCGAAAAAACTGAAGTCGAACGGTTTTCAAAAATAAATAAAACTAACATTTCGGTTTTGGTTTTACCATAAAATCGAATCGAATCGTGCACACCTCTAGTACTTTGTATAGTTTAGTTAAAAAAATACTTTGTTTTTATCATAACTCTGTTTTCAAGAAAAATTATATCGAAATATTTACAAGTAAAATAACTAAACATAACTACGTATTTAAATTTTTTAACACCGGTACATTCCTGGTAGCAGTACGATATTGGCATCGGCATATTACGGTATTGGTACTCGGTTTAGTTTATGATAAAAATGACAAAAAAAACAGTTAAACATAACTGTACATTTACATTTTTTAACACCATTACTTCACCGGTGACGGTACGGCATAAGTACGGTACTGTACCTGACTAGCTATAGCCTACGATACAAAAGAAAATATAGTATTTCGAACATAACTCCTTTTTCAAAAAAAATATATCAGACTATTAAAAAAAGTTAAGTACAACTGTATATTCGGTTTTTCTAGAAAAATTAATAATGGCAAGTATCAAAGAATAATCAAAATTGTAGATAACTTAATGGATTAAAAAGTATGTTGTATATAGTATAGGAAATGAAAATGAATAATTAAATTCGTAAATAACTGAATGGATTAAAAGTATGTTATATATATTGTATAGGGAATGAAAGTGAATTAAATTAAAAGATATAAACTTAATGTTCCTTTCGTTATAAGTTTCTACGTGTTATAAAGTAAACTTAATATAATGTGCATTGTTTACAATTCTTTTCACCAGTTTTCTTTTATAAAGTAAACTTAATAATGTGTATTGTTTACAATTCTTTTCACCAGTTTTTTAGAAGAAAAAAATAGCGCTTAATAATCATTTTGGAGGGCGGTCGGAATACCATAATATATTTTAGAGTTGGCTATCATAGAAAGATTATTAACATGTGAAGCGTATGAGAGATTCAACTCATGCAGCACATATACGATCAGTGAGTTTGGGCCTAACGACGAGGGTATTTGCGTATATTAAATTACAAGTAGTTTTAGACATACCATTGTAATGACTCGTACGCACTTCTATAAGCACACGCTCAACTTATACATCAGGCCATGTAAAGTAGTTTAATTGTTGTAATAGTTAGGTGCGTCGTTGACAACATTTTAAACACATCTTTGTAATCAACAGTGTTTTAACATTTTATATAAAAACATCAATTTTCTAAATAAAACAACACGATATTAAAATATTCTTGTTTCATGGAGTACTTTTTTTTAATAATATTAACAAGTTATATAATAAAAGTTATTAAAAATTAAAAAGTTGGCGAAACTAGATTCTAAGTTAAAAACTCAACTATAACAATCGGGTTTCCCATGCCCATTCAAACAAATTTATTTTTTTATTAATTACAAATCTAATCACCACCACTTCAATCGTCCATATATTTTCTTACACTTTCTATAAGTTTTCCACACATATCTAACCCTTTTTATATAAACACAGATAGGGGTTGATCGTTGTACAAAATAGTTTTTCCGTATATAGGGTACAAAATTGCTAGACGATTACGCTTCACATGTTTGTAACAATGCACAATTATACATATAACTACGCCAAATATGTATATAATAACACATATTTATGTATAAAACCACACCCACGCTTGTGTTTTTACACGCACGCACATAACGAGTATCAAGCCATAAAAGATTAAGGGGCTGGTTGACAACTTTTGAAAGTGTTGAACTAGTAAGAGGTTTAAACTGTTAAGTGCTGAACCGGGTAAGAGAGCTGAACCGTTAAGAGCCAGTATAATGCTCAATCGTTCAGAGGCAAATGTCTGACCAATTCAGATTAGAGGTCTTAACTATTCAGACTCCGTATAATGTTTAACTATTCAGAGGCAAATGTCTGAACTATTCAGACACCTGCTCGCAAAACAAACAATCTGAACTATTAAGTAATAACCCAGTAAGAGTTCTCAACTATTAAGAGTCTCATTAAAAGCTAAACAGACTACCCTAAAAGGTGACTTTGTATAACACACCAACTAACATGTGATACACAAGCTATTATGCATAATTGGTTCTAAGTTGTATAACACACAAACTACCCATGTGACACTTGACATTCCTCAGCCCCACTAACTACATATGCCAATATTCCTTATATATCCAATTCCCTTAGAATAGATGTACAAAAAACTCAGTCAGCAAGAAATAATTCGTCACACCAAAAAGGTGTACGTCTGAAGAAAAAAAAACAAACAAATGTTAAACTATATCTTAAACAGTTACGAAATCAAATTGATTGAAAAACCGATAATTTAATTGCATATAGTTTGATAAAGTTTTTGATTCATTATGTTCATAAACAACCGAAGAACATTTGTAATAATTCTTATATAATAATATTATTTTATCGGGAAATCATCCTTTGTATATTACTTTATAAATTATATATGCAATATCTGAAGAGCATTTGAAATAATTCTTATATAATAACACATTACTTGCCTCATTATCTCCCATATAACTGAACTGTTTTTGAAAATTTTAAAACTGAAATATAGATTCGATTTTAACCCATAACTAAACCGGGAAATAATTTCAGCTAACTGGATGATGCTCCTGGTTTTACCCATGATACCCGGGTTCGTCTTCCTCTCTGGGGGCTATCAACTCGTCAAGCCTCTTTTAGGGGTGAGGCATCTGTGGGGTTTTCCAGTCGAACGCCGGCCACTCTCTGATGCCAGCTGGGGTACTGTTAAGACACTCACGTCTGGCCGAGTAGGGCTACGGGCCTCCCTGTTGAGGGGGGGGGTGCGAGGTGTCTCGCTCCCAAAAAATGTATGATACCTTGCCGATCGAAAAAAAAGTGTACATTTCTATACAGAAGATTTATTATAAGTACAAACTCCACATAAAAATATAAATAACAAATCATTAGCTGCTTACATGGATATCCAATATTGTGAGGCTACCAAAAGAACAAAATATCAATCAACTTTGGTAACTTGTCCCTATCCAATGATAAAACACCTAAAGAAAACAAAATTTGCATGGGAAATTTACAATTTTTTATAATCATCATCATCTCCCCAACTCACACTCCAAAATTAGACACAAATCACAACAAGATTCTAACTTGTAAACATTCTAGACTCCACCTATCTAAGCATGATGTCATTCATTGGGTTGCAATTTTGTCCCACTCAACAATGGTGAAATGGTAAAAGTAGTACCATCTCCTGCAGTGAATGTAGGGTGCCCTAGAGGTGTTGGTCTATCAGGAATTGCAGGCACTTCAATGTCACCTTCTAACATCTTTATTGCATCCATGATTGTAGGCCTTAAAACCACCATAACATGAGCACACAAAATCCCCACAAGCACAAATCTTTCCATTATTCCTTTAGGGTTCATAGCCTCATTACTTGCACCATGTCCTAATAAACAAGGATCCAACACTTGCCCTACATTACCACCGTCTTTTATAAGCGACCACGACCAATCCGTAATCAAGAAACTGCCAGGCGAATTGTTGCAGGATAAGTCAAGAGCTTTTCTTCCACACATAATCTCTAAAATCACGACACCAAAACTATAAACATCACTTTTTTCAGTAAGTTGACCATACAACGCGTATTCAGGGGCTAGATAGCCGTGTGTCCCCGCTACTCTAGTAGTAAGATGAGATTGACCGTCTCTACTTTGCTTTGCTAACCCGAAATCTGCCACTCTAGCTCTCATATTTGCATCAAGAAGTATATTTGTAGCCTTGATATCTCTATGATATATAGCCGGTTTTACACCATAGTGAAGGTAAGATAACCCCTTTGCTACATCTAGGATTATATTCTTCCTTTGAGGCCATGTCAATGGCGGTAATCGACTCATAGACGGAAACAAATGATCATCAAGATTCCCATTTGACATATACTCATAAACAAGGTACCTTTGATCATCTTTCCTCTCATAATCCTCATCTTCACCATGAATACAACACCCTCTAAGTGAAACAAGATTCCTATGCCTCAAATTACTAATGATCTCAACTTCATTACAAAACTCATCATTACCTTCAAACTCGGATTCTACAATCTTCTTAACCGCAACCACCGACCCATCGGGCAACACACCCTTGTAAACAACCCCGAATCCACCTCTACCAACGAAATTCTTCGGTGAGAAGTTATCCGTCGCTTTTGCAAGCTCTTGAATCTTAAACCATATAGACCCCGTATTCGGCCGCCTTCTCACCCGACCCGACCCGAACTCACCCACACCCGATTCGCAAATTTTCCCGCTTTCCCTCTTTTGAATTCTCTCCCACCAAATATATAACCCCACAAAACAAGAAACCACCACAACACCAACAAGCCCTCCAATCAATCCAAATCTCCAAAACAAAGGACTACCATTTTTATGCGATTTGGGTACAGCATTGATCCCAAACGGACAAAAAACGACCCCATCGCTTTCGGGCCCGAATCGATTCACAACCCCAGCAGCATAAAGTACGACAAAGTAAAAACAATCAATTGAATGCGAAAAATTACCATCTAAAGCATTCAATTGCCGATGAACCCTTAACCCAGCATCAACACAATTCGCACAAGCAGTAAGATCCGTAAGATCATTCCTACATGACGAATCAAGCAGAGTACGTTTCCCCAATTTTTGGCGCCAATCTTTCAGAGTCCGGATTGCAGCACAGGTGTTCGACGAAATGACAAACTGAACCGGGTCAAAACAGAAGGTTGCGAGATTGATGGGTAGTTTTAAAATGTTGAGTTTTGATTGAAAATCGGTGAGACAAGCTGTGGATGTGGCTAGATCAGGGAGGTTGAAGTACGATGTGGTTTTGAGGTGGTGGGCTAAGCTGATTCCGAAGACGCTGAGGAGGGTTTGGCAGCAGGCGGTGGAGTTGGTGACGGGGGTTGTTGGGGTGGCGGAAGTGGCGGCAGTCGACGGTGGGCCAGGGGATATGGAGAACGTAGTTGAAGTTCATTGGGCAATGGGTTGAATTGGTGGGTGAGTGTGAGAGGGTTGATGGTGAAAGTGAGAAGAGTGTGAAGATGGTGATGGTTATGAAAAGATTCATATTTGAATGTCGGGTTTGGAAGGAGGACAGAATCTAGGATGGATATATATAGAATCTAGAGTGGGGGAGTTGAAGAAGAAAGATGAAAGACAAGAATGGAAATCAAGGATGAATGAATGATTGGAGGAATAAATGGTGATGGAGATGGTGATGTTTCCTAAGTGATAGCAAGTCAATGGGTATACTTGTATCGTTGACTAACTGAAAACTTCTAGTGCATTAAACAGCTTCATTGCTTTTCAAAGTGAAGTCATAGATTTGAGAAAATATTTTGGGTTGAGTCAAGGGTTTTATAACAGTGGATTTTCAGGTGATGGATTTTTTTTGAAATTGTGGTCGGTCGGGTCACTAGTATTGTCTGTTTTCTTAGACGTGGGTAAAATTTTTCTATTGAATTTAGCTCGTTGGTCAGGCTTTGTTGGTTGCTAAAAAAGTTAATAACTTAACAAAAGAAAATTGAACATTGATAAAATGGAAAGAGTTGGCTACTTATCGGGATCAATAGTTATGTGAAATCATGTTAGTGTATTACTTCATGTTGTGTTGCAAACTAAAACCGTATCAAAGCACGTTGAACATGAAACACAACCATGTTCATTTTTATTCGTGTATTATTACTTATTAGCAATTGTAAGTTTTGTTCATCTTTTTCTGTGTAGAGATGTTCATTTATTTAAGAAATAATCGATTTTAATAATCCTAATTATTAGCCGTTGTTTGGCAACAGTTTCAATTTAAAAAATAATCAGTGGTGGTCCCATCTTTTCACATATTGTAAACCAATGGACCTTTACTAAACCGAAAACTAGGGGTGAGCAAGAAAACGAAATAACCGAACGTGAGCGAATAATCGAATCACCGAACCAAAAAACCGAACCGAAACAAAACCGATGGTTCGGTTTTCGGATTTTTATAACCGAATTCGGTTCGGTTTCGATAAACATTTTCAATAACCGAAAAAAACTGAACCGAACCGAACTAATTAGTTACAATCCATATATTTTAATATAAATTGTTTAAGTGTTTAACGCAATGCTAGTAGAAATATTAATTCTATTGTTAAATGTTAATGTTTACAATAAAAACATTACATGCTTATTTATAATTGAAATGATTTATTTATTACCTATAAAAAATAACAAAATTTAATATAAAAATTAAATGATCTTCAAATTATTATAAAAGAAATTGTCTTAATAAAAAACTTTGAAGAAAACATAAAAATAGATTAGAAGGTTAGTTTATGTAAACAATATTAATTAAAGAGGTTAACTATAATAAATTAAATGTAAACATATAAAAAGATTGATATTAATATAAATTATACCTTTTATTTTTTGAATCTTACATAATTTTGTTCCAAAAACCGAAATAACCGAAAAACCAAACTGAACCGACGTAAAAACCGAAAAACCGAAACCGAAAAAAACCGAGCCGGTTTTTAAAAACCAAAAACCGACATTTCGGTTACGGTTTTGGTTTTGCCCAAAAACCGAACCGAACCGTGCACACCCCGACCGAAAACGATAAGGAACAAAAAGAAATTAAGATTTGTTAGTAAAGGTCTATTGCTTTACAATATGTGAAAAGGTTGAACCACCAATGGTTATTTTTTAAGTTGGGACCATTGTCGGCCAACGGCTAATAGTTGAGATTATTAAAATCCATTATTAAGGTATAAAATTTAAAATATGAGCATCAAGCAAATGTAAGTTATCCCCCCACTTGTGGCATAGTGGTAGGAGACTTGGGTTTTCGAATTGAGACTCAAGTTTAATTATCACTTGTGTCATATTGGGTGGATATAACTCTGGGCTTATAGCTTAGTGATTGGGCAATGATGATGACAAACCCAATGAGGGGGGTTCGATCCTGAGCCGCACCCCGGTTTTCATCCGGCTGTTACTTCAGCGAGGCAACTCGTGTGGAGACAGTACGGTCTCCGGGGGAACGCCTTAACCAACTTTAACCAACCCAGCGCGGGACCGGTTAAGACAACGTGATCTAAGCAGATATTGGACTAGGGCTACCGTTGATGTGACATTAGGTCACTAAAAAAGAAATTCATCTTAAAAAAAAAAAAGCAAATGTAAGTTATGTGTCTGTTTTCTATTTGAAAAGATGTTCCAAACGCATAAGAGATCTTTAGATACTAAACGTATAAGAAGGGTATAATACTATTATAATAGGTTGAATGCACATGTATTTATAAGCTTCATTCATGTGTCAAATTTGGACAACTCAGTATGGAATAGAATACACTCGTGTAAATGAGTTTTTTCTTTTTTTGAAGGGTGACTTTCAATATGTACATGGACCATTGGTTCACGGGTTCCCATCAAGGATGGTTACCCGTCAGCCCAGCATTCGCAGACGGGATTTCTATCGGGTCCCGGCTGCCGCTCTGACTGACCTTCGCCCGGAAACCATACTGGCTTCACACGAGAATCTCGCTGGAGTAATAGCTGAGTAAAACCGGGTTGCCCTCCGATCAACCATGCCTCGGTAGAAAACGATCCATCATTGGACGTCCCGTACCTTTTGCCCAACAGCCGGGACCAAGGAGAAACCGGCCCAACTTACCCAACTAGGCTAGGGTGGGGGATTGGTGTAAATGAGTTAGATATACCATTTTGTTGCATAGTCCTTCAGACTTTATTAAAAATAGTATTTTAAAAAAAGATAGCAATGATTGTACGAAAATCCTTTTGTAGTTAAAACTGCATCGTCTCTGTCTTAAGACGATTAAAGATGGTAAAATATTTTTGACATCTTAATTCCAATGGCAACATCATACACGAGATGGTGGGAACTAATGGCCACATAATCATAAAATACAAATTGGCAACGATCTTGTCTAGCCACCGTATATGTTCAACCTTTCGCATATTTTCAATAATCTTTACCTTAACGTCTAGAATTTGTTTAGTCCTGTTAATTTAGTAATCAATGTTAACAATATGATAAAACATTATTAATAGTCTATGATATTGTTTATTATTTATATTGCATTTATTTAGATATTGGATCCTTATATTAAAACTTTACATGCACCTTTTGTTATTCCATTTTTAAAGTAATAGGTTTCTTTTTAACAGACAAGAGAACAATTTATTATCACAAAAGCCAAAACCTCTGGCAAGTCGCTAGAGGAAAATTACAACAGACCCACTTTTACACCTCAAACAAATTTGCATTCATTTTAAAGTAATACTTAGTAGTTCTAGAAGGTATCAAATATAAACACTAAAAGGATTAAACGAACCTACAAGTAGTTCTAGAAGGTATCAAATATAAATACTAAAAGGATTAATCAAACCTACAATTTAAATCCAATGAACTTTGTCATATTATTATATTATATTATATTATACTATACTATATTATATTATATTTATATTTATACATTTATATTTATACAATACATTTATATTTATACAATACATTGTTTTCGAAGGGCATGAATAGTACTTTTAAACTTAAAACAATATCTCACTTTTTTATATTTTATTATACAAATATATTATTTTTAATATTTACATTTAACTTTTAACATGTTTTTTTTCCTTTTATAAACCCGTACTTCCTTTATCATTATTTTTTAATGATTTTTTCCCTTTTTATATCATATTTACTTTATCAATTAATTTGATATTTCTTTAACAACTTATGTTCATTCAATTATTTTCTAAACACTTAGATACGTAGTTGTGCTTAATTTTTAGCATTGATTATTATAAGTTTTATTAAAACGAATTTATATTCAGAATAAAATATTTATTTGGCATCGTAAAATTGTACTATGATATAAACTGAACCGATTCTAACGATTTAGCTTTCTACACAATGTAACAACCCGCTTCCTCACAAGCTCGTCACTCTCGTTAGTTATTATAACATAAGATAATGAAAAAGGGTTTGTACCATGACCGAGAGTTTACTTTGGTCTTTGAGAATGATTCTTTGTAATTGTTTGTAATGTTGAAAAAGGGGTTTTGTACCATGACCCGGAGTTTACGTGACAGGGCTTAGTCAGCCTGGTCCGGTTGCTTAAATGTTGGTTGGGAGCTGACTTTTCTATAATCTAAATCTAAAGAGTTAAATGTTTGGTTGGTCCCTGTGGTTTGTGAAAATTGCAGACTTGGTCCTAATGGTTCACTAATTACACACTTGGTCCCAGTAGTTTCAATTTTTACACTCGGGTGGTCCTTACCACTAACCTGTGTTAGATTTCTCAGTTAACTATATGTGAAATTACTATAGTACCCTTGAATAATTAAAAAAATAAAAAACATAAAAAAGACCATCTTCTTCATCACTCTCCCTCTCTCTCATTCAAAAACTCAGCCACCATCACCACCTCTCCTTCACAACCTGCAACCACCACCTCCACCGTATACTCACCTCCTCTGCCGTCACCTTGGACCACCGCCTCTACCTCCACCGTATACCCACCTCCTCCGCCTCATCGTAAACCCACCACTACCACCATCACCTTCAACCCACCACCTCCGCCATCATCTTCAACCCATTGCCTCCACCTTCACGTTCTTCCGAGGTCACCTTCAACCAACCACGTTTTTCCGGCGTCACCTTCAATCAACCACATTTTTGCGGCGATGGTGTCTCGGTGACACAGAAAAACCGACACAAGATCTTGAATTCTTGTTGGATTACAGTGGGAAACAGTTGGTCCCAGTTGAATTAATCGACCCAACAACCGAAAATTTCCATAATAGTTTAGAGGGTGATGAAGATCAAGAATTTGGGGAATTTCAGAAAGCCGAGGAGTTATTCAAGGAGCAAGAAACACATTTTGTTCTTGAGGTTGTAGGAAAAGAATTGCTTTCTGTCACTGAATAAACAAAGGATTCGTCGAAGCTGAGCTGGATTCGATGGAATTCGAAGAAACCGAGAATTCACTTGTTTTTTCATGTGAATTTAAGCCATTCTGTTTCTGAATCAACTCAAATTCCATCAGATGATAATACTAAGAAGTTCAAGAAACAGAGGAGGGTGGCTCAGGTATTAATGTTTTACTCTTTAATTTGTTTTTTTAAATAATTTTTACTATTAATTTTGTTAATATAATGTATTTATGCAAAGGATGAAGAAGCAGAGGTTTCAATTGGAACAAAAACTCCAGTTTTGGATTCATGTGATGAGATGAAAGGACAAGAAAATTTCAATTTGTATTCGCATTGAAAGAGAGAGATGTGGGTTTACGGTGGAGGTTGAGGATGTGGGTATACGATGGAGGTAGAGGCGGTGGTCCAAGGTGACGGCAGAGGAGGTGAGTATACGGTGGAGGTGGTGGTTGCATGTTGTGAAGGAGAGGTGGTGGTGGTTGAGTTTTTGAAAAGAGAGAGAGGGAGTGATGAAGAAGATGAGTGGGCCCCTCTTCTTTATCTTTTTTATTTTTTTAATTATTCAAGGGTAATATAGTAATTTCACATATACTTAACTGAGAAATCTAACAAAGGTTAGTGGTAAGGACC
Source organism: Scalesia atractyloides (assembly GCA_947069175.1). Lineage (NCBI taxonomy): Eukaryota > Viridiplantae > Streptophyta > Magnoliopsida > Asterales > Asteraceae > Scalesia > Scalesia atractyloides. The sequence goes on from CAMTDV010000016.1 coordinate 84,196,409, forward strand.
ACCCAAGTGCAAAAATTGAAACTACTGGGACCAAGTGTGTAATTAGTGAACCATTAGGATCAAATCTGCAATTTTCGCAAACCACAGAGACCAACCAAGCATTTAACTCAAATCTAAATGGCCTTTTAGGGTTTTTATGTCAAATCATAACCCCCTGAATTTCAAACGACCACTTGCGTATACGTCGAAGGGTCATTTGATAACGTGGAACGGTGTTGTGATTAGAAAACAAGGTGTGGGTATATCATGTCCAATGTTTTATTGTATTTTTGTAACTAAATAATTTAACATTTTTGAGACACTTCTAAATTTCTTATATTACATGAAATTACTTAATAAATACTTTACGAATAAAAGTGGATTCCAACAGGATATATGACAAAATAACATGTTAGGTAAATTATATGTCGATTTAAAAGAAGGAAACTTTATATTACATGAAATACTAATAAATACTTTACGAATAGAAGTGGATTCCAACAGGATATATGACAAAATGAACATGTTAGGTAAATTATATGTCGATTTTAAAAGAAGGAAAACTTTAATGTGGGTTATGTTAAGTAATTATATGTCGATTTTAAAAGAAGGAAAACTTTAATGTGGGTTATGTTAAGTAATTATATGTAGCTTTTAAAAGAAGGAAAACTTTAATGTGGGTTATAATAATTTGCGAGAGAGGTTAATCAATTATTTATTTTTCTACTTGTCTACTTTAGTTTAATTAACAAATGGCTATCCAGGTAAAAAGAAAAAAAAAAACACACTAATGGCTAGGAATTATCTATATAAAGTACTTTCTTTGGGCTCAAATCGAATCAAAATCAAATTGGTTTTATGGTCTTGTGAAACTGATCTTTCGATTTCAAATTTACGTACGTGTTTGGTTTAATTGCAGGTATGTTTCGATTTTACATTTGGGCTTGAAGTATTTAGCCTAAAAAGTCGTCTTGAAATATCAATCTGGGGATCCCAAAGAAGTAGCGAGGTTGGGCTAATTGGCCCACTTAGTTCAAGATACCGGAAATAGTAAACAAATACAACTTTTCACAAAGAAGATGAAAGGTCGAAAATGGAAACATATAACTGATGAGCAATAATCGAACTAAGAATTATCTTTTCTTGCTACTAATCACATTATACACTTGGTCTATATCAATGAGGAAGCTCGACTGAAATCATGTACAAGCATTGTTTACTAAACCTTGAGATTATGTCCAAGCCAAGATGACCAAATCAACCATCAGTTGGTTTCTATGAGATTTTGTAAGGTTGATTAGCCAAATAAGACTATCTGGCACCTGGGATAAGGCTCCAACAAACACAAATGGTAAAGCTACGATCAATGAATAACCAAAGGACAATAAAAAGGTTTATTTGTTAAGGTAATTATTAAAAGACAACCATAATAATTTAGGACCGGAGACAATTATTCATTTGGTGAAGTTATTAATCTATTGAACATTCGTTTATCAAGCTCATATAGTTTTAAATCTCTTAAATCTTTCCCTACCCTAGATACAATGTCATATAAGAACTAGGTTCCAACACACAAATATAGTAAAGCCCTGATTAGTGAATACTCATAGGACAAAAGTAGTTCATTTGTTAAGATAATTATTAAAAGATATCGATAATAAATAAGGACCGTAGACACTTATCCATTTGGTGAAGTTATTAATCAATTGAACATTCATTTATCGAGCTCATACTGTATTGAATCTCTTACAATCTTCCCCTACACCTAATCCTGATACAGTGTCATAGTTCCAATTGGACATCCAGGTGGTAAAGTGGCGTGTTCTTAAATTACTGGATCCCCTGACCTATTATCTCTGCCGGATTTTCTAATCCTCTATAATAATGGAGACGGAACTAGAACACCCTTAATCTATGCGTCTCCACTGCTCAAAAAATCAAAGGTATTCCAAAATTTACTTTTTATCATATGTTTATACAATAATAAACTTTTTTTTGCCCATATATTCATACAAATTTTCTTTATGAAACAATATCATTATTTTCTTGCGTATTATTACCAATACCCGGATTTCTATTAATATTCAGACTTCTATCTGTCATCTGAAATTTTCTTTTAAATATGTCAAAATTAAATGGGTTAATGAGTTTAAAAATCATATTAAATGTAAATATTGTTGGGGATTGAATTTTATAGTCATTTGTTTTAAATCATGTCAAAATTAAATAGGTTAATGAGTATAAAAATAATATTAAAGATAAAAATTCTTGGATCTTGAATTTTATAGTCAGTTGTTTTAAATAAAAATGAGAAAAGTATATAGGTTAATGAGATTTGGTTTTTTGTACATCCTTTTATATAACAAAATAAATGGTTAAACCATCTTACAAATTGTAACAGAAAAAAAAAATTAACCTTCGAATTCCTACATTCTTTCGAACACAAGAGTGAAAAATAAATAAAATTATAATTAATCAAATATATATATATATATAGGTAAAGGATCATATACAAGACAAATGATTTGTACGAATTGTACGTGACCAACAGAGGAGGACAAGTGTCCTTACCTTGAAGGGCAATTTTGTCATTTCTCACTTATATAACGTTCCCTATTGATTTTTAAACGGCTGTAACTCTTTCATACGTTAATATTTTTTTAAAAAAATTACACCGTATTAACGAGCATTTCGTTCTCTTTAATTCGAGCACCCCATTGCTATAATTTTCTTAAAAAAATACAGGATTTTGAATACCCGTTAGTTCATTACGTGATTTTGAGTACTAATACGTGATTTTGAATACCTATTACGTGATTACACATTCAGTGTAAATCCATTACGTGATTACACATTCAATATGATTTGTTATAACTGATGTTATTTACAGTTATGCTTATTACGTAATCACACATTCAATAATAAGAACTTGATTGTCTATGCTTTTATTACGTGATTAAATCTCTAATATACGGCATTATGTGGTTATTATAGGTTGATTTGGCTATTGTTTTGTATATAATTTATCCTTAATACATGATTTGACCTGAAATATTTGGTATTTGACATGAAATATTATGTATTGTAATTATGTTGGGATTGAACCCTACAAAAGAACAGATGATAGAAAGCCTAAACAGGTCTGTACAAAATGATCCAGTACAAGCAGTACTTTGACAGTTTGATTCACTTCTCCTTTCAAAGACAAGATATCTAACATCTGCCCAGTTCTAAACCCTGTTGAGTTATAAAGACTGTTGAATACCAAACCACTGATAAAGTCAAAGGTCTACTGGAAGTCAAAGGTCTGATCACCCTTTGAAGAACATCTGATAAAGCTTCATCAGTGGTTGAGCTCATCAGAGGATAGCATCATCAGTGTCTCATAATCAGTGTTTTATCAATATAACAGAGGATAGCAACAGCAGTGGTTAGAGTTTGTTAGGATTGTTAGATGTCACTATCTAGATGACGTCAACAACGATACCACAAAGTTTAGGGATTCATAGTATAAATAGACAGTGCATGTACTGTTCTATTCAGCTACACACCGTCACACCCCGAATTCCACGTGTATTCCGGTGGGCCCGATGGGGAGTATCGTGACGTACTGTTAATATCATCATAACCAATTACAACACAGAGCAACACAGAGGAAGGCTTGGAGTAAAATATAAACTATTACAAACCAAAGTGTCTAGGAGTTCGAAACACAAATATACAATACGGCTTGTAATAAGATCCACAGGCGGATCGGAAATAAACATACAAAAAATGATAACAGACTCTACAGGCTCAACTTCTAAGGTCGCAACTCCTTAATGTCAACGCCCCGCAGCTTCCGGCCTATTTCGTACTTGTACCTGTATTTTAATCTTTGAAAATACGTCAGTTTATACTGGTAAATACACTCAACTGACTTATTTTGAAAACCCTTTCGAAAATGGTTTTAGGTGCACTTGGCACATTTTTTTATAAATAACTTGGGAAAGTACAAATGACCTTGTATACAGATTTACATGTCAGGCTTTTACATATGGAGCCCAGTACAGAAACCAAGACCTGATCGACTGACACACCGCTCTGAACTTTCACATAGAAAGCAGATAGCAATTACCCAGTGTATGCCTACACGCCATGCTATATTGTCGTGGCCACTAGTACTTCAGTGAGCCAAGGATATCCCGGACACGGTAAAGTCCACCCCCAATGTTTTAGTTTCAGACAAAACAGATCAAAACCGGGTTATACAAGATTTTAGTTAATTATCACAACTAAATAAAACATAATCCCATACCTGACCAAGCGGTAATAATTTACCGTATCCCAAGCCCGTATAGGGAAAATATGTTAAGGGTATTTACCTGAAGTTAAGTCTTCGGAAAGTCAGCACTCAGCCGCAGATCAAAGCAAGTACAGGTACAATTTACCGAAAGGCGTTTAGTCTGGAGTGATGGTAATTAATAACCAATATTAGAATGCTAACGGGTCCTTAATTAAGTCCTAGACTTGGACCGGTTAGTCTTACGCTAAAATAAGATACGGTATGATACGCTAGATTAAGCGGTGACCGGAATAGGATGTTAGTTGGACTCGACAAGTTTATCAACTTGTCTAATATGGGTAAATCAATAACATTCCAGAGTTTAATAGAGAAATGACGAAGTTAAACCCGTTTCGGTTTAAGTACGTAAATTAGCTACGTAAGCTTAACCGAACGCGCATAGGCGAAACCGGTAACCCAGAGAGTCATATAAAAGTTCCATAGAATATATGTTTAAAATATGTTATAATATCATTAGCTTTGCAAAAGATAGGCCCGAGGTATATTTAAAACCGACTTATGCCTTACAAGGGCATTTTGGTCATTTTAAGGTTTATAAAAGATGTTTAAAATGAATCTGATGTCAAGGTTGTTAATATTCTGTAAAAATACTTATTTTATAATGTTATAACATTAGGATATCATATATATGTGTGTTTGACGATTTTGGAATAATCTATGTCCCGTAAGGGCATTTTGGTAAATTCACACATAGCTTTGAGGCCAAAATTGGGATTCTGAGTTGGGGGCTTGTACTTACTGTTAAGATGTTGAAAATAAGTTTATAATTCAGTAGTAGCAAGTCTTGGCCCATAGTGATGGTTTTTAAATCATAATATGCGCCGAAAAGGCGTAAAAGTCGATAAAATGTCGTTTAATCGATGTTTAAGGTAAACTGAGGTTAGGACTATTTATATACCAATAACATGTCATTTCATTTATTACATCAGTAAATATATCATTTTGATCATAAAATCTTGTTAAGTGTTTCTAAAATGCCGAAATGGGCATTTTAGTCATTTTAATGCCTTAAACGCATCTTTTGTGAAAATCTTAGATTATATTCAGATTTTGACGTCAACATAATCAAATTGTGTTTACAAATCAGTTTATGTCTTAATTTTACATGCATGTGTGTTTAAAATCAAGATTTGCACAAAAAGGACCTTTTTGCAAAGTTTATACAATTTTAGCGGAACTTGTATGTAAACTTAGATTTCTAAGGATTTGAGTGACGAAACTTTAGATGGTCATTCTAAATATAATTATGGTCTTATAGTGACCAAAAGTCAGTAGCCAGAGTGGCTAAATCGGGTCAGAAGCGAAAGTCAAAGGAAAAGTCAAATATTGCGACTTTCGTTGCGAACCGATGCTTGACCAAATCTTGACGAGCCGAATTGGTTGATATATGTTCTAATACTTATTTTTATGTTGTTAGTGCATCAAAACATATTTTATGACATTCAGATCGTTAGTTATGAAATTTTATGAAACTGCACAGTTTGACTTTTGTTGACTTTTCGGTTGACTCGTCAATTGGTCATGAATCCGTGAAAATCTGGAGATGCCCTATGGAGGGATTAACACCTCCATTATTATGAGTGTATAGGAACTTTCGTTACTCACAGTGACAGAGTATACACGGATTTAGAACAAAGTCAAGGTGTAATTACGACGAGACTTTGTTCCAAGCTAAAAGCTATAAGAAATCATTAAACACGAATTTGAACACTTACAATAGGTCCAAATGAGTGCTAAGAACAGATTGGAATGCTTGGAAGATGCCTGGAACTCTTTGATTAATCTTGGTAAGCTTAAGGTGAGATGAAAAATGTTGCAACTCACAAGAAGGTCTCTTTTAATGACCAAGGAGGTTCCAGGAGTGTTGCCAAGTGTTTATGGACGTGAATATGTGTCCCATAACGTGTCAAGCATGCAAAGAAGGCGACAAATTCGTCAAGAGGTGGCAGAACACGCGTCTGCCACATTTCTGTTCGCTGACAGGTTCTTACGGACCGTATGGGTCCAAGCCTTGCGGTCCGTAAGGACCTTAGGCGCCCATAGTTTCAGGTAGCCTTGCGGACCGTATGGCAAGAGCCTTGCGGTCCACAAGGGGTCCTCAGATCTTGAAAATTTCAAAATTTTATTTAAGTCCTCCCAGTTTATTTCAAAGCGTCACGAGGATAACTATCGCAACTCAACGACTTTGGTCCCTCCTGTTTTAGCACGTGGCCACATTAGGATTTACCAGGACTCGTGTCGGAAAAAATATTGGGCGTAAAAACATGAGGTGTTACATCCTCCCCCCTTAAAATAAATCTCGACCCCGAGATTTCAATCAAACAAGTATGGGTACTTTTGTCGCATAACGGACTCACCCTCCCATGTGTCAGGACCTCGACGAGCGTCCCATTTCACTTTCACGATCGGCACATGCTTTCTACGAAGCTTCTTGACTGTCTATCTTCAATCGCTATAGGTTTCTCAATGAAACGCAAGTTATTATCAATCTGCACATCGTCGTGTGGCATAGCTAATGACTCGTCTGCCAAGATTTCTTCAAATTGGAAATGTGGAACACATCATGGATTCCACTGAACTTTTCTGGCAATTTCAGCTTGTAAGCAATAGCTCCAATTCGTTCAACGATTTCAAATGGTCCTACGTACCTAGGACTTAATTTGCCTTTCTTTCCAAAGGCATAACGCCCTTCCAAGGCGATACCTTTAGTAAGACCTTGTCCCCTACCTGGAACTCGAGAGGTTTACGTCTTCGATCTGCGTAACTTTTCTGCCTATCTCTGGCAGCCTTGAGACGATCCCGAATTTACAAGATCTTATTGTCGTCTCCAGGACTATCTCAGGTCTTGTCAGTTGAGCTTCCCCAACTTCTGCCCAACAAACGGGCGTCCTACACTTTCTCCCATATAAAGCTTCAAACGGGGCGCTTGAATACTTGCATGGTAGCTATTGTTGTAGGAAAACTCTATAAGTGGTAGATGGTTATCCCAACTTCCACCTAGGTCGATAATCATGCACGCAACATATCTTCCAGCGTTTGAATAGTACGTTCGCTTTGACCCGTCAGTCTGTGGGTGATATGCCGTACTAAATATCGTGTGCCCAAGGCTTGCTGGAAACTTTTCCAAAAATGAGAAGTGTACCTTGTGCCCTATACGACACAATAGACACTGGTACGCCGTGCAAGGATACTATTTCATCCACAAGAGTTTTGCTAGTTTGTCTGAGCTATAAGTCTCGTTGATAGGTAAGAAATGGGCCGACTTAGTCAATCTGTCCACGATGACCCATATTGTATCATTTCCTCGCTTTGTTTTTGGTAACTTGGTTATGAAATCCATAGTTACACATTCCCATTTCCACAGGGAATTTCCAATGGCTGCAGTAATCCTGATGGTTTTTGATGTTCGGCCTTGACTTGCGAACATGTCAGACATTTAGCTACAAAAGTAGCTATGGATTTCTTCAGCCCTGCCCACCAATAGCTGGGCCTCAAATCCTTGTACATCTTATCACTACCGGGTGAACCGAGTATTTAGAACTATGCGCTTCTTGGAGGATCAACTCCCTTAGTCCTCCAAAGATTGGAATCCAAATTCGCCCACAGAATCTAAAAACTCTGTCCCTTCCTGAAATCAGTTGCTCCACCATTTTTCCCAATTCTTCACTGGGAAGATTTGCTTCTAGTAGCGCTTGCTTTTGGGCTTCCAAGATTCTATCTTTCAAATTATTTCTTACTTCAATGCTTTTGGCATTAATCCGAATAGGCTTAACCCTTCTTTACGGCTCAAGGCATCGGCAACCACATTTGCCTTGCCTGGTGATAACGAATTTCACAATCATAATCGTTTAGCGTTTCCATCCACCGACGCTGTCGCATGTTCAGGTCCTTCTGGTTGAACAAGTGCTGAAGACTCTTGTGGTCGGTGTATATAATACACTTGGTTCCATATAAGTAATGTCTCTATAGCTTCAGCGCAAACACCACAGCACCTAGTTCCAAGTCATGCGTGGTGTAATTTCTTTCGTGTATCTTTAATTGTCTTGAATCATAAGCGATCACTTTCCGCGCTGCATAAGTACACACCCCATGCCAGTGTGTGAAGCGTCACAATAGACCACAAAGTCTTCAATTCCTTTTGGTAGAGTTAACACAGGAGCATTACTTAATTTCTGCTTCAATACATCAAGGACTTCCTGCTGTTTCGGACCCCAAACAAAAACATCTTTACGGGTCAGGGTCTTCAATGGAGTAGTTATCCTTGAAAAGTTTTCTATAAATCTTCTATAATAACCGGCCAAACCCAGAAAACTTCGGATTTCGGATGGTGTCTTGGGGGCTTGCCAGTTCATTACTGCCTCGAATTTGGCAGGGTCAACTTGTATCCCAGCTCACTAACCACGTGGCCTAAGAATTGTACTTCACGCAACAAAATTCACACTTAGAAACTTTGCATAAAGTTTCTCATGTCTCAACAACTCCAAAATACACCTCAAATGTTTCTCATGATCTTCCTGATTATGAGAGTATATAAGTATATTATCAATGAAGACAATGCAAAATTATCTAAATACGGCTTGCAGACTCTGTCATCAAATCCATAAATGTTGCTGGTGCATTAGTGAGTCCAAAAGGCATCACTAAGAACTCATAATGACCATATCTTTTTCTAAACGCCATCTTTAGAACGTCTTCATACGAACTTTGAGTTGATGATAACCTGACCTCAAATCAATCTTCGAGAAGTAGCTTGCTCCCTGAAGCTGGTCAAATAAATCATCGATCCTGGGCAATGGATAGCGATTCTTAATTGTTAACTTATTCAGCTCGCAGTAGTCAATGCACATTCGCATTGAACCGTCTTTCTTTTTCACGAACAAGATTGGAGCTCCCCAAGGCGAAGAGCTCGGTTGATAAAACCCTTTTCCAGTAATTCACCTAGCTGGGTTCGTAATTCCTTCATTTCTGTGGGTGCCAATCGGTATGGGGATTTTGCAACAGGGGTGGCTCCCGGTATGATATCAATTCTAAACTCCACTTGTTTGTCTGGAGGCAGACCAGGCAAGTCTTCGGGGAAAACATCTGTAAATTCAGAGATAACGGGAAAGTCTTCAATTTTTGGGTTTGGCTCGTCAATGTCACTTTGCCATATAAATGACACAACCTTTCTTTAAACACTTCGATGCTTTGAGTATTGATCCCTTTTTCTGATAATCCATAATAACGATCTCCTTGTATAGCGAGTGTATCTCCAGTTGGGGTTTTGATTTCGATGAGTTTCTTGTTACAGGCTATATGGGCTTGGTTACTATACAACCAATCCATACCAAGAACTACATCGAATCCTACCAATTTCATGGGCAGGAGTGAAACAGGAATGAAATGATTCTTGATAGATATGGAACATCCATCTAGAATCGTAGAAGCAGTCTCAATCGTTCCATCAGCGAGTTCTACGTCATATGTTACGTCTAGAGTTCTTACAGACAAGTTTAATAAGGCACTAAACTTATGATCTACAAAAGATTTATCGGCTCTGGAATCAAAGAGAACTCTAGCATAAACATCATTTACAAGAAACGTACCTGTTATCACATTGTTGTCGTTTACAGCCTCCTTAGCTTTCATCTGAAAGCACGAGCCTTTCCTTTCTTCAACCCATCATCTTTAGCAGCGTCATCTTTCTTATATTTAGGGCAGTTGGGATTTAATGTTGCCTTTCTCACCACAGTTGTAGCATGTGGCGTCCTTAAGATCCTTACAATCTAGGGCCTTGTGCCCTGATTTCTTGCAAATCCCACAAGGTTTAGACTGAGAGTCGCCCCGACACGATCCAAATTGTCGTCGGTTGCACTTCCTACATTTAGGCCTATATCCGACCTCTGTGATTCCTGTTGAATCCAAACACTCTTGTTCGACCGGTGACTTGGTCATCCTCTCTCTTCCTTTTCCCATCATTTTCTGATTTTCCTGATCATTTTCTCACATAGTCTTGGGTGAGAGAAAGAGATAGCTCAACAGCTGATTTGTAGGTGTTAGGCTGAACACCTTAACCAAACTCCTTATTTCAGGAGCCAACCCATTTATGAAACGCGCAATGCGTTTAGGCTCAGGAGTAACCAAATAAGATACCAATCGAGAATAAGAATCAAAATCATGATACTTTCGACAGTCAAGATTTCTCATGGTGAGAGCTATGAAATCCATTTCTATTTTCTCCACCTCGTGAGGTGGGCAGTAGGTATCCTTAACCAGATCTACGAACTTGGACCATCCAAATTATATAGATGTACCTTCCCAGTTGATTGTATCAAAGTTTCCACCAAATTAGGGCATTGCCCTTGAAGGACTGAAGAAGCGAATTTAACAACATCTTTCTCCACGCATCCACTGATGTCCACTACTATTTCCATCTCATCTAACCATCTCAAGGTTTCAACAGCTTCCCTTTTCACCATTGAAGTCTCGCGGCTTACACGAAACAAAATATTTATATGAGCAACTATCCTTGGAAGTATTTTCTCTGCCACGAATCTCCTTCTTCTTTGCTTCACTCAGTCACATTCGAGGAGTGCACAGAACTTTCCTCCTTATCAAGGGAGGAGGCTTTGAGTTGGTTCTTGTTAAGGTTCTAGAGTGCATAGAGCTCGATACTTTAAATTTTTCAATTGCTTTATCCATTGCCTTTCCCACGGCTGCGTCTATGGAGCCTGGAAGTCATCTTCATTCATAACTATATTTACGCTATCATCCTTTTTCTGACTATTTACTTCGTTATTGTCTGCCATATTGCTTGATGAGGCTATAATATTAATAAGATAAATTTAAATTAGTCATACATGCTAGATGACTTCCAATGTATGGTATAGCATAATAAAGCTATATAAACTTGTCGATTTTATGGGGGTGTTTAAGCATGGCACGAAGGCCTTCACTAAGGACATAAAGAATAGCACCAAAGGCTTAGTCAAAAGACTTAAATTACAAAATGCTAAGATCACTAAAGGATCGAGAAGATTCAGGTTCGAACATAGTTTTACTACCTCGAGACAGGGAGTCGTAGACTACATCTGTCGTTTGTCACTAAATGGACATAAATGTAGCTCGAAAGCATTACACCACTAATGTGTAAGTAAAGTAATCATCGCACTGAATGATTGATCATAATCAAAATAGACCATGTAGGTTTGGACGTAGTCCTTTACTTAGACGGTTCGTGTGATTCCTCAAGTCACACTTACCAGGAGGTTAATATTTTGAATATATTAACTTTTTTTTTGAATAAGCTCTTAAAATGATTTAGATAACTAGTCCAGATCAGGCAGACTAGGGAGGTTTAGAACATAGTTCACCCTCTATGGATAGAAGGGAAAATCTCAACCTTAACTATTATGTAGTAAATCATATAACTACCGTTTTGCCAATTCATGTGACCTAATCACTTGGCGGGCGTAATCATTAAGAGGACCTTTTGGAAATATTTTTGCAGATCATAAATTTTGAATTAAAATCAAGACGATTGCTTGAACAACTTGACAAAAGGAATACATAATTAAAATTCCAAAATTTTATTATAATAATAATAATGCGATACAAATAGAGTCCATGAATAGGACTTAAATAAGGAAAATTGTCCTCGCAGGGACTATACTCGAAATAATTGAAATGTCCACGTAGGGACTAAATAAGACTTGTCCACGCAGGGACTTAATTTAAAATAACAAATACAAAGATAGTTATGAATTTTATCATTTTTCCCTCTTAACTTCTTTACTAGCCTTTTCAATAGCTTGTTATTCTTCTTGTTGTTTTTAGTTGTTTGTTCTTGAAGTTCCTTGACCTTTTCTATTGCTTCAATAAGAACTTCCATTGTTGGTGTGGTTGTTGGGGTTGTGCTTGAGATTGGGGTTGAGATGGTGCAACCGGATGTTGATTGTTATAATAAGGATATCCACCTGGTTGATAGGGTTAGGGGTTAGGATAGTGAGCATTCATGGCCATTTCTAGATACGGGTCATGAAGAGGTATATTATGACTGTGGCTATGCTTTGGCCAAGTAGAGGGTTCGAATGGGTTATATCCAGACAGGTTTGAATAAGAAGGAATAGGGTTATCAAAACCTATGGTGGTAGTGGTGGTGGCTCACTTATAGGAATTTGTGGTTGAGGTTCAGGCTCAACAGTTGTTTGTGGAAACTGTTCCACAAACGGTGAGTATGAGAGGGCCCACCCATTTGTGGGTCCTCGGAATAATAGGGTAAGAGCTTGGTGAGAGCGACCCTACTATGGTCCTAGGCGCACTGACATGCGTGCTCCACGTTTCTTGGAGGTGGAGGTGGTAGTGGTTGTTCCACTGGTGGTTCTTGTGGTGGAGTGTGGTATGAAGGTGTGTTGTGGTGGGATGGGGTACCATGAACTGAGGGAGTATTGTAGAAAACATATTGTCCCCACCTTTCCTCGAAACTATCAGTGTAGTGATGAGGGGTTCCATTGTACGAGTTAGAACCGCTGGATATGTCAATGGGGTGACCCATCGGGTTCTGAATCTTCCTCCATTGGTTCTGGAGAATCTTCTGGAGGAGTTACCAAAAGGGAACGAAGGTGTATGTCGGTGTTATAGTATTCATGAGATGAATGGGAGTGTTGGGGTTGTTGGGTATGGTGCGAAGGTTGCGAATGATGGGAGTCTGACGGTGGTGAGTATTTATGAGGTAAGTTCGGGTATGGCTGCCATGGTGACGAGGAATTGTCCGAACCTTCATAGGGGTTGTACACGGGTGCTTTGGAAGGCCCTTGTTTTGGGGATCCACCCCTTCATTAGTCCTTTTCCTTTTGCTCCTCTCGAAAATTTAGGCGGTATGATTCCTGCTTCAAAATAAGTTAAAACACAAAACAAAGCAATATAATAAAATAAGGAAATGAAAAATTCCTAGGTCATAGCCTAGACTCGGAAGTCTAAGGAATGTGTTACATGTCGTTTGAGATCAAACACTAAAGACAAGTGTTGAATTACCTCAAACGTTCGGCTCTGATACCAACCTGTCACACCCCGAATTCCACGTGTATTCCGGTGGACCCGGTGGGGAGTATCGTGACGTACAGTTGATATCATCATAACCAATTACAACACAGAGCAACACAGCGGAAGGCTTGGAGTAAAATATAAACTATTACAAACCAAAGTGTCCAGGAGTTCGAAACACAAATATACAACACGGCTTGTAATAAGATCCACAGGCGGATCGAAAATAAACATACACAAAATGATAACAGACTCTACAGGCTCAACTTCTAAGGTCGCAACTCCTTAATGTCAACGTCCCGCAGCTTCCGGCCTATTTCGTACTTGTACCTGTAATTTAATCTTTGAAAATGCGTCAGTTTACACTGGCAAATACACTCAACGACTTATTTTGAAAACCCTTTCGAAAATGGTTTTGGTGCACTTGGCACATTTTTTATAAATAACTTGGGAAAGTACAAATGACCTTGTATACAGATTTACATGTCAGGCTTTTACATATGGAGCCCAGTACAGAAACCGAGACCTGATCGACAGACACACCACTCTGAACTTTCACATAGAAAGCAGATAGCAATTACCCAGTGTATGCCTACACGCCATGCTATATTGTCGTGGCCACTAGTACTTCAGTGAGCCAAGGATATCCCGGACACGGTCAAGTCCACCCCCAATGTTTTAGTTTTCAGACAAAACAGATCAAAACCGGGTTATGCAAGATTTTAGTTAATTATCACAACTGAATAAAACATAATCCCATACCCGACCAAGCGGTAATAATTTACCGTATCCCAAGCTCGTATAGGGAAAATAAGTTAAGGGTATTTACCTGAAGTTAAGTTTCGGAAAGTCAGAACACATCCGCAGATCAAAGCAAGTACAGGTACAATTTACCAGAAGGCGTTTAGTCTGGAGTGTTGGTAATTAATAACCAATATTAGAATGCTAACGGGTCCTTAATTAAGTCTAGACTTGGACCGGTTAGTCTTACGCTAAAATAAGATACGGTATGATATGCTAGATTAAGCGGTGACCGGAATAGGATGTTAGTTGGACCCGACAAGTTTATCAACTTGTCTAATATGGGTAAATCAATAACATTCCAGAGTTTGATAGAGAAATGACGAAGTTAAACCCGTTTCGGTTTAAGTACGTAAATTAGCTACGTAAGCTTAACCGAACGCGCATAGGCGAAACCGGGTAACCGAGAGAGTCATATACAAGTTCCATATGAATATATGTTTAAAATATGTTATAAGATCAGTAGCTTTGCAAAAGATAGGCCCGAGGTATATTTAAAACCGGCATTTTGGTCATTTTAAGGTTTATAAAAGATGTTTAAAACGAATCTGATGTCAAGGTTGTTAATATTCTGTAAAAATACTTATTTTATAATGTTATAACAGTAGGATATCATATATATGTTGTTTGACGATTTTATCTATGTCCCGTAAGGGCATTTTGGTAAATTCACACGTAGCTTTGAGGCCAAAATTGGATTCTGAGTTGGGGACCTTGTACTTACTGTTAAGATGTTGAAAATAAGTTTATAATTCAGTAGTAGCAAGTTTGGCCCATAGTGATGGTTTTTAAACCATACTATGCGCCGAAAAGGCGTAAAAGTCGATAAAATGTCGTTTAATCGATGGTTTAAGGTAAACTGAGGTTAGGACCTATTTTATATACAATAACATGTCATTTCATTTATTACATCAGTAAATATATCATTTTGATCATAAAATCTTGTTAAGTGTTTCTAAAATGCCGAAATGGGCATTTTAGTCATTTTAATGCCTTAAACGCATCTTTTGTGAAAATCTTAGATTATATTCAGATTCTTGACGTCAACATAATCAAATTGTGTTTACAGATCAGTTTATGTCTAATTTACATGATATGTGTTTAAAATCAAGATTTGCACAAAAAGGACCTTTTTGCAAAGTTTATACAATTTTAGCGGAACTTGTATGTAAACTTAGATTTCTAAGGATTCGAGTGACGAAACTTTAGATGGTCATTCTAAATATAATTATGGTCTTATAGTGACCAAAAGTCAGTAGCCAAAGTGGCTAAATCGGTCAGAACCGAAACTCAAAGGAAAAGTCAAATATTGCGACTTTCGGTTGCGAACCGATGCTAGACCAAATCTTGACGAGCCGAATTGGTTGATATATGTTCTAATACTTATTTTTATGTTGTTAGTGCATCAAAACATATTTTATACATTCAGATTCTTAGCTATGAAATTTTATGAAACTGCACAGTTTGACTTTTGTTGACTTTTCGGTTGACTCGTCAATTGGCCATGAATCCGTGAAAATCTGGAGATGCCCTATGGAGGGATTAACACCTCCATTATTATGAGCGTATAGGAACTTTTGTTACTCACAATGACGAAGTATACACGGATTTAGAACAAAGTCAAGGTGTAATTACGACGAGACTTTATTCCAAGCTAAGAGCTATAAGAAATCATTAAACACGAATTTGAACACTTACAATAGGTCCAAATGAGTGCTAAGAACAGATTGGAATGCTTGGAAAATGCCTGGAACTCTCTGATTAATCTTGGTAAGCTTAAGGTGAGATGAAAAATGGTTGCAACTCACAAGAAGGTCTCTTTTAATGACCAAGGAGGTTCCTGGAGTGTTGCCAAGTGTTTATGGACGTGACTATGTGTCCCATAACATGTCAAGCATGCAAAGAAGGCGAGAAGTTCATCAAGAGGTGGCAGAACACGCGTCTGCCACATTTCTGTTCGCTGACAGGTTCTTACGGACCGTATGGGTCAAGCCTTGCGGTCCGTAAGGACCTTGGGCGCCCATAGTTTCAGGTAGCCTTGCGGACCGTATGGCAAGAGCCTTGCGGTCCGCAAGTGGTCCTCAGATCTTGAAAATTTCAAAATTTTATTTAAGTCCTCCCACTTTATTTCAAAGCGTCACAAGGATAACTATCGCAACTAAACGACTTTGGGCCCTCCTGGTTTTGCACGTGGCCACACTAGGATTCACCGGGACTCGTGTCGTAAAAAATATTGGACGTAAAAACATGAGGCGTTACACACACACACACTCATCTTGTACGCACAAATCAGTGTGAGCTTGGTCTGAGGGGGAGTTAGTTTTTCATATGTGACATCCGGTTTTTCAGGTATCTTAAACGCACTACTTCACGGTTATTCGTTCCTACGCTAAATTGATTCGGGGATTTATTTTACACGCTCGAAATAACTACGCTAACCTTGTGAACTTATCAAGTGAATTACGTGCTATATGTATTAGACGTTTATAAGCTTGGTGAGTGATTATGTTATGTTTTGATTTCGTGGTGATTAGTTATAAAAATATATAGTAAATAGATAAACGAACCGAACCGGGTCGCGAAACGGGTTGACCTCACTTCCTTGCGACTCAAGGAGTTAAGCAAAACTTGAGGCTCAAGTTAAAGACCCAAACCGCCCCACCCAAACCCTTTGCGGCCGCAAGCTCAAATCGCCCCAAACCCTTCTCCTTTTCTTTCCTTCCCCACACTATATATAGATAAGCATGCATGAGAATAGTTAACAAAAAAAAAGAAGAGGAACCCTAGTTCTAAGACCAGCCAACGGCAGCCTTCTCCCCACTCTTTCTCCCGGTCGCGATTCCCTTCAAACCCGAATCAACTACCATCTCGTTCCCGGTTCGTTAATCTCCATTGTTAAAGGTTAGGGTTTTCTATTGTTTCGCAAATCATGTTAGGGTTTATGAACTATTGATCATGCTTGTATGTAATGGTAGAATCATGGTATTGAAAGAGTTATGATGTTTAGTTTGATGATTTGTGCAAAAATTGCGATTAAGACGATTAGTTGAATAAAAGGATCATAGGCTGCGTTTTGTGATAAAAATCATATAATATGATTAGGGTTTGCATGAGTATGATGTACATGATGATATATGATTGATAAATCTGTTCTTGATCGTTCATATTTAACATCTCGATTGTTTAAGCGTGTTATATTGCGATAAGAAGTTGAAAACAGGATGCTGAATGGTGTTTACAGCCAACTTCAATTGGCTGTAACTTGGTTATTATTTATTGAAAATCGGATTTTCTGAAGCCTAAAACGTATATTTTTGAAAAACGCTTCTAATGGTGCTGGATTCATATTTTTCTGAGGTCGTTTGATATTTTTAAGTGGTCAATTAAGTGCAGTAACTGAAGCTGTGTAAATTCTGAAAATTTGTTAGTTGTTTATCGAGTCGGATCTCATAATCTGTAGAGAGTTGAATCACGAAATTTGTACAGAAACTGGAGATGGAAATTCTCGGGAAACTCCCACTGGAATTTTGTTAATTGGGTGAACGGTGATTTTTAAATAAATTCTCCCGTGGACTGCAGTCAGAAAGCGACGAATCTGACTGCAGCCTAGTATATTAATATCTATGAATAATTGGTAAAGTGTTAGGACTTGAAAAATTTATATAAAATTCTACAGTTTAGTTGACACCTTCTGTAAAAAAATTGGGGTTAGATATCATGGAAGTCCTCGACAAACTCTCGGATCGTTAGTATTGGGTTAGATAGCGGGGAGATTATAAGTAGTACTACTGGGCCCGACAAGCCCCACCCGAGCTAGTCGCGCTAGCCGACCGGGTATGATCAACGGGTGAATAATTTAGCCTAACTTTCGCCATGGTCAGTGATAGGCCTGGCAACACGGAGGCACAACAGTCAGCTTCGATCGCGAACACTTATGTGACATAACTTTAGGCTAGCTACCTACATGTTAACATTGAACTTAATTACCAAACAACAATATTATTCCGGATTAGGAATAATGAAATGAAACAACAATATTATTCCGGGTTAGGAATAATGAAACAAACAACAATATTATTCCGGGTTAGGAATAATGAAATCAACATCATTGTTATTCCGGGTTTGGAATAATGGAACTATAACGTTATTCCGGGTTAGGGATAACGGGGGAAACAAACTTATAACCGAACAAATGAACTTATGTAAACCTGTGAACTCACTCTTCTTTAATGTTGACACTTGTTTCTTTACATGTTTCTCAGGACGCTAGGAGCTCTAGGTGCACTCACTTGCATTGATCAAGACATCTTTTTATCGAGTCTCATTTACGAATATTGTTTGGGTTTTTCTTTAGTTTTGGCGTTTGTGTTGGCGCCCGTTCCTTTACTTTATTTTAATGCTTCCGCTCAACTTTAAAACTAATGCTTCCGCTAAACATTGAAACCAACCTAAGACAACATAAAATTTACTATGAATGGTTAAACAAATGATTTTGGAAAACGTATGAACTAATCATATAGAGTCGTTTGATGTTACTAGTGTCTCGGATTCTGGTTTGTTCACACGCCTCGCGGTAAAACTCCGCAAGTGGAAATTGAGGGTGTGACAGATTGGTATCAGAGCCTCTTGCTATAGAGAACCAGGTTTGCATTAAAAGTAGACCTAAACTATAGTTGATTACACGACACTAGACTTAGTTTGGCACTGAACTGTGATATCTTGTTATGTGTTGTACCACAACTGTGTTATGTAAAATATAAATGCATAATTGAAATGAATGCAACTCGTAACTAACTACACAACCCAACAGGCAATGTCATCATCATCATCCGACAAACTTTTGCAACCAAGGGCGCCGGGGAAGACACCTATGGTCGAACCCTCACCACCTCATGGCGTGGAGACACGCTCAGCTGCTAGAAAAAGACTCGCTCTCGGAGAGGAGTCGTCCTCACGCCCGACCATCGCTATGCCGGTCGATCCGGTTAACTCGTTAGAAGTAGGGAACGACCTACTTAAAGATATGATAAGAAAACAACACGAACAACTAGAGAGAATGCCGGAAACCATCCTAGCACAGGGATGGATGATACGACAATTAACGGGTAAGACTGGAGAGCTCGAGGGAGAGCAACATGAGAATAAGATAGCTCGTAAGACCTTAGCTAAGGATCTTCGTGCTGAGCAGCTGAGGGCTGGCTGGCTCGAAGACAGAGTTCTTGAGTCCAGCTGGAGAATTTAAGAACTAGAACAGAATCAGGCACCTGTACCAGGACCCGCACCAGCACCGGCCCCTCCAGTGCCGGTAGAGGAGGATCCAGAGGAGGATCCAGAGGAGGATCCGGAGGAAGACCCGGCTGTAGAAGCTGGAAACGCCACGAGGATGACGGCAACGATAGCGATTTGGGAGATGGAGACGTAGAAGACTGATTCGTCTCGCTTATCCCATTTGCTTCCTTCAGTCTATTTATTTCTCTACTTATGTTTGAACTTGAGATTTTATAGTAAACTGATATGTTTGGTTGGCATTTTGTAAGACGTTGAAATTTTATTTAATCGAATATTTCTTTTGATTGTTTAATTTATTTGGGTTGACATAATTTGAGGAATTATTTAAGTATGGAGTAGGATAACTATATGGGATATATATACTTATCGGTGTGTGTTTATGTTGTCTTGCAAAGATCTAAAATGGCAACTGGACGTCGCGGAAACCTCAACATGACACCCGAAGAATTGGCCGCAATGATCCAAGAACACGTGAATGCTGCTCTGGCAGGTGTTCAAAACCCACCAGCAGGTAACCATTATTAAATTTTCATGGGAAAATCTAATAGTTGGGCTAGTATACTTTCTCGCTAACTACCTGTCCTCTGTCAGCAGGAGGGGGTCTTAACCCCTACAAGATGTTCCTCGATGCGAAACCGAGCAAATTCACGGGTGCAGAAAGACCCATAGGACTGGTCCGCTGGATTGAAAAGTCCGAATCAGTGTTCGAAATGTGCAATTGTCTGGAAGCCAACAAGGTCAAGTATGCTGCCTCAACGTTGGAGGATGGGGCACTAACTTGGTGGAATGCACAAGTCCAAACGCGTGGACTTATTGCTGCAAACGCAATGGCCTGGGCCGAGTTTAAGGCCCTAATCAAAGAGAAGTATTGTCCGCGAGACAGGGTTCAGCAGTTGGAGCAAGCATTATGGAACCACAAGATGGTGGGATCTGAAATTGAAGCATACATAGCGAAACATCATGACCTGGTATTTCTATGTCCCGATCTGGCCAACACCGTGGAGAAACGACTTGAGTTTTACCTTGGGGGTCTGGTCCCCGAGATCCAGGGCATGGTAATGGCTAGCAACCCTGCGACTGAGCATCAAGCGATCAGGTTGGCGCACAAACTCACCGATAAGGCGGTGGAACAAAAGAAGTTGCCATCTCGGGGTGCAACTGAAGTGGTCCCTGAGAATAAAAGAAATTTGAAGACTCGTCTGCTCGACAGTCTTCGTCAGCCCAGCCACAACAAGGGAACTAGAAACGGTTCAATAATTTCAACAGTAATCGGGGTCACAATCAGCCCGCCAACAACACCCAGAACACAAGCGGCTATGTGGGTCGAAAGCCACAATGTAGTCGTTGTAACCTTCATCATCACGGCCCTTGTGCCGGAAATCGCTGCCAACGATGTGGCAAAGTGGGACACGCGGCAAAGGATTGTCGCGGGGAAATCATGTCCCGACAAAATCAAAATCAGCACCAGGGTATTAACAAGGGGTGCTATCAGTGTGGTAGCACTGCCCACTTTAAACGAGACTACCCACAGCTTCGTAACAACAACAACAATGGTGGGAACAACAACAACCATAACAACCACAACAGCAACAATAGCAACAACAACAATGGGAATGGTGGCACAGGAGGTGCCAAAGGTCGTGCATTTACGCTAGGCCGGGGAGAGGCCAGAAATGACTCGAACGTGGTCACCGGTAAGTTTCCCCTTAATGAACATTTTGCTACTGTACTTTTTGATACGGGTGCGGATAGGAGTTTTATATCGGAGTCTTTTAGGAAGAACCTAAATCTCATGCCTAAACCCCTAGAGACCCCTTACGTCATAGAACTAGCCGATGGTAAATCTGTAGATGTGACCCATATAATATCCGGCTGTCAACTCAAACTCGCGGGTCACACCTTTACCATTGATCTGATGACAACTACCCTGGGTAGTTTTGACGTGGTAGCCGGAATGGACTGGCTATCTGACGTTCGAGCCGAAGTTCTCTGTTTCGAGAAAGCTATCCGTATTCCGCTCTCTAACGACGAAATCTTGACGGTGCAAGGCGAGAAGGCAGGCACCGTCACAAACATCATCTCTTACATGCAAGCACAGAAGTATCTTCGGAGGAAGAACTCCTTCGCTTTTCTCGCACTGGTCACCGAACAGCCTAAGGACGAGAAGCGTATAGAAGATATCCCCGTCGTACGTGATTTTTCTGATGTATTTCCAGAGGAGTTACCTGGTCTTCCACCACATCGACAAGTGGAGTTTGAAATTGAATTGGCGAACCATGCAACTCCCATAGCCAAGGCCCCATACCGCCTAGCTCCAGCCGAGCTGCAAGAGCTGTCTACCCAACTTCAGGAATTGTCAGAAAAAGGATTTATCCGACCCAGTACTTCGCCATGGGGAGCTCCGGTCCTTTTTGTCAAGAAGAATGACGGGACCTTCCGCATGTGCATCGACTACAGGGAACTCAATAAGGTTACTGTTAAGAACCGATACCCATTACCTCGCATCGACGATCTCTTCGACCAACTTCAAGGGTCAAGCTACTACTCCAAGATTGATCTACGGTCCGGTTATCACCAGTTACGCGTCAGGGAGGAGGATATCGCTAAGACGGCATTTCGTACACGGTATGGCCATTATGAATTCTTGGTCATGCCCTTTGGTCTCACCAACGCACCCGCGGTGTTCATGGACCTCATGAACCGCGTGTGTAAACCGTATCTCGACAAGTTTGTCATTGTGTTCATCGATGACATACACATCTACTCTAAAGGTGAAGAAGAACATGCTGAACATCTACGACTACTGCTGGAATTACTTCAACAGGAGAAACTATATGCCAAGCTTTTAAAGTGTGATTTCTGGATTCGAGAAGTTCAGTTCCTCGGGCATATTGTGAATGAAAAGGGTATCCACGTCGATCCCGCCAAGATCGATGCTATCAAGAACTGGGAAGCACCGAGGACACCGACAGAGATCCGCCAATTTTTGGGTTTGGTTGGTTACTACAGACGTTTCATCGAGGGATTTTCAAAGATCGCGCAACCGCTTACCACCCTCACCCAGAAAGGCACTAAGTATGCTTGGGGTAACAAGCAGGAAGCGGCATTTCAATTGCTGAAGCAGAAACTTTGCAGTGCACCCATTCTGTCCTTGCCGAAAGGGACTGATGATTTTGTGGTATATTGTGATGCTTCCATTCAGGGATTGGGATGCGTACTCATGCAACGTGATAAGGTCATCGCGTATGCGTCCCGACAATTGAAGGTTCACGAGAAAAACTACACAAAACATGACCTGGAATTGGGAGCAGTGGTGTTTGCGCTTAAGATTTGGAGACACTACCTATATGGAACAAAGTGCACAATCTATACAGATCACAAGAGCCTCCAACACATCTTTGACCAGAAGGAGTTGAACATGCGACAGCGTCGTTGGGTCGAACTCCTGAACGATTATGAATGTGCCATTCAGTATTACCCGGGTAAAGCTAACGTGGTAGCTGATGCCCTTAGTAGGAAGGAACACTTGAAACCTCGTCGGGTACGAGCACTACAATTCACCATTCATTCGGGGTTACCCGAACAGATACGCGACGCGCAGTTAGAAGCAGTTAAGGAAGAAAACATCAAGGCCGAATCGGTGGGAAAATGGAACGCGATTGGGAAGTAAAACCCAATGGAGCCTGGTATTTCATGAATCGCATATGGGTACCTCTCTACGGAGACCTCAGAAAGCTAGTCATGGACGAAGCTCACAAATCCCGATACTCTGTCCATCCTGGTACGGATAAGATGTATCAAGACCTTAAAGCCGCGTACTGGTGGCCCAACATGAAAGCTGATATAGCCACCTACGTGAGCAAGTGTTTGACTTGTGCAAAAGTCAAGGTAAAGTATCAAAAGCCATCGGGGCTACTTCAACAACCTGAGATCCCGGTGTGGAAATGGGATCAGATCTCGATGGACTTCATCACTAAACTCTCGCGAACTTTGGGTGGTTGCGATACCATCTGGGTAATCGTGGATCGTTTAACTAAGTCCGTACACTTCCTAGCGATTAAAGAAACAGATAAGATGGATAAGTTGACTCGCATCTACATTAAGGAAGTAGTTTCTCGGCACGGAGTGCCAACGTCCATCATCTCAGACAGAGATGCTCGTTTCACGTCCAATTTTTGGCAGTCACTTCAAAAAGCGTTGGGTACACGCTTAGATATGAGCACAGCTTATCACCCTCAGACGGATGGTCAGAGTGAAAGGACCATTCAGACCTTGGAAGACATGCTTAGGGCATGTGTGGTAGATTTCGGGAACAGTTGGGAAATCCATCTGCCTTTAGTGGAATTCTCGTATAACAACAGTTACCATACGAGTATATCGGCAGCACCGTTTGAAGCATTATGCGGTCGTAAATGTAGATCACCGGTCTGTTAGGCAGAAGTCGGTGACAGCCAACTCACAGGCCCTGAGTTGATACTTGAGGCTACTGAAAAGATTGTACAAATCAGAAACCGCATGGCAGCGGCACGAGATCGACAGAAAAGATACGCTGATCAACGACGCAAACCGCTCGAATTCCAAGTAGGCGACCGCGTCCTACAGAAGGTGTCACCCTGGAAGGGTGTAATCTGTTTTGGGAAACGAGGCAAACTAAACCCATGATACGTAGGCCCATTTGTGATTTTGAAACGTATCGGGCCCGTAGCTTACCAATTAGACCTTCCTACCAAACTCAGTGGAGTTCACAACGTTTTTCACGTGTCAAATCTGAAGAAGTGTCTATCAGATGAAACCCTAGTCATTCCATTGGATGAGATCCAAGTGGATGAACAACTGCACTTTGTGGAACAACCTATTGAAATCATGGATCTGTGAGATCAAGACTCGAAGGCACAGCAAGATACCGATCGTCAAGGTTCGTTGGGATTCTAAACGTGGACCGGAGTTCATGTGGGAAAGAGATGACCAAATGAAAAGCAAATACCCACACCTCTTTGCAGCTGAGCAGCAAGCTAACGATACCACCAACTAAATTTTCGGGATGAAAATTCTTTCAACATGGGGATGATATGACAACCTGGGAATTTCTTGTAATTTCGTGTACCATTGTTAATGAACTAAATCTTTGTGCGTGGCATTCTAAACCGCGTTTACTCAATTTTCGGGACGAAAATTCTTTCAACATGGGAATAATGTGACATCCCGGTTTTTCAGGTATCTTAAACGCACTTCTTCACGGTTATTCGTTCCTACGCTAAATTGATTCGGGGATTTATTTTACACGCTCGAAATAACTACGCTAACCTTGTGAACTTATCAAGTGAATTACGTGCTATATGTATTAGACGTTTATAAGCTTGGTGAGTGATTATGTTATGTTTTGATTTCGTGGTGATTAGTTATAAAAATATATAGTAAATAGATAAACGAACCGAACCGGGTCGCGAAATGGGTTGACCTCACTTCCTTGCGACTCAAGGAGTTAAGCAAAACTTGAGGCTCAAGTTAAAGACCCAAACCGCCCCACCCAAACCCTTTGCGGCCGCAAGCTCAAATCGCCACAAACCCTTCTCCTTTTCTTTCCTTCCCCACACTATATATAGATAAGCATGCATGAGAATAGTTAACAAAAAAAAAAGAAGAGGAACCCTAGTTCTAAGACCAGCCGACGGCAGCCTTCTCCCCACTCTTTCTCCCGGTCGCGATTCCCTTCAAACCCGAATCAACTACCATCTCGTTCCCGGTTCGTTAATCTCCATTGTTAAAGGTTAGGGTTTTCTATTGTTTCGCAAATCATGTTAGGGTTTATGAACTATTGATCATGCTTGTATGTAATGGTAGAATCATGGTATTGAAAGAGTTATGATGTTTAGTTTGATGATTTGTGCAAGAATTGCGATTAAGATGATTAGTTGAATAAAAGGATCATAGGCTGCGTTTTGTGATAAAAATCATATAATATGATTAGGGTTTGCATGAGTATGATGTACATGATGATATATGATTGATAAATCTGTTCTTGATCGTTCATATTTAACATCTCGATTGTTTAAGCGTGTTATATTGCGATAAGAAGTTGAAAACAGGATGCTGAATGGTGTTTACAGCCAACTTCAATTGGCTGTAACTTGGTTATTATTTATTGAAAATCGGATTTTCTGAAGCCTAAAACGTATATTTTTGAAAAACGCTTCTAATGGCGCTGGATTCATATTTTTCTGAGGTCGTTTGATATTTTTAAGTGGTCAATTAAGTGCAGTAACTGAAGCTGTGTAAATTCTGAAAATTTGTTAGTTGTTTATCGAGTCGGATCTCATAATCTGTAGAGATTTGAATCACGAAATTTGTACAGCAACTGGAGATGGAAATTTACGGGAAACTCCCACTGGAATTTTGTTAATTGGGTGAACGGTGATTTTTAAATAAATTCTCCCGTGGACTGCAGTCAGAAAGCGACGAATCTGACTGCAGCCTAGTATATTAATATCTATGAATAATTGGTAAAGTTTTAGGACTTGAAAAATTTATATAAAATTCTACAGTTTAGTTTACACCTTCTGTATAAAAATTGGAATTTTTGGAACATTGGAACTATTTCATAAAAATCCTCGAAAACAGCCTAGTTATGAGCATATAAGCTGAAACTTGATTACTTGCGAATGTGTGTACCAAAATGTTGTATGAGTTGATTTATGTTCATGATAAGTTGGTTTGATCGTTATGTTGGTATGATAATACTTTGCATGCATGATTGTGTTTTCGAAATTTTTATCATGTGTGCCGCATTGTATGATAGTTAGGTGTAGGGTTTGTATCAGTGTGTTCACACACTAACTCTAAATCGATTGACTTGTTAGGACGCGATTAGCGGTCCCATCATTTGCTACTTCTGTGTTACACTAACCGAGTAACTAAAGGTGAGTTCACGGCCCCTAATTTTATCCGGTTTTAAACAACAGGGGGAGAAACATGTATACACTCTACAACTCTATCTCTTTACGTTATACGAAATTAACGTCGTTAAACTATTCGGTAACTAAGTTAATGTTAATGTACGTTATGGTCACTAAGCAGCTATATCACGGAAGTCCTAGACAAACTCTCGGATCGTTAGTATTGGGTTATATAGCGGGGAGATTATAAGTAGTACCACTGGGCCCGACAAGCCCCACCCGAGCTAGTCGCGCTAGCCGACCGGGTATGATCAACGGGTGAATAATTTAGCCTAACTTTCGCCATGGTCAGTGATAGGCCTGGCAACACGGAGGCACAACAGTTAGCTTCGATCGCGAACACTTATGTGACATAACTTTAGGCTAGCTACCTACATGTTAACATTGAACTTAATTACCAAACAACAATATTATTCCGGGTTAGGAATAATGAAACGAAACAACAATATTATTCCGGGTTAGGAATAATGAAACAAACAACAATATTATTTCGGGTTAGGAATAATGAAATCAACATCATTGTTATTCCGGGTTTGGAATAATGGAACTATAACGTTATACCGGGTTAGGGATAATGGGGGAAACAAACTTATAACCGAACAAATGAACTTATGAAAACCTGTGAACTCACTCTTCTTTAATGTTGACACTTGTTTCTTTACATGTTTCTCAGGACGCTAGGAGCTCTAGGTGCACTCACTTGCATTGATCAAGACATCTTTTTATCGAGTCTCATTTACGAATATTGTTTGGGTTTTTCTTTAGTTTTGGCGTTTGTGTTGGCGCCCGTTCCTTTACTTTATTTTAATGCTTCCGTTCAACTTTAAAACTAATGCTTCCGCTAAACATTGAAACCAACCTAAGACAACTTAAAATTTACTATGAATGGTTAAACAAATGATTTTGGAAAACGTATGAACTAATCATATAGAGTCGTTCGATGTTACTAGTGTCTCGGATTCTGGTTTGTTCACACGCCTCGCGGTAAAACTCCGCAAGTGGAAATTGAGGGTGTGACATCATACATTTATTAGTTTGTAATCTTTTCAATCTTTTGAGCAATGAAAACATTATATGATGAAAGCTAATCTCTCCTTGATTGTGTTACAAAGTTTTAAATTTCATTCCGCTGCAAAGTATTGTATGTATTATCTTCTTTTATTATCAATTTGTTTAAAACAATGCAATCAAGTCAAACTCAGATCCTAACAGTTGGTATCAGAGCGAGGTCAGTCAAATTCGATCTAACAATCAATTTGACATAAAAAGATCAGCTCAATTTCTTTGATACTGTGTTGTTCGTATTTGTTGAAAAATAGAGTAAGAGTCTAATCACGATTGGTTAATCAATTACTCTGTAAAACAACCAAGATATTACTAAAACACACAAGTTCCACATGACACTAATAGTGTATCGTTTTATATGATTTCAGTGTTTTTGTTGGAATTTGTGATGATTCCATGATTAACTGTAAGGATTCATCTAAAGTCATTAAAAGACTGAGGTGAACCAAAACCTTAGGAACAAGATCTATATATATGGAACAAAAGTTGCGAGAAGCTTTAAAAGGTGAAAATCAAAATTGTGTTGATAATTAGAAAACCAGATCAAAAGTAATGTGAGACTTAGCATAGGCATTTTGCAAAAAGATGATCAAGTCTCTCAAAACATTACTGTAAAAGATTCTGGATTGATTATCTGGATTGATTACTCTTCCTTTAGAAACCTTCCAGTGAATAATACAACATCTATCTATGGAAAGGCTAAAAGGAGAAAAGAAGAAAAATCACGAAACTCAAAAGTGTGTTTATCTCAAAACTTTTGATGTCAAAAGAAAAGAGTATAAACATAAAACACTTGAGAGTTCACATGCTAGTACTACAAAAGGAAAACCTAGATACATCTCCATCTCTGCTCAAACATTTGTTACCAAACAAGCTAAGTGCAACCACTGTTTACAGGAAGGCTCAGGAAATTGATGTATCTAAAAGTAACAATTGTTTCAAGAAGGACTTGGGAAATTTTGTCAGATCCAATTGATTCATTTATCAAGGAATGTTTACTTAATTTTTAATTGTAAAGATTTCATGTATATATCAGGTCATGTATTACTCCTTCAAGTTTTTTTTTAAAAAGGAAATACATATTGAGATTTTACTTGTTTTAGATAGTTAAAGCTCAAAACCTGTCAGGAAGCAGAACCCCAATAGTTTTTAAAAAAAGGGGAAGTTACTTCCACTGATAATGAATCAAAAGGTTTTTGTATGATGATCAGGGTTAAATCATAAAATAAGTCAAGTCTAAATAAATTGAAGAAGTTTGACAACCTAGTTACCATCTGAGATACTCAACCATTGCCAAGGTCTATAAAGTGTTTTTACACAAGGACTAGTGTGTGGAAGTGGCTTTGATTGAAAAGTTCAATAAACTTCTATCATTAAAAATCCCAGTAGGTCATGTGAAATGTTTGTCAAGACTAACCTTGCAGGTAATCACAATCTTCATCACAAAGACTGTGGAGATGCTATTATGATCCCAAAATACAAAATCTCATCCACCAAAAGAGCAGAAGATGTTTCAAAATAGTCTACCATCCCACGACCAAATACAGTGTAAGTCATACATCACTTGTGAGGGATTACTATGAAAAGGTTTGATTTCTCTGCATCATGTTCTAACAAAGATCAACTGGCAGATGTTCAAATGAAAAGCATTAGAAACATCCACCTTCAAAAGTCTGATCTCTAGGTTTGAAATGCTAAACATGAATTAAAACAAGTTTTCTTATATTTCTGTGTAAATAGCATCAAAATGTTTTCAGAAAATGAAAACAAAACCTTAAAAATAGTTAAAATTAAAATTTTCTCAATAAATCTCTAATTTATGATGAAAGCACTGTTCTATCTTCAAAACTCTGATTGGCATATATATATCCACTGACAAAGTGAATCCTCTGTCTTCATTATCTACTGTTCCACAACCACTGTCAGTGTTACAATTTTTGCTGTTCACAACCACTGATGACACACATCAGTGGTTTCCCAAAACAACTGTCATCCATTCATAGTCAGAGGATACACGTGGACAGATAATAGCCATCAGATCTTGCCACATGTCAAAAGTTAACCTCCGACTTTTGAACTACTGTTATCCAAATAAAACCCTGATAAAACCCTCAAACAAAGTTTTTATTACCAAAATTAAATTCAAAATTTCTCAAAGTGATTACCTAGTTCTTCAGTGTCTTCAAAAATTTCGATCATGGTTCTTATCATCAAACACCCACACAATTACCTCTGTACTTTCGAAAAGACAAGGAAAAAACAGATTTTCACTATATCATCGATATCTTGTCTTCATCAAAGTATAAAACTTTGCTTACCTGTAACGCACCAATTTATCAAGACACCCTACGAGAGTTTTGGGCTAATTCTGATCTTGAAATTCAAAACAAAAAGCCTTGGGCAATCTCATCAAAAGTAGGAGGTATCCTGGTTCCAATAACTCCACAAACCATCTCATGAAGTTTTTCAGATGGACGATCTAGCAGGTTAAGTTTCTTTCCCTAAGAATGAGTATCAAGTTGATTTGATCAATAGAGGGTATACAGGACAATTAACAAAAGCTACTATGAAAAAAAAGATTTCCACCTCCTATGAAATTCTTGTTCCATACCCTGCTCACCTGTGTTTAGGAATGGCAATGGGTCGGGCTTGGGCCGGGTATTGGTAATCCCAGGCTCGTACCCGTTTGTAATTCTTTGTCCCGTACCCAGCCCGTTACCCGTCGGTATTTGTCGGGTAATTACCCATCGGGTATCGGGCATACCCGCGGGTATCAGGTATACCCGTTAATTTCTATAAAATACATGTTGGAACAAATTTGGAAATTTTTACTTTGATGTTTAACATAAATTTCATAATTATTTACAAATAATGACAACAAATTATTATAATCTCTAAAATTCATTTTTAAAAAATGCTCCCCATCCAATGAAGTTTAGTTAACATATATTGATTCAGTTTACTGTTAATTAATTGTTTGATGATAAATCAAAACATATTATATAGTTTCAGTTTTCTATTAATTAATTGTTTGATGATAAATAAAAACATATTTAGTTTCTAAATGCTCACCAGCCATGTGTCCGAGGTGAGTGACTGCTTGCCCCCTTTTTCAAGCCCTTTGTGTAGGAATGGCAATGGGCAGGGTTTGGGTCAGGTATTGGTAATTCCAGACCCCTACCTGGTTGTAATTCTTTGTCCCATACCTAGTTGTATAGACCCTATTACTATAAAGAAGGTAATAAGTACATGTAACAAGTTTATATATATATAAATTTATAATATGACACTTTCGGGTATTATACGGGTAAATGGGCCGGCTATTGAGCGGGTATCACTAAATCCCATACCCGTACCCGTACCCGATTTTTTTTCTTTTTTAAGCCCATACCCGGCCCATACCCAATGGGCTTCGGGTATACCTGGCCCATATGTTTTGGGTTTCGGGTATACCGTTGGGGTTGGGCTTTTTTGCCATCCCTACCTGTGTTTCAAATAAAACAACTGGTTTTAACGAAATACCTTTGAAAATTCAATACTTAGGGTATGCTATCATGTCTAAAGCTGATTACAATTACTCCCAAGTATTGTTTAATGATTTGGTACCGAATCTGGAAAATGTGAAAAACAATAAAGCACAAGCTTTCTTGTTATTTCCAAGATTTTTAAGTTATTATTTACAACAGAAAATTCAAAAGAGAATGCACAAGCGCTTGTTCAAGGTATATCTTTTCAAATAAACAGTTTAACGTCTGAAACATTTACTCGCCTTATGGCTAAAGAGTCAAAAGTTTCTAAAACACAAGCAGGGAAGTCTGAGCAAAATTTGGATGAGTCCACATCTATTCCTCAGACTCAGCTGCTAAGCCTACTGCTCTTGATGATCACAGTAGCATAACCACTGTTGTGCATCCCCCATCAAAAATCACCAAAAAGACCAAAAAGGAAATCCACCAATCCCGCCAAACCTACCAAAAAGGATCTTCTGGAAGATGAGATCCCATAAGTTAATCTGTGACAACACAAATGTCACAAGAAACCACTGTTGCTACTTCCTCACAACAGTTGGAAGGATCTCCACCCAAAACCACAACTCCTCATGATTC
This sequence comes from Scalesia atractyloides, assembly GCA_947069175.1. NCBI lineage: Eukaryota > Viridiplantae > Streptophyta > Magnoliopsida > Asterales > Asteraceae > Scalesia > Scalesia atractyloides. The sequence goes on from CAMTDV010000016.1 coordinate 84,227,968, forward strand.
CTCTCAAAAGGAACATGTTGTAAGCACAGGGACTCCATAATTTGAAACTTACCCTCATTTGAGAGTATGTTGAACTGTCCTTCTCCCAAGGCAATTATTTTTCCATATCACTCCCAACTTCTCAATAACATCAACAAATGTATCTGTGTTTGAGGTCATTGAAAGTCAGACACAAAACAACCCATCTCACCAACACATTACTGAGAGAAAAACTTTCACAATGGCTGTGTCTGATAAAATTCAATTAGGCTATCCCACAAATAGTTGAGGAGGTTACACCACTTGAATTTCATGAAATTCTTGTTGGTAGTTCAAGTGGAGCAGCTACTACAGATGTTGCATCCACTGATCTACATCTGGACAGTAGTTTCATAAATAAGACTCCCTTGAAGGCAATTTCTACTGAGGCTACCTTGGTAACCACTGCTGTTGTTAAAACCACTGTTAAGTTTGCTAAGGAACCCTCTGCTGTAGAAAGAAGTCCCAGTACCAAGAAAAAGGGGCATCAGCTGATGAGAATTTGGAGACTTCTCCTATCTCTAATGTTGATACAACCACCTCTGGTGGGAAATCAGATGATCCCATTAAATTGGATAATGATTTAAAATATAAAGATTTGACAGAGAATTACAAAAATTGAGACATATGTGGCAGATATCAAAAATATGCTTCAACAAATGTTAGAATCTTCAAAGTCTCAAAACACTGCTCAACCCTCTGTTCCTCAAACTACTGAAATTTTAAGACAATTATATCCTCTGCTTCAACAACAACGCCAGCATGCTGATCACCAACATGAAATACAAGTGCAAATGCTCAGAAACATGGTTGAGGAAAGATATAAAAATACCAGGCCGAGCTTAAGATTATTAAAGAAACCCTCACAAATGCATACACTCTCCTGCACTATTCGAAGAGTTGATGATGCCAAAAAGAGGGGAGAAAAATGACTCTATGAAAAGGCCCTCAGTAACTTCTATTGAAACATATGTCAAAGAAAAGAAAAAGGGAGTTGATGAAACCCTGGAAATTAAAGCAGATGATAAGGTGCAAAAATGGGGACCTTTCAAAATCAAAATGAGACAAAGGAGAATAGTTTGACAAAGGAGCAAAAGGAGTTGAAAGAGTTAGAGATAAAAGCAAAGGATACCACTATTGGTCTCAAAACCATTGATGGTATCAAAAAGTTAACCACTAATAGTTCCAAACCAATATCTTCATCTCAACAACACCTGACAAAAAGCAGAAAACAATGCCATTATCATTATTACCATCTTCCACTGCAACAGATGTTGATACTACCAAAGGTACAACATATGTTAAGACAACAGTGGTTTATACAAAAACTTCTAAATTTCCATCAGAATCAATACTCACTCCTATAACTCAAATTCCTACAAACACTCCTTCACCAAAATTAGTTTATACAAGAAAAAGAAAGGTCACTGTGAATGATGATGTTATACCTGCACATACTCCTTTATCATCTTCACCATTTATTCAAACAAATCCAGAACCTCTCATCACCAATATCTATCCCACTTACTCAATCATCCCACTGGTCACAACCCTTCTAGAAACATACCACTGGAAACAATATATCCTCTGGAGCTGGCTGTAGTTCAAAATGAAATGGTACAACTCTATACAGAGGTTAATCCATCCGAAAGAATCTTTCCATCTCTTCATGGCTACAGAATCCCTAAAAACATTGATGAGTATCTGAAATTGAAAGCCAGACAAGCTAAAAACATAGCAAAAGAAGAGGGAAAAGGGAAGGGTAACACCTACTTGTCAAGACTAGAGCAGCATGAGCTAAGCAAAGTCAGGAAACTGGAAGATTTTGCAAGAGACTTAAACAAGAAGGTGTCAAACATACCACCTAATGCTGACCTTCAAAAGGACCAAGAAAGATCTCATAGAACTTATCAGAGAGATAAACCATATCAAGCCTATGAGCATCAGTTCAAAGACTGGCCTATCACAACTCTCAAACAAGAAGCAAACAGATGTCAAAGGATGAAGAAATATCCTCAAATGAGGAAGAATGCACCAGACTGAACAAGTTTAAAAATTACAGTGCAGATCTTGCCTTAGAAGCATCCATCCAAGCCTTAAATCAAAGAAAAAGGCAGTTACAGATGGATGGGGAAGATAAACAAAGGGAAGCTGACATCAGTAAACATGCCAACAAAAGTCAACCTTTGCATGAATTGGATGATGTTTCATTAAAGCCTTAAGCTCAATCTGCTGAAACTGTCAAAAGCTATCAAGCAGTTCACCATCCCCAAACTCATCACAAATAAAACTTCTCCCAAGAAACCCATTGAACTCAAAAATACTAAAATGGATGTCAGACAAAAAGACCCATGTATTGACTTTGCTCAAGTCCAATGGGAAAGTTGAAAAAATATCAAGGGAGGATGCACTAGGCCTGGGTATAGCTGACCTCCAAGATCTTTTGGAACTTCAACTGTGTAGGGATGAAGATGATGAAAATTCCCAGAACTTTGAACTACAGTTCAAAGGACAAATCAGGGAAAAACTGATGAGAGAATAAAGATCATAAATAAGGAAGAGTTTTGGCATCATCTGTTCTAGGGGAGATTGTTGGGATTGAACCCTACAAAAGAACAGATGATAGAAAGCCAAAACAGGTCTGTACAAAATGATCCAGTACAAGCAGTACTTTGATTCACTTCTCCTTCCAAAGACAAGATATCTAACATCTGATGGTTCTAACATCTGCCCAGTGCTAAACCCTGTTGAGTTATAAAGACTGTTGAAGACCAAACCACTGATAAAGTCAAAGGTCTGCTGGAAGTCAAAGATCTGATCATCCTTTGAAGAACATCTGATAAAGCTTCATCAGTGGTTGAGCTCACCAGAGGATAACATCATCAGTGTCTCATAATCAGTGTTTTATCAATATAACAAAGGATAGCAATAGAAGCGGTTAGAGTTTGTTAGGGTTGTTAGATTTCACTGTCTAGATGACGTCAGCAACGATACCATAGAGGTTAGGGATTCGTAGTATAAGTAGACAATGCATGTACTGTTCTATTCAGCTCACACACACACTCATCTTGTACGCACAAATCAGTGTGAGCTCAGTCTGAGGGGGAGTTAGTGATTCATACATGTATTAGTTTGTAATCTTTTCAATCTTTTGAGCAATGAAAACATTGTATGATGAAAGCTAATCTCTCCTTCATTGTGTTACAAAGTTTTAAATTTTATTCCGCTGCAAAGTATTGTATGTATTATCTTCTTTTATTATCAATTTGTTTAAAACAATGCAATCAAGTCAAACTCAGATCCTAACAAATTACGTAATCAATCAGTAGGGTTTCATATAAATACTATAATGAAATCGCGTACGAAATACGTATTTAAAATCATGTAATCACGTAATAATACATAGACGTAATTACTAATCACTTACTGTGTATTTAAAATCACGTAATCACGTAATGGCTATTCAAAATCCTGTATTTTTTAAGGAAAATATAGCAATATGCTGCTCGAATTAAAGAGAATGAAATGCTCGTTAAAACGGTGTAAATTTTATAAAAAAATATTAACGTATGAAAAGGTTATAGCCATTTGAAAATAAAGGGGAAGTGGGTTTATGAGTCAACAATATTGGGTTTTCCTATTTTACCCTTTCCCCACTTGTTTCCCTTGTTTTTAGTTTTGTGAATTCTATATTTGGGGACCACTTAATCTAAACCATTAATCTTGCAAATCAAGGGTCAAACTTGTCCCTACACTTCGTACAATTCTTTCCTCTTGTACAATAACCTCTCTATATATATATATTTAGTATCCAGATCTTGTACAAGAGCCTTCTTTTGTACGAAGGATAGGTGAGAATCCCAGCCATTGATCTCCCAAGATCAATGGCTCAAACATAAGGATGACATTTTTGTAATTACGATGCTTAAACAATTGAAGAAACAAATAGATAAAGGTTATTTAGGTCTTTTCTCACTTCAACTCTTTTCCCTCTTGATTTTCAAACGGCTATAACTTTTTCATATGTTAATATTTTTTTAAAAAAAATTACACCGTATTAACGAGCATTTCATCCTCTTTAATTCGAGCAGTCTATTGCTATAGTTTTCTTAACAAAATTTTATATGATTTTTGAATACGCATTACGTGATTACGTGATTTTAAAAACCTAGCATGACTACGTGATTTGAATACCCATTACTTGATTTCATTATAGTATGTGAAACCGCACTAAGTGATTATGTAATTACATAAAAATAGCTGACTATATATTATTACGTGACTACGTGATTTTGAATACTCATTTCGTGATTATGTGATTTATTATAGTATTTTATGTAATACCACACCGAGTGATTACGTAAAAACAAAAACATGTAATACATAATATTTCATATGTAATACCTAATATTTCATGTCTAAACATGTAATGAAGATAAATTATATACAAAACATTAGTCAAATCAACCTATAATAACCACATAATGTCGTATATTAGATATATTTCATGCCTAAACATGTAATGAAGATAAATTATATACAAAACATTAGTCAAATCAACCTATAATAACCATATAATGTCGTATATTAGAGATTTAATCATGTAATAAAGCATAAAACAATCAAGTTCTTATTATTGAATGTGTAACCACGTAATAACATTAGTTATAACCATGGTTGCAAAAGTCGCTATGCGCTAGTCCGTCGAGCGGGGAGTTGAGAGTACTCGGCCTAGGCAGAGAGTACTCGGGGAGTACTCGGACATGTTAAATTATAAAAAATTAGTTTTCAAAAATTAAATAATAACATAAATTTACTAATATTTATAACAAAATACGTGAAAATTATATTTATTATTTAATATGATAGGCGTATAAATTATGTTTTATTATTTTTAAAGTAAAACACCCCCCGAGTTAACCTACTAGATTAGATTTTGGGTGAGGTTGATCGCGTTTAATCGATTCCGAGTAATTAGGCGGATTTGAAGAAAGTCGCATCGGCAGCTTACCTTGTAGGGACTACTCGGGGTGTACTCGGCCTTGGAAACCTTGTTTTACAACCATGGTTATAACAAATAATAATGTGTAATCAAGTAATGGATTTATATTGAATGTGAATCACGTAATGGTTTATGTTGAATGTGTAATCACGTAATGAATATTCAAAATCATGTAGTCATGTGTTGGGTATTCAAAATCACGTAATCACGTAATGAACTAATGAGTATTCAAATTCCTGTAATTTTTTTAATGAAACTATAGTAATATGCTGCTCTAATTAAGAAAATGAAATGCTCGTTAATACGGTGTAATTTTTTTGAAAAAATATTAACGTATGAAAAAGTTATAGTCGTTTGAAAATGAAAGGGAGAGAGTTGTTTAAGTGAGAAAAGACCAAATTACCCTTCAAGACAATGACACTTGTCCTCCTCATGTATGATTCGTACGAATCTTCCCTCATATACAGGATCCCTCCGTTTCTTAAACTAAACTAACAAATAATAAATAAATAACCTACAAAATTAATTAAAATAAGGTATTCCATTGTGAGATGGGCAATTAGACTTCCGTTTAGTTATAAGAAAGTCCGCCAATGAGGTGGTGGTGGAGTGGTAAGGGAGAGACTTGGTGTTCTAAGAGACCCAAGTTCGATTCCTGCTCACCCCACTATTTTTTGCGGCACTTGGTGATGATGGGAGACTAGGCGAACAGTGGAGATCGCTAGTTCGATACTTGAACTGAGCGGGTTTTACCTCACCGCACTGTCGTGCCTTCGGGCGAGTGTTCACGGGCTTCGGTCCTAGGTGAGGGTTTTCCCCGGTTCGGAGGTCGAGTGTATCCCGATGTAGTGAATTTCGCCAGTAGCCCATTAGGAGGATTCGTTGACCGTTTAGAAAAAAGTTATAAGAAAGCCCACAAGACCCAACAATTGGGTTTTTAATACTTTGCAGCTGTCGTCTTCCTCGTTCAAACACAAAACCGTAAGTCGTCGAAGCTTACCGGATAATTTTCCTATTAGTTCTTTACCCATCTTTCTTCATTTAAACTGCTCAGGGTGACATCTTCATACAAGGTGAACTTTGTTTATTACTTATTAGCTTCATCTGGTTATACCTCTTTTCTTACCATGAGCAATTTCCTTTGACTACTTTCCATTTATCATTATTGAACCCAACCTAATATCCCTATCATCCAACCAACCGGATAAGATAAGCATTCTCTTCAGGTCAATGATAAGTCTCTGAGTCATTCAGTGTCCAATTACATCCCGAAGAGGTATTCAATACTATGGAGAGGCTCTTAATGGTTCAGACCTCTTACTGGTTTAGCACTTAATGGTTCAGCTGTTTGTTTCACGAGCAGATGTCTAAATGGTTTAGAAATTTGCCTCTGAATGGTTAAGCTTCTACTGAGTCTGAATGGTTAAGACATCTAATCTGAATTGGTCAGACATTTACCCCCGAACGGTTAAACGTTATACTGGCTCTTAATGGTTCAAACCTCTTACTGTTCAGCACTTAATGGTTCAGACATCTTATTGATTCAGCACTTAACCATTCAGAAGTTTCCAAACAGCCTCTAGAGTCTCATTGTCTGCGAGTCATTCACCCGTCCGCCACTGAAAACACCACTTCCCGTCCGACTTGCATGTACCTTCCCCAAGTTTCCATGTATGAGATTCTCCATCATCTCCATGTTGTGAGTAACAAGGAATGAGGCCTCTGAATCCATAACCCATGAATCTATTGCAATCTCCAAGCTAGAAGTCAAAGCACCATACAAGTCTTCTTGTATGACATTCACTTCCTTCTTAGCTCTTGTGCACTAATTTTTTAAGTGGTCGGTTTCTTTGCAATTCCAACACACCACGTCTTTACGATTTTTAGCCAGAAACAATTCTAGATAGACCACTTTCTCTACATGATTGCCTCGTTCATGTATTCTACCTCTGCCTTTTGTACTCAATAATGCATTTGAATCTCGTTGTCAAATTTTATGTTAACCGATAACAAACGGCATATGATCAGTTTTTTTAAAGACGAACTATATAAAACCACAACCTGGCTAGCAAAGCGTTGACTCGAGGAATACACACAACCAATTACATAAAAGTAGGTTTTTCAACCACTTAGTTTACCCAACTTTAAAATTATACTTTCGGCTAGAACAACACAAAAAGACAGAGAAATAATGTAATCAAGTAGAGTGTCTTTGTAACCGTCTCGACTGCTAAAGATGACTTTGTTGTGAGCTCTCCAAATACTCCAACAGGCACTGAACATGATAGCTTCAATAGGGATTTCCTCGGTTTAGTAAAAGAACTCGAATCTAACTAGGACATTAACAAGTAGGGGCATCTATTCTCCAGAAGAGATATTACACAGCCATCTTCCAAGATCACTAATATAAGATGTAAGAGCATTCACATCCTTTCCATCAAATTATGTGAGAGAGACTCCTATATTATAGATAATGGTTATGAGGGGTTGTGAGTGGAGGAGAGAGAAAATGTTATTGTTCATATGTAAATATAAAAACACTGTTCACCCTTATAATTTTTTTAATATTTTTGAAAGTGGTTGTGAGTATAGAGAGAGAAAATGTAATGATAAAGGTATGGAAAATTATTATTTAATTGAAAATGAGAGAGAAAGATAGTGATTTTTAGTGTAATTATAGAGATGAAGATGGTTGGATAGGATGTGAATGCTCTAACAAACGCACCTTCTTTCATTCAAGTATTGACCAACTTTCAAATCAAATATATCTTATTTGAGGCTGACGGCTTTTCCTACATGTTGGCTAGGGCATTTAGCTATCCTGACGAGGTCTGCTTGTTGAAAATATTGTATGCCATAATTTTGCCAACAAAAGTCTGATCACCCCCAATGCTTGTTTATCCATCACTTCCCACTATTTTTCTAGTTTATGTCCCGTCACCGTAAATAGAAATAGAAATTCTTCTGGTATAAGTAGTTTGTAATAGTCTCTGTTTTATTAGAGAGTGATACCACAAATTTATATCGTTTATAAATGATATGTGATAGCATAAAAAAATCCTCTATCTGGATTTTCCAAAATCCGAAATCATGCTCGTCAAACCTATCAATCCTGATCTTCCCTTCCTCTACCATTAATAATCAAGAACCAAGCACTAGAAATAGAATAAACTGAGCCTAATGCTCTGATACCACTTGTTAGGTATCAACACTTATTAACAGCTAGACTAGTTAATGTTGACCAACCATACTGTAGTGACTACTGTTCACGGGCTACTATTCATGGCGACTGCAGAGGAACTATAGAGACACAGAAACACGCACAAACACTAATACATAAAAGAAAGAACACAGGAACTTAACCATGAAATATACAAGTATAATTAACATAACATATTAGTTGAAAATTTGTTAATGAAAGATGCATGTAAATTGTAGTCACTACTTGTAGCAACTTAGAAAATTTACAACCTGGGCTCATGGAGCCCTCTCGTCCATGGAGGTAATTGCTAGGAAAACACTCCACCTACCACAACAAATCCCATGGGCCTCCTTCTCACATCTTACCTCCCCCTCTAACAAAATGCTCAACCCTCAATTACAGACTCATGGACCAGCCTCTCTCCTCCATATTGATGTAATGGGGGTTGACAGACCCAATGCAGATGCTCTAATAGAATAGCTACGTGTTAATCTATTCCTATCTTTCTATTCTATTATGTTCATAACACAACGTGGGTCCGCCTAAGGGTTATATATATAGTTATTTTGCAAAGTGCGTTTGCATGCCCTTAAACAAATCGAATGTTTTTGAGTCTTGAACTTAATAAAAGCTATTGAACGATCATTATTTTCATTGAATTGATAAGGAAAATACAGGCCATATAAATAGCCAAACAGACTCACCAAACATAGCTAAAACTAAGGAAAACTCAATCAAAACAAATCAACTAAAATAGATAAAGATACGCAAGGCAATCTGATCAGTTAATATTCCCCCTCAGCTTGAGCGTTGATAGGCAGTTACGTTCAAGCTGGATCTGAAAGTTTCAAAGAGGTATCGCTCGCGGTAAATCCTTTGTGAAGACATACTGCTGAGGAGAAGGAACATGAAGCACACGAATATGGCCAAGCTGAACCTTCTCACGGACGAAGTGAATATCCATCTCTACATGCTTTGTGCGTTGATGCTGTACGGGGTTTCCTGACAGGTATACTGCTGAGATGTTGTCGCAGAAAACTACCGTTGCCTTGCTAGCAGGAGTACATAATTCAAGAAGAAGATTCCGAATCCATGTTGCTTCAGCAACCGCATTTGCCACCCCCCTGTACTCTGCTTCCGCACTAGACCGAGAGATAGTCGCTTGACGTTTCGAAGACCATGAAATCAGGTTGTCGCCCATAAAATGCAATAGCCTGAGGTGAGCGGCGGGTGTCGGTGCATCCCCCCCAATCGGCATCCGAGTAAGCAACCAAGGAGTTTGTTGGAGAAGCCCATAGACGCAATCCAAGATCAATAGTGCCATGAATATAACGAAGAACCCGTTTCATGAAAGTAAAGTGAGTGTCCCGTGGTGCATGAATGTAAAGGCAAATTTGCTGAACCGCATAGGAGAGGTCAGGCCGAGTGATAGTGAGGTATTGGAGAGCTCCTGCAAGACTTCGATAGAGTGTGCCATCAGGTACGAGGTTTCCGTCAGAAGCACTGAGCTTGGCGTTGGTATCCACGGGCGTGTGACAAGGTTTACAAGCGGTCATGTTAGCTCGATGAAGGATGTCTCTCGCGTATTGTGTCTGGGCTAGGAATAGCGAGTGATGATCCCTAGTGACGGTGATGCCGAGGAAGTGATGAGGGGACCCCAAGTCGGACATTGCAAATTCGGTGGATAGCTGCTTAATGAAACTGTGTAGGAGATCTGTATGACTGGCCGTAAGCACGATATCGTCGGTAAGCAAGTTGCTGACCATTCTGATATATAAAAAGGGAGGTGTCACACATATTGTTTCTGAATCCCAAGGAAGTGATAAATGTTGAGAACCGAGTGTACCAAGCTCTCGGTACTTGTTTTAACCCGTATAACGATTTCTTGAGCCGACACACGTGGTTCGGATAATTAGGGTCGACAAACCCGGGTGGTTGATGCATGTGCACTGTTTCTTGCAGATGACCATTGAGAAAAAGCATTTTTAACATCCAATTGATGTATCAGCCATGACCAGGATACCGCTAATGATAACATGGTGCGGATTGTAGCGGGTTTCACAACCGGGCTGAAGGTGTCGGTGCAATCTATGCCAACGGTCTGAGATTTTCCGTTACAAACGAGCCGCGCATTGTAGCGCTCCAAGGTGCCATCCGCATTTAATGTATGGCGAAATAGCCACATTGATCGAATAACCGGACTGTGGACGGGCCTCGGTACTAACTCCCATGTATTGTTAACCTGCAAAGCGCTAAATTCACCGTTCATGGCACGAAGCCAGTTAGGGTCCGAGAGGGCTTTGTAAGGAGAGGTTGGAATAGGTGAGATGTTCGAATGGGCTGCAAGGTTGTAACGTGGGTTGGGTTTGGAAACGTCGGCTTTGGATCATGTTGGCATGGGGTGGTCATTGGTGGGTGGTGGTGGGTGTACCGGCAGACTAGCGGGATGGTTAGGGTGGGGTGGAGTGTTAGTGGGCTCGTTAATCTGGGAGAGGTTTGAATTGGGCTTTGAGATAATGTTGTGAACTGGTGGGCTAGTGGGTTGGTTGGTTTGTAGTGGAGTGGCAGTGGGCTCGGTGATTGGAGGGTGGTGTGTTGGCTGTGGAGGTGCTTGGGAGGCCAGTGGGGTTGGGTTTGGTGTGGGGTGTCAACAGAGGGGAAGGAAGTGGGAAAAAGGGAAGAGAGAAGAGTGGTGGGGTCATCTAGGAAAGTGTAGGATGAGATGGGGGATAGATCACGAAAGGGGTAGGTATTTTCATCAAATGTCACGTGACGAGAGATGTGAACTCGTCCTGTGGCGGGGTCATAACATCTATAGCTGCGGAAGTCTGGTGGGTAACCGAGAAATACACATTTTGCTGATCTAGGTAAGAGTTTGTTTGATTGTGTAACGGACATATTAGGGTAGCAGGCACACCCTAATGTGCGAAGGTAATCGTAGGTTGGATGCCTAAGATAAAGTGCAGCAGCAGGTGTTTGGTAATTAAGGCGTTGTATTTGTAAGATGTTGTGAAGGTAGGCGGCGGTGTGAAGGGCTTCAACCCAAAATTGGGGTGGTAGATGAGCACGGATAAGGAGAGCACGTATGACTTCGTTTAGACGACGAAGCATGCGTTCGGAATGGCCATTTTGTTGGGATGTTTGGGGGCATGCGAAGCGAAACAGGAGGCCATGTTGATCAGCAAAGTTTTTGAAGTTATTGTTATCAAATTAACCCCCTAAGTCACATTGAAATGTTTTAATGGGAAGAGAGAATTGGGTGTGGATGAGTTTGTGAAATTTGATGAATGTGTGAAATGTGTCAGATTTGTATTTGAGTGGGTAGACCCACACGCAATTTGTGTAATTATCAATTAATACCATGTAGTATTTATAGCCAGAATTGCTAACAATTGGTGATGTCCACAAATCGCAATGAATTATATCAAATGGTTTAAAAGTACGAGATATAGAATTCAAAATAGGTAAACATTTATTGTTTGACAATACATGAGGAGCAAAACGACAAATCAATGTTTTTATTGCAAGACATATTGAAAGTGCGATAAATATGCTGAAGCACGGCCGCTCCGGGATGCCCGAGACGATCGTGCGAAGGGGGATGAGTGGTGGCTGAAAGCAAATTGAACTCCGGCTTGGTAAACGGGTAGAGATCTCCACTGCTATTGTGGCGGGAAAGGAGCCGTCCATCCTTGAGGTCCTTCAAAGAAAAACCAAAAGGGTCAAACTCTATGGAGAGTTGATTATCAGTAGTGAATTTACGTACGGATAAAAGATTTTTTATTACAGATGATGAGTGAACAATGTTATTAAGTTTGTAAGTTTTGTTGGGTAGGGTGTATAAGCCATTTCCGGAACCCGTAACAAGTAATCGCTGACCATTACCGACCAAAATAGGACTTTGAGGTTGCAAATAAGGAGTTAATATTGTAGCTGGGTCCGATGTGATATGAGACGATGCTCCGGAGTCCATGTTCCATGCGGGTCATGATAGTTAAGGCTTAGATAGGAGAGGGCCATACTAATATCAGACGGGCAGAGAGCGTTTCCTTGTGGTGGTTCAAACACGGGATGGGCCTGAGGATGTTGCTGAGCGACATGGGCCTGTTGTTGTGGTTGGTAGGGCGGAGGCGTGAAGTGGGCTAGGTAAGATGGGTACGGCGTGGGCGGCGGGGTCCATGTCGGAGGCCCATTAGAGTTGTTCCAGTTGGGCTGAGGAGGGGGATGGTTGTGGGCCTGGTTGGGTTGAGTTTGTGGGTTCTGTTGTGTTTGATAGTTGGTGCCCCATGAGCCAGGTCCACGACCACCGGGAGACGAGGCAGCACGACCGCTCTGGCGACCTCCCTTAGTATTGTAACCACGACCACGAGTGGCTTTGACGGGGTCATAGTTGCGTCCCCGATATCCGTTGGGATAGGGAGAGCGGGTTGAGTCATTTTGTGGAGATTCGAATTGTTAGTTGTGGAGTGAAGGAGAACCGTATCACGGGTAAGGTTGGATCTTGCCGCTTGGCGGGATTGTTCGTCTTCGATCATGCTTCGAGCCATCTCCCACGTTGGTTTTTCCCAATTGATTATGGCCGCAATTGTATCGAATTCAATGGGAAGACCATGTACCATCGGAATGACAAGTCGACTTTCACTAACCGGTTGATCGACGTCTTGTAGCTGTCCAGCAAGCTCTTTTAACGTCTGACAATATTCATCAAAGGACGAGCATGACTGTAGGGTGGTGTTGGTGAACTTCGTCTCGAGGGTCGCTGCCCGGGCCTACTTGTTATTGAGAAAATTTTCCTGGATTTTGAGCCATGCGGTTCGAGCCGTGATGTTGGTGTCAAGAACACGAGACAGCAAATCATCCGGCAGCGTGCTGTAGATCCATTGCAGTATAAGTGCGTCAAGTTCGGACCATGCTGGGAACTTCGGATCTGATTCATCGGGTGGTTTGGTGTCATCGATGTGGTGAAGGACTTTGTAGGCACGAGCATGAAGCATGAATAGTTTGACCGAAGCCGAATAGGTCACTTTCTTACCGTCAAGGGGGCGAATTTTGTTGTTGATATTTGTGACGGTGTACGCCAGATGAAGGGGTTGTGTCTCCGATGGAGTTTGGGTGGTGGCGGCAGGGATGGCACCGTCGACCATTGTGAGGAAAGAAAAAATAAATAAATTTAGGGTTTTGCTTTTGGCTCTTATAACCATAAAAGCTATTGAACGATCATCGTTTTCATTGAATTAATAAGGAAAATACAGGCCAGATAAATAGCCAAAACAGACTCACCAAACATAGCTAAAACTAAGGAAAACTCAATCAAAACAAATCAATTAAAATAGATAAAGATACGCAAGGCGATCTGATCCGTTAATACTTAAAACAAGCTAAAGTTACATTTCTGTATAGGCTCGAAAACAAGAATACTGATGAACCAACATTCATCTGGGGTGAAGTAGATGACTATCTTGGTTATCTACATTGTAAAAAACACTCGTCTTGGTTATCTACAGTGTAAAAAGCAACATGGTAATTGGAAAACTTATGAATATCATCTAAATATTTTGATAATCTGCATCAAGTTCGTTGAGATGGAATATGATGTGGTGTTGAGAGAAATTGGAACTGCTGATAATTGCGGAGTAACTATGCATCAAGCATTTTTAAACAATAAATATGGTCACAGTCAACACAGCATCATCTTTGAAGATTTCCTTTTGTTCAAATCACCTTTCCTTCAAATGTATACCAAATGGGTTGAATCAGAAACAAGAAAGCTAAAAGTAACGGGTCAAAAAGGTCACGCTTTTGTCATATGGATTGAAAGTCGACCACATTGTATTTTTAATTGATAAAACTACATAAATTTCCCTCTTCAAACATTTAGATTATTATGGTTTTGTTTTAGTTATCACATTTAATACATTAATTCCTTTAGAAAGTTGACAAGCTTTCACGGGTCAACCAAGTCGAACCATTTTAGTCTGCACTAAAAATACCCGTTTCAACCAACTACACAACAAATAACACGACCATTTTGCAACATCTACCCATCGACATGCTTTGTAATAATCTATGTTTAATGCATGCAGCCTCCTGTGTCATTTTCAATACCCAGATTTATTTCTTATTGTAGTTATTTGGTTTGTGTTCTCATATATAATACATCAACTTTGTTAATTTTTACTTTAAAATAGATAAAAATATTTGTTGGTCAACCCAACCGCACCTGGCCCCTTTTTGGCTGCTATTAGAAAATGACCAATTTCAACACCTACCCGACCCACTCGTCGTCCCATTTTGGCTACTGGCAGGTAGTTAACTTAAAGAAATAGATGGACTTGTCGCATTTCTTGATAGCCATCAACTCCTTGGTACAATAGCAGCTAGTGCACGGGCATATGCTGTTGGAAGGTTTTTCAAGATGGGCTTCATTTGATGACCATAAAGTGATATCAAGTGAGAAACAGCCCCTCCTAGTTGAAGTTTAACTTCTCGTGTTTCAAGCGGTGAGATAGCTACTTGTACAAATACAACAACCAAATCCGTAACTAGCTGGAGGATCTGTTCAAAAGTTGGTAGTACAAACCAGAAACACGTGTTAGTGACTAAGTAACAAGTTTTAGAGGGAAGAAGAATATGTGTTAAGCTACCTGTGAGTTGGATGATAAAACAAGGTTGCAAATGCAAGTGTATACAGGAACAGATTCCTCGTGGTCTTCTTTTAAAGGAAGAACTTTGATGAGAATAGGGAGAACCTGATCATTGGAAGATAAAGATAGTTTGAGCATTTCCTAAAAGATACTACGAATCGGTAGAACAAAACCTGACGAATATTATACTAGTATACGAGGTGGATCAAAATGGATAACATTTTGGTAGGCCCGAAACACTTTTGTTTAAAAACTAAATTATTTAAAAAAATACATATTTCCAAATAAAATGATTTAGGAGGTTTTTATGCAATAAAACACACTTTAAACTAGTTACTTACGACATTAGCGATAAAACATAACCCGGACCGAGCCATTTAAAAGTAAACAGTTCGAAATGGCAACCTGTCTAGTATACAAACCTAATTTAATGGAACAGAATCCTGGTGTGCCATAATCATCCTTGCAACTGCACCTGCAGCATTGTCCCTAACCGCATGGTCTGGTTCAGATTCTTCAAACAATGGGTAAAGGCATTGCAATGCATCATCAAAGTATCTGAAATATAAGAAACAGAAAGAACCAATAAAAAAGGTACTCAAATGGCCAAAGTTCAAAAGTTGAAAAATCTAAGTGAAAGAAGTGTACTTCAGACTGCAGTCTTCACCATTCTGGCACAACACTCCGACACAGAATGCAGCATTCCTCCTATTGGTTGCTGATGCGGAATCTAACTCTTTTAGTACAAAGGGCATTAATGGCTGAAACAAGATGCAATTTTCCAACACTAAAATAACAACAAAATTCTATGAAAAAAATGGCATTTAGACAGCATATCCACTACAAGATTACATTTACATAACCAGAAATTGGAGCCCCCATATTCTGAGCGACTTCAGCAAGGCATGCAACCACCATAGTCCAGTCTTTAGGTGAGCTTGATCCTCTCTGTGGGCCAATGATTTGATATAAGTTGTAGAAGAATGTGATGAATTCCAAATGGTTGAAATATCATATATACCCAATTCATATACACCCAATTCATATACACCCTTACAAAGTAGTTGAAACATCACATATACCCAATTCATTAGAAATAATTTAACAAATGACAATTTTACCCTTATTCTTCTAAAACTTTGAAATCTCATACATGACCTTTAACTTCAAATATTATATTTACTCATATCTAGCTTAATTAATTTAGCATAAATATAATAGATAGAGTATACTATTGTTTATGGCTAAAATAAACAATGGGTAAAATATATTTAAGCTAAAATTGTGTTATAGAAAAATATGAAATTAAAAGATGAGCATATATGAAAACTTAAAGTTAGAAAAATAAGGGTAAAATGATCATTTATTAGATTGTTTTTAATAATTGGGTATATTTGATATTTTAACTACTTTGTAAGGGCATATATGATATTTTTAGTTTTGGTTGGGTATATGAGATTTTTCAAGTTTGTAAGGGTATTTATGAAATTAATCCATTCCAAGTACTAGGGGTTTCATTTCTAGCTGTTTTTTTTTTTTTTGGATTATTCAACTAGGTTACGTTTTTTCTCAAACGGGTCAAACATCGTCCAAAGTATATTTTTATGCATAAAACCTCCTAAATCATAATATTCTTAGAAAAGATTATCATTGAAATGACATAATTTTGTAATCATATTTAGCACACCGATAAATGATTTTTTTTTGCAAAAAACGTGTTCCGGGCTAACCAACCCAAAGTACCAACCGTTTTGATACCCGACACCCTTATTTTGCCATCTTTAGAAAATAAAAACATGATATAGTATTGAGCAAGCTCACTGCAAACTCCATTAATGGATTGAACAGAATTGCAAAGATAGGTGCAAAGTTGGAACCCATAGCCTTGGCAAAAGCAGGAAGGAGGTCTGTCACAGCATCCATGAGCACTTCATTTTGTCCAGGATCATAAACCTTAATATCACTCTCAAATTCTACTTGTTGACATGCGGACATCTGCTGTAGCAATACAAGAGATGACTCTACAAGCCTAGCCATGTCTGAAATTCGTCAGAAAAAAAAGACAATGAGGACTTATAACTTACAAGAAGTTAGAACATATATAGCCAGTTATTATATGAGCTCAACCAAAATAAAGGATCATACGAGATTCCATGGCAACGTATCCAAAATCACTGATGATCTGCGCTACACTCATGCAAGTTTGAGCAACCACTTCCTTGTCATCATCTTGCTTCATTGTCTTGATATAAATTGTCATCACAGAATCTGGAATGTTATACATTGTATAAATTTAAGAAACTGATTCAATGACTAAAGACTGGTCTGGGGATCCCTTGGTCATCTGTAGGTAACATTTTATGACTTACCAAGAATTTGTTTAATCTTTGGCATTCTGTCCTGCAAATTGGAAAGGAAACTTACACTTCAACCAGAAGATTATGAAAGTTGGTGATTATTTCTTAAAAGGAAACGGGACAAATGGGTCAAAGCGGTCGAAAGTCTGCTTAAACAAAACCTCCTAAGCCAATTTGTTGAAAATATATGGTGACTGACGTAATAGTACTTTTGTAAGCATATTTTTAAACAGCTAGTTATTTGAACAACTTTAGACAAATAATGTAATTTCGTCCCATTTAGCCACCTCGCCCCTAATATAACTATATAAGGACATATGTATACAATAAAATAGCTTTTTTATTCAGATGCAAAAGAAAATAGATAAAATTTCTAAAAGGGAAGATGGGTAATGAAATGCCCATACATTATGACCTTGTAAGACGCCATGTGCTGCTGTCAAAATATCTGCAATCAGAACCAACTGACTTTTGGAGATGAATCAAATTACAGATTAATTGGAACCATGAGCTCATAATCAGATCCTTATAAGTTATAGTCATTTATGTTGACTTACCAATCCTTAAATTATACCTTTTATTCTGCATGTATGTATTTGTGTATAATATATATGACAGTGACATGTCCATTAAAAGGGAGAAACTGAGTGCAAGTGTGCAACAAGTGGTTGCATTTGTTACTTACATTTGATTATTGGAACATGTTTTGGATACCAAATTGGTGATCCAAGACCACACACCAGCCATTCTTGAAAATAATTATTGTTACTTACGTTTTAAACCCGTAATTGCCTGAAGTCGGACATCTTCATTGAAATAGTTAGAATGCTTCATCATAATCATAAATGACTCTTCCAAATATCTTGATATAATTAAAGACTCACAGTTCTAAGTGCTGGTATACGTTGACAGTATAAACTACAAATTATTAAAAGGATACGGAGCATAGGCACTCTTTGTATGAAGGGCAAATAGACCAAGGGCTTGAGTTGCAGCAGCCTTTTCATCTAAAACATCTGTTCTTATACTGACATTTCCTATTCTTGGTTCATCTTGAGCTTCATCATCAGATGAAACTGCACCCAATCCAACATCTTCATCTTTGTCGTCATCGGTATCATTAATATCTACAGCAGGTTCATCATCAAGATTGCAAGCAGAGAATGCCAAAGGTACAACATGTGGAAGATACTGTTTACAATAATATAATAGCAAAAATCAACAAAGAAAGGAAAAATCAGGCTTTCTACAAAATTGTCAAAAGTCGAGTGTATACCCGAACCATTCCATCTTCTAAAACTTCTGTCACATTGCTAAAAAGTCCATGAGTATGCTTGCGAAGTTCACTGCACTCGAGCCTATAACCCTAAATCGTGTGTTAGAAGTCAGAGCACTTCAAATGTGTAGTGTAAGTTAAGATAGAACAAATGATAGAATCATTACAGAAATTGCAGCTTCGATAAAAGGTGGTAAAAAGGGTTCAATTTTTTCTCTTCCAACGATTACTGCAACTATCCCCACCAACTCAGTAGCTCTTGCTCGTGAACGGAGGTCCTCTTCATTTGTAAGCACCATAAAAGCTTTCAACAATTCAAGAACCCTTTCTGCATAAGGGATAAATGCTTTATCTGCAGCAGATGCAACTGAACCAATTGCAGACTGAAAAAGTAAAGAAAATTTTGAAATAATTGTCGACATATCAGCAAGCGAATCATTAAGAATGCATCATTACCAAACACGTTTCTCGTAATATTCTTGGACTATTTTGGAGAGAAGCAAGTAGCTTTCCCAACAGTGTATCGAAAAATGGGACAATTTCCTCATGCATGTTCTCACATAATGCTGCCAATGCATAGTATGATTTCTCCTTCACATCATCAGATGCATCTTGTAGGGATCGTAATAAATGAGGGAGAATCTTTTCATAATGAAAGATAATTTCGGGCTGCAGATACTCAGCAAATTGACCTAATGCAAATGATGCGGAGCCTCTTACAACCTGTTCAGGATCTCGTAAACCCTCTAAGACAATATGGAGAACAGGTTCAAGATTCTCTTTCATCAACTCCAAGCAACCCTCTGAGATCAAACCCAAAACCATGATAGAAGCTTCTCAAAACTTTGGATCAACATTCCGACTGTTTTCAGAAGCAAATTCAAAAACTGGTTGAAACACTTGATTCGACAACTTTACAGACATGGTATCAAGAACTTCTGCAGCAGCTCGATCTGATGACAGATCATCATCTAAATCATTGCCGGTTGGTTCTGTAAGCAATGGGCAAATAGTTTGGAGGATTGGAATGATCAAATGGTGCTTCTTGAGTGAACTGGATCTATATATTGCAAGCCATGAAATAATTTGAATAGCCTGATGACGAGTGCTAATTTCTATACTTGAACTAGAGCAAACCTCAAGAGAGAACTGGACTATGGCTTTGATTGATTCTCCAGGAAGGGGAGCTGGAGATTCAATCAGTTCATCAAATATTTCAAAAGCAATTAACGCATTATCTTCATCACCAGATGCTAGACATTTTCTTGAATAATTCAGTATGCTGGGAATATACTCGCAAAATTAAACCTGCATGTATATGAATTAGAATGAGTTCAGAGGAAAAAAAAACTACAGAAATGTATCTAAATAGATAGACTCACCACTTGAGAATTATCACGAGTGGACTCAAGAAAAGCCCCAATCCCCCTAGTCAAACAATAGAGTTCCAAAGTTCCTTATAAGATAACACTCGTACTTGTTAAGTTTCTTAAACATTAAAACTAAAATACAAGTTTTGACAGAAAATGTTACTTGAGAGAAGCAACTCTAACATCACTGATCTCATCTTGGAGGCACTTGAGTAGAAGGAATTTCAAGTCTACAAAATACGGTTGAAATGAATCCCCAACTGTCTCAGTTAGGGTGCTAAACAATAATAATCCCACCTGCATCATAAAGAAGGATATAATTAGTTTTCGTTGATCCAAAACTAGTGGTGTAGTTTAAAATAAATATAGCATACTATCATTTTTGAAATCAAAATGCAGATTGAACAGCAAAAATGAAGCACCTCTCTCAGATCTTCTTGGGAACTCAGACTGTACTGGAATATAAAGGGCAGTAGGTCTGGCCATTCGCCACCTGGAACCGTATATTTTGCAATAATACTCACCACATTTGCGCTAGCTCGCCTCACAGATGAGCTGACAATGCAAGATAGCCATAACACAATCAGTTTTGTGGATGGTGTGAAGAAGAAGCACAAGATATATACGAAGAAGCATTAATGTATAGAACCCAATGTATACAATCCTATCGATTGCATATAGAAGATAAGACATAATGATGAAGCCTCTGCTTAGTGACACTAAATAATTCTGTTAAGGTCATAAAACATACCATAAGATGATTACCATTTTAAAACATGATATGTGCATTAAAAATGAGCAAACTAGCCAGGCCTCTGCCATTTATTCGGTTTCTTCAAAGTAAAGATGAAAATTATCATACGTTGAAGGTTCACTTATGCATCTCAAATGTAACGGGATCAGTATGGTCTTTTAACCAATCTAATGTTACATGCCATGTTTTGAAGTTTTGATATTCATTGCAGCCCAAAACAACCTAGATATCTTTAAACTTTTCAACAGCATTTACATGTCATTTTTGAAGTTTATCGTTCCTGATATTCTCAATATAACTTTAGTAGGCTAATGAGTAGAGACACCATGGTTGTTTCTTGAATACCAAAAAAGAATCGGCTGCAATCATGTCTGCCCAATTATTCTCAATATAACTTTAGTAGGCTAACGTTATGCTTATCCGTCGTCTAGTTTAATCCTATGTAAACATGATAATGGGCACTATTTAGGCATAGGAATTCAATTTGTTAGGGTGCAATTTAGGACTACAGAAGACAATGATCATCAAGATGCAATATCAGGAGTTAAGATTAACACTCGGTTGATCACTTTGCTATGATGTAGCAGAGAATAACCACAATCACTATGAAAAACAAGTGCTGATACAATATAAAATGATCTTAAAATTAGTTTCAACTTCGGACTTTAAAAGCATGGATATTGCAATTCTAGGGCACACAAGGATATCTATTACCGCGAGGAAGCTCGGTGATCAACAGACCGTAATTCTAATCGAAAGTCGCTAATCATTTCTATTATTCTGACGTACTTAGATCAAATCACATCCTAGTGGAGACAGAACTAATCAATTAACTGTGCAGAAACTAAGTTGATGTTAAAATTGGTATAAACTTTAAACTTTAAAATCATGAACACTGCAATTCTAAGGCACATAGTGATATCTATAACCTAGAGGAAGCTCGGCGATCAACTGGAACTTCAAATCTAACTGAAACTGGCTAATCACTTGTATTATTCAAACATCCTAATGGAGATAGAAAACTAATCAATTAATTATGCAAAAAATAAATTCATCAAGCAAATCACATGAACATCATCAAAATATCTCAACCTATACTCCGTTGCAATGCTCTCAAGCAGAGACTGTTTGACAAGTTGATGAATCTCATCCGGAAGCTTCGGCCAGTGACCGGAGATCTTCTTCCGGAGGAGAACGGCGGAGAGTTGCCGGACATTAGGCGTCTTTGCATTGCGAATATGATCGTAAGTTGGGGAACCGCCTCTGGATCCCTAACGAGACGCTTGATTTGATCCTCTGCGTTCTGTCGCGCCTCGTTGTCCGGCATCAGGAATTGAAGCAGGAGAAGCTCCAGTGATTGCGCCATTGTTTTCTTCCGTTCCTCGCTCTATCATTCTCCCTCCCTCTGTATCTATATCTATTGTATGTACGTATAGGTTAACCGTTAGGGTTTTGCTTTTGCTTTTGGCGCATGGAGAACAGAGTTGATTAAGGTCGTTAGATCCGTGGTGTGGAAATGATTTAATAACAAAAATATAAAGACCTAAAAAAATGAATCTTTTGATATATTTGAAAACTCTAAAGTTGCATTTAATAGTGGTTTTGGCCAATGGCACTAACTTTATTACGTTTCTTGCACTTAAGTGTAAAGGTAATTAGGTTATTATATACCTTAACGACTGTTTTTTATAATTACAAAGTTCTTTTAAAATTGGGATTATTACATATCCCCCTATTTAAAACCCTAATTACATATTTATCCAACCCAAATATTAATTACATATTTTTAATTCTTATAGCAAAATGACAAAAATACCCTTCAAATATTAAAAGACCTAAAACCTTTCGTTCCCTCCTCCCACCACCCCTTCATGTACACTCCTCCTTGGTGACGGCGATGTTGCCAAATTCCCCACCAGGGAACCGCTAACCTAAACCGGATTTTGAGAACCAGCAACGAGAACAATAATAATCGATGAGAACCGACTGTGAGGAGAGGTTCGGCAACGAGAACCGGCAATGCACCATGTTGTTCAAAACCTCTACCGGAACCAGCGACAACCATTGTGCTTTGGTTTGAGTTTGATTCATGAAAAACCTAAATTTTAGCATGTTGGATGTTCATTGTTTCGGGTCCTCCGCGTTCCCCTCACCAGCGATTCCAACTAGTTTTCTGGCGTCGACGATTCCGATAACCATTACACATGTTCTCTATATAGAGGGAGATTGATTACAGAAATCAAAGGGTTCGTGAATAATGAAATGGTCGTACTGTAGCAGGATGGATTTGATTAGTTTGAATAATTTGATTACATATGTTATCTCGATAGAATATGAGACAATCGTTTGAATGATCTCTATCACTTTCTCAGTGAAGAAAACACTTTGTTGCATTATTCTTCAATGCAATCTAGAAACTTCACTTAAAAGATTTATATGGTTGTGTGGTTTACGATTAATCAAAACAAATTTTGTAATTTATAAGTTTTGCTATAGAAAGGATAAAATAGTCATTTAATAAAATTATTTTTAATAATATAAAGTAAAATTAGTATATTTGATATTCTTAGTTATAAGGAAGGGGATATATGTAATTTAATTTTTGGGTCTGGTATATGTGTAATTAATGAAGTTTGTAAGAGGATATATGTAATTGGCCCTTTAATATTTAAGAGATTATTAATGCAATTACTCAAGTTTTTTTTTGTTAGTATTTTGTTATTTTCACAATTATTATTTACCAAAATATGTTTTAAATATACACATAAATGCGTATTTTCTTTACTGTTTTTTTATATACTTCGTTTTTAAAATTATTAGTTTTTTTTTAGCAATTTTATAAAATTTTCTATTGTTTTAAAAAAATTCGTTTTAAAACAGTTTGTTTTTTAAAAATCGTTCTTTTTAAAGTCATATGTCTTTTTTAAATTGTTGTTCATTTTATACCGATCTTTTTAAAATCATTTGTTTTTTAAACAATTCGTTTTTCAAGTCGTTCATTTTTTAAAGCGTTTCCTTTTAAACCGTTCTTTTTAAAACCATTTTTGAAAATTGTTCATTTTTAAACTTTGTATTCAGTGTACTTATAGCCGTTAGGGAAAAAGAACTTCAAAAATTAACAATTTAAAAATGATCGATTTTAATCGAACGAGCGGTTTAGAAAACGAAGATTTAACAAAACGATGTTTATAAAAAACAAAACCTTAAAAAATAAGTTAACAAGTGTAAGCTTTTAAAGGCACACGAATCTAATAAACAAAAGGTTAAAAAAATAACGAATTTTGAACAAACGAACAGACCAAAAAATTGGAAGATTTGAAAAAAGATAAACCATCCTAAAAAAAGTTTGAAAAATGAACTATCTTTTGCAAAACTTTTTATTAGAATGGTTCATCTTTTTTTCCAAATCTTCCATTTTTATGGATCATTAGTTTGTTCAAAATTCATTATTTTTAAACCTTTTGTTTATTAAAATTGTTGGCTTTGTAAATTAAGCTCTTACATTTTTAACTTAATCTTTGGCATCATTCGTTTTTTTATAAACGTCATTTTCAAAAAAAAATTCGTTTGTAAACCGTTCATTTGTTTAAAATTATTCGTTCTAAATTTCTCTGATTTTTAAAATTAATCATTTTTTAAGTTTTTTTTCCTAATGGCTATAAGTAAATTATAGAATACAAAGATTAGGAAATGAATTATTTTAAAAAGAACAACTTTAAAAATGCATGATTTAAACAAATTGTTTAAAAAATAATGATGTTGGAATTTGTTATGTGAGTGGTCTTTGGGTTTTTATAGATTTCAAGACTAGTAGGAATGCACCAAGTTTCAAGACTAGTACCAAATTTAAACATAATTACAACACTAAGTTATATTTAACGGAGATGAGACCAATTGATAAACAATTCATGATTCACACTACTGAAAAAGACCTTATAGGGATGACACGGTCGGAGTCATCCCTATAGGGTGATTTTTTTATTTTTTACTTAGTAAATGTTAATATTGTTTTTTAATTTTTTTTAGCACAAACTTGTAGAACTGATATGTTGTTTCTACAAACTTGTCTAAGCAACGGCACTTATAGGACGACTTTTGTGACCTATCCCTTATATTTTATGCATTTTAGAGCATTCCAAATTGATTATGCATTTTTATCTTTATAACTATACTAAAAATCACTATTTTTCCCTCTCTTTTTTTTAACTAAATAATATTCTTTATAAGTTTATTATTATATTTTCTCTCTACTCCATTTATAACCACTTTCAAAAATATGAAGAAAAAAATATAGAAGGTGAATAGTATTTTCTCCTCCTCTCACACACACTTTATATAATATAGACAGATACTCTATATAATATATAAGGTTGATCTATGGTACAGATGGTTTAAAAAATAAGAAGCGTAAGAAATCACCACATAGTGACAAATGTCCAAAAAGGAATTAAGTGGGAGGGGTAATTTTGTCCAAAAGAATATACACATGCATGTCACATCCTATCCCCTCCCCCCTCGTTTTTTAAACGTCCGCAACTTTTTTATACGTTATTTGTTTTTTTTAAATATACCATAAAACTGAGATAAAAACACAATGGACAACAGATAAAAGACACAATGGATGTCAGACTAAAACACAATTGACAACAACCAAAAAACACAATAAATAACAGAATGGACAACATACTAAAAACACAATAAACAACATAATAAAACATAATGAAATCCAGATTAAAACACAATTGATAGTAGACTAAACACAATGACCAGAACATATAACATAATGTCCAAACATATAAAACAAAGTATTGAAAACTCACCTAGTTGAAAAACACAATAATCAAAATCAATAACACAATGTATTGAAAATCTAAATATAACACATTTTCATTGTGTCATAAATTGTGGTATTGGTTTTGAAAAAAGAACACAGTTGCCATAACCCAAATTAATATTGTGCTATAAGTTTGAATGATAACACAATTTATATAAGCACTAGTAAAAACGTAATGATTAGAACCCAACTGAAAGATATAATGACCTGAACTTTTAACACAATGCAAATAAAACCAAGTAAAAATGAAAACTTTTATTTTATTTTTTATATAACAATATCATATTCAATAAGCTTGTCATTATGGTGAATTTTTTTTAAATTAAAAATGTCGTATGAAAAAGTTATTGACATTTTAAATTAATAGAGGAATTGATATATGTCTTGCATGTGGAGAAAGAAAGTCAATAAATGCAGGATCCTTTTTATACCCTTCCACTAATTTATTTTCTCTAAAACTAACCTCAACCATCCAAATCTAAGATCATTGGACTAAAATCTCTCTTACTCTTCTTAAATATTTTTGTATTTGATCATCATCCATAATATTTGATGTTGTGAGACACGCGAGGGAGTGGCGCTAGCCACATCAGTGCCATCGTGGCTCGCGAGCACCGCAACACGGTGTCGCGAGCGCAACCACAAGGAAGAGACGCGAGTATAATAGCGCTAGGAATATGACCGTTTGTGCATTGGGGACCACCCACTAGCCGTTGGAGATTTAAAAAAATCAAAATTTATTATTTTACCTTATTTAAACGGTCTCAACCTTTAAAAAAATACTCATTTCCTCTCCACAACTACCTTTAAAAATTACTTATCTTCCACCTCCTTTTAAAAAATGAATCTCGATTTGTGGCTTGCGAATTGTTACCGGCATGTGATGGAATCCGATGAAGCCGACGAGCATAACATGAGTCAAATGCCACCGCTTTCTCCCCACTTTGTTAATCCGAATACGCAAGACGATCCGGTTTAAGTTCCAACAAATAAAAGAACTTAAAAAGGTTCCAAGACAACCGGAAGAGGTGGAACTTCGAAAAAGACGGGAGAAATGTTCGGACCATGACGTGTCACGACTCCTTGGATGAAAGAAGAGAAAATTGCATTATCGGGCTTGGATTGAAATATCGAAGGATCGATGTGCCGGATATACTATCTATTTTTTTCAATTTCGTAAATATTTTTTTTGGTCGTAAACTTTTTTTATACATATATTTGTATGTAGCGGAGCTAGAGTATTTTGGGAAAAAATACGAGAGGTGTTCTACAAGCAAGTGGGCAGTGACGCACGTAATCAAGATATGATATCGGGAAGGTGGTCCGAAATTTACAAATATGTTGGACTATTTACGAATCTTCATAACAGAAACAATCATTGAATGCGACTAAGTGAGAGTGATGATCTTCAAATTTACCAATTCACTTCGTAAGCATAAGATTAGGAAAACGTTTGACGAGGAATATTTGTGGAAAATTCTAAGGGATTGTTCGAAATGGAACGAGTTAATTAGCGTAGATGAAATGGACGACTCGGGGTCAAAGCGTATGGAAACTAATTCGTATGGGGCATTTTCTCCTCTAGTAGCTCAAATGCTCATGTAGGGATTGATCTAAACACAAACGGGTATGAAGCGGAAGAAGAGACACCACGTCGTCTAGCTGGAAGGGACCAGGGAAAAAAAACAACTTTAGAAGCCGATAATGAATTTTGTGTTGAGATTAAGAAAATATCAAGTAGTATAGTGGCGATGGGGCAAGTGAAAAAAGAGAAATAAAGGTCAAGGAAGTTGTACTTTCCTACCAATGACTTTAGCAACCTATCACCGAGTCGCCGAGTGATACTTGAAAAGGAGTAGGAGCGTATTACAAAGGAGCTATAGAAAGATCAAGGCACGACGAACTAGGTTTGTTTTTTTTTCTATCGGTGTCTTCTTTAAAAAAAGTTTGATGTTTATCTTATTATGTTTCATGTTCTATGTTTATTTATAAAATTTATCTTTTGAATTTATATTGTTTATTTACATTTTTATTAAAAAAAGTCGCTGAAACCACCTGAACCACAATAGGGTCATGAGGCTTCATCAATGGCTTTAACAACTGCCCAATCAACAGCAAATACAGTAATATTACAGGATCAATCAAGTATTAGTTTTAGCCATAACGGATAATCTAATATAGAGGATTAAGTGTGAATGCTTTTACCTATACCATTTCAAATAATATAACCGGCAATGAATGGAATTATCTGTGAACGTACATAAACAATTACTATTTTGACAGGTTATCAAAATAAACCAACTTTAACTTATTTTGATGTATATGAATTCACTATTTTGTCCTTACACCATTTGTAATGAGGGATGTGATTGGGCGTGAAGTGACAAAGATCACGCCTTATAACATCGTCTCATGGGTGGGATCTTCAAAAATGGTGTTGGCGTGATTGTGAAAACGTCATTGAATAAAATTGAGGTATTTGATCTTAAAAAGAGTGTATTGATGCCCACATGTCATATAACCCCATAGGAGTATTGATGCCAACATGTCACATAACCATTATCATAATACTGTAGTACACATGGTCTAAAATCTAAAAGTACACAGATCATCCTGTATTTTATCCTTATTTTTTTCTTTAAAAGAATTACTATTTTTTATTAAAAAGATAATAATTACATCGAGATAGAAGGTAAATGGCAACAAGCTGCGCCGCTGCTCATTTCTTAATTAAACAATTATTTTTCAAAAGAGTTATACATTGTAAAAATATATTATAGGCCTTTTAATATTTCATATCACTTAATAATGCTTTTTGGTTCGATTTGGTTTTCAATACTCATGATTTTGTTGTAATTATGTGGATGGATACACGTAAATTAAATTAAAATAATGGTTACAACCTTTTTCCTTTCATGAATACTTGACTTTTTTTACAAATGGGTGAATGAGGAAGGCTTCGGCCACGGATTGCCAGCATGGCATGCTTTCACACCGTCAGATTAATCAGATCTCAGAACTCAAACAAACTACCCACCTCCAATATATAAACACCATTTCCCCCTCTAATCTTCACACAACCATTTCAAATTCAATTCATACGCAGAAACTCAAAGCTCAATCAATGGAAGCCGGTAAGACAGGAAAGGCAGCCGGAGGAAGAAAAGGTGCCGCCGACAGAAAGAAGTCAGTAACAAAGTCCGTGAAGGCCGGCCTTCAGTTTCCCGTTGGCAGAATCGCTAGGTTCTTGAAAAAAGGCCGATACGCTCAACGAACCGGATCTGGAGCACCGATCTACCTTGCTGCTGTACTCGAATACCTTGCTGCTGAGGTACTGTTTCCATCTGATTCGATTCGATTCAGTTTTGTTTTTAGGATTTGATGAAATTTTATAATTGATTTTGGTTATTAATTGGATTTATAGGTTTTGGAATTGGCGGGAAATGCGGCGAGAGATAACAAGAAGACGAGGATAAACCCTAGGCATGTGTTATTGGCGGTGAGGAACGATGAGGAATTGGGGAAATTGCTTGCTGGTGTTACGATTGCGAGTGGAGGTGTGCTGCCGAACATTAATCCGGTGCTTTTGCCCAAGAAATCTTCATCTGCTGAGGTTGAGAAGACTCCGAAATCTTCAAAGTCGCCCAAAAAAACTTAGAATTTAGCGGCTAGATCGTTCATGTTTGGGTTGGGGTTTGAAAATATAATTTTGGGTTAGATGCGTATGGTGGTTGGCTGCATTTGAACATTACATTTTATGAAATGCTTCATAGGATTCTGTAATTCACAAATGTTACGTGGTTTATAAGAAATGTTATTAGATTCCAACTTCCGAATTAGCTGTTTTCGCAATAATTAAAACACAATATATTATAGTTATATGCAAAATAAAAAAAATATAAACAAATCAAAGAAATAATTGTAAATGTATACAACAAGTATGTGCTTTAATATATAAGTAGCGAATATAATTTATCGCAATTTACAAACCTTAGTTAAGGGTGGGGGTTTAAGGGCCCTGTGTTTATGTAGCGTATATGTGATTTTTTAGGGCTTTATTTCATACCACCTAGTCTAAATGACATAAGCTATTTTAAAATAAATGCACGTAACATGCCCATGATAGATAAAAGTAAACAATTTCTCTAGTGATTTTGACGAACGTTACCACTTGTAAATATGTTACTAATAGCCCTTGTAATGCTGGGTGAACATAGCTACAAAGAGGATGTGGTATGTCTGTGGCTGTGATGTGTAATGGATTCGAGATCGGCGGTCTCCCAAAATATAAAGCAATGAACGGAAAGTAATAAAAAACGAAATATAAGTTTGCTACAATTTTTCATTCCATAATGCAAAGACCAACTTAAATACATGAAATAATGGAAACTTGTGACTAGAAATGTGGGAATAAAGGTGAACATGTAGATAATGGAAATAAACTGATAAAGCTAAACATGGAGATAAAGGAAACATGCTTAATTAATCTATAATGCATTTATGATTTTAGGAACTAAGTGTAGGCTTCTTCACACCAACAGGTCGAAGCATCGGTTTCACGGAGGATCCTTATAAGGCTCAAAAATGAAAAAAAAATTCTCAGTGATTGATCAAAGTTTGGTGTCCCTGCTTGTAAAAAGAAAGGTGGGCTTGGTATGGGGTTTAAGAGTTTTAATCTTGTTACTTCAAAAGTGGAGGTGGAGGTGGAGGTATATAAATCATAGGAATGATCTTTGGGCTCTTGTGCATAATTAAGGCGGTTTATGGTGATATGGCAGGGCTGGTCATGGTCAAGGGGTCGACTCGGGAAATGGTGTTCGGCATCGTTTCTTTAAGTCGAGTTCTATTCCTCACGATAGGGACATCATAACTTGGTATACGTTAAGAAGAAAGTGGGGAATGGGGAGCACACGAGCTTTTGGTCGGATTTCAGTTAGATCGAAAAGAGACGAGAATGATTGGGCCAGGAATGCTACTTGAAGGGGTATGGTCCAACTGACGCGTATGACCACGCATATACGGGATCATACCCACAATTGAGACTTAAACACTATTTAATGTTGCTAGTCTTACTGCATGGGAGCATCCGCACGGGTACACAATGACATCTCACATAAAGGACATGTAGTACACTAGGCAACAACATGCAGCCAATCGGGTTGCATTAGACTTTGTAGCTACACCTCCCGCGATGGAGGAATCGTGCAGGGGATAACAACTACGAAAGGAAGAACACGTGGCGCTAATCAGTCGTCGCCAGACGTTGCCACACGATCTCTACTAACGGTTGATGACTGGCCCGACAATAGGGATGACAAAGATACCCGAGCCCGACGGGTATACTCGAAACCCTACACAAATGGGTACGGGTATACCTGATGCCCGACGGATATTGGGCGGGTATGGGGTTAAGTTTTAAAAGTTTAACGGTATGGGTCGGGTATAGGATTAGGTGATACCCGACCCGATTACCCGAAACCGCAGATCCGTTTACCCGAACTATATACCCGATTTTTTTAATTTATATTTTTAGTTTCTATTAACCCTTATCTATTAGTGATTTATTTTAGTATGTTCAAAATGTGAAAATAATATATTCTTTTTATGATATGCATTTGATAATAGTATTTATATTTTGTATGTTGTGAGGTATATACATGTAAGTGTATAAGTATTATAAATTTATTATTAATTTATGATAAAACTTATATGTATGTAATGTACCTTTTTAATTTATAATAGTTGTATAAAATAATATAATAGTTGCAATAGTAAAAAAATATATTTAGAAATGCCATTGTATATCTTTTAACAAACTAATGTGTATACCCGATACCCAACGGGTAATTTCCCGACGGTATTGGGTCAGGTATGGGACGCGATTTTATAACCGGGTATGGGTATGCGTTACCAATACCCGACCCATTGCCATCCCTACCCGACAAAATGTACAATAGGACAGAGACGGGTAACTTGTCAAGCTGCGCAAGTCAGCTCCACTTATGCAGACACATCCTGTCTTTCATAAAGGGGACCAAGTAAATATTCTTCGACAATGATAGTCGTACCAAGGCCTGTCAGCCCATAATCCTTTCTCCCACCTTCGGCTATAAATACCAGGCTCCTCCAAAGGTTTAAGGATCCGATCTTTAGCTCTTTTATTCTTATCACACACTTGTTTCCCTTTCTCCATTGAAAGAACAATACTTATTCTCATACCGACGGGTGGTAACGAGAAGAACCCCCACCTCGCCTGCTCGTAACGAGCTTCACGATGTACTTTTTTTGTAGATATGATCTGTAAGCAATTCTAGTCACTAATCAAGGAAAGATAAGGATTAACTACCTTGTCGAGACTACTCATTCAAGCCTAAACCCTACAATTTACACTTGGTGTTTTTTCATTGGTACCCACTGATATTTTTCTACTACTAATCATCCTTTTTCTTTTTTGATTCTCTCACATGAATTCATTACTTCCAAAGAGGAAACCCCTGCATCCTGGTACATGAATTCTCAGGCTGCACTAAACGCGGTGTATATGCAGCTATTCGTACAAGCGTAAACAAATAAGCAACAACAACCGATCGAGCAACCAGCCCCTCAGATTCTCGATTATGACTCTCCACCACGTGACCGTGCACCGTCGCATATGACGACCCGACACTTAGAGGGAAATCCTTAACATTGTGAAAGAGACTCCTATTACAGTGTGAGCATCACACGCAACACACTTATTGGTAAAGGAAGGCATGATGATGCCTAATATGAGCACCTTCGTAGGCGAACTAAAGTCGAATCCTAGACGAGTGGGACACGCAGACAGAGGAGTTCAAACCTACATATCAAGGCGAAGAAGGCACATGTGTATATGATAACCGAATGCAAGATAATCATGCAACGTACAAGACACTTGCCCGCGCGACGTAGAACAATCAAAGTTCATTCCAAAAATCACTCTAGCCCCGTTGGAAAAAGGCAGAACTTCCGCCGAACGTTGGAAAGTTTAATGGCTTATCTGATCTAGACGACCAGATCTGGTTGTTTACCAGCGCGGGTGTCACACCCCGATTTCCATGTGTATTCCGGTGGGCTCGGTGGGGAGTATCGTGACGTACAGTTAATATCATCATGACCAATTACAACACAGAGCAACACAGCGGAAGGCTTGGAGTAAAGTATAAACAATTACAAACCATAAAGTGTCCAAGAGTTCGAAACACAAATATACATCAAGGCTTGTAATAAGATCCACAGGCGGATCGGAAATAAACATACACAAATGATAACAGACTCTACAGGCTCAACTCTAAGGTCGCAACTCCTTAATGTCAACGCCTCGCAGCTTCCGGCCTATTTCGTACTTGTACTGTATTTTAATCTTTGAAAATACGTCAGTTTACACTGGTAAATACACTCGACCGACTCATTTTGAAAATCCTTTCAAAAATGGTTTTAGGTGCAATTGGCACATTTTTATAAATAACTTGGGATAGTACAAATGACCTTGTATACATATTTACATGTCAGGCTTTTACATATGGAGTCCGGTACAGAAACCGAGACCTGATCGACTGACACACCACTCTGAACTTTCACATAGAAAACAGATAACAATTTACCCAGTGTATGCCTACACGCGATGCTATATTGTCGTGGCCACTAGCACTTTAGTGAGCTAAGGATATCCCGGACACGGTCAAGTCCACCCCCAATGTTTTAGTTTCAGACAAAACAGCTCAAAACTGGCTATGCAAGATTTTATTCAATTATCACAACTGGATAAAACATGATCCCATATCCGACCAAGCGGTAATAATTTACCGTATCCCAAGCCCGTATAGGGAAAATAAGTTTAGGGTATTTACCTGAAGTTAAGTCTTCGGAAAGTCAGAACTCAGCCGCAGATCAAAGCAAGTACATGTATAATTTACCGGAAGGCGTTTAGTCTGGAGTGATGGGTAATTAATAACCAAAAATAGAATGCAAATGGGTCCTTAATTAAGTCCTAGACTTGAACCGGTTAGTCTTACGCTAAAATAAGATACAGTATGATACGCTAGATTAAGCGATGACCGGAATAGGATGTTAGTTGGACCCGGCAAGTATATCAACTTGTCTAATATGGGTAAACCAACAACATTTTGGATTTTGATAGAGGAATGACAAAGTTAATCCGTTTCGATTTAAGTACGTAAATTAGCTACGTAAGCTTAACCGAACACACATAGGCGAAACCGGGTAACCAAGAGAGTCATATGCAAGTTCCATATGAATATATGTTTAAAATATATTATAAAATCAGTAGCTTTGCAAAAGATGGGTCTGAGGTATATTTAAAACCGAATTATGCCTTACAAGGGCATTTTGGCCATTTTAAAGTTTATAAAAGATGTTTAAAATGAATCTGATGTCAAGGTTGTTAATATTTTATAAAAATACTTATTTATAATATTATAAAAGTAGGATATCAAATATATGTGTGTTTGACGGTTTTGAAATAATCTATGTCCCGTAAGGGTATTTTAGTAATTTCACACATAGCTTTGAAGCCAGAATTGGGATTCTGAGTTTGGGACTTGTACTTACTGTTAAGATATTGAAAATAAGTTTATAAATTAGTAGGTATCAAGTCTTAGCTCATGGTTGTGGTTTTAAACCATGCTATGCGCCGAAAAAGGCGAAAAAGTCGCTAAAATGCCGTTTAAATAGATGTTTAAGTTAAACAGAAGTTATGACCTGTTTTATATACCAATAATATTTCATTTAACTTAGTACATCAGTAGGTTTAAGTTTTGGTTATAAAAAGATTGATTAAAACCATTTCGCGTGAAAAAGGGTAGTTTAGTTATTTATCGGCAATTAACGAATCTTAAGCCCTCATTAAGGCTATAATCTGAATGAACATCGCAAATGGTCCTACTTATCATATTACATCAATGAATATATCATCTTGATGATTAAACCATGTTTATTCTTTCTAAAATGTCAAAAAGGGCATTTTAGCCATTTAATGCCATAAATACGTCCTTTGCGAAAACTTATATTACAATCAGATTCTTGACACCAACATAATTAAATAATGTTTATAAATCAGTCTATAGCTTATTTTTACATGCATGTGTGTTCAAAACTAAGATTTGTACAAAAAGGACTTTTTTTGCACAGTTTTAGTAAGAATTATGGAACTTATACAAAAACTCAGATTTCTAATGAATCGAGTGACGAAACTTTAGGAAGTCATCCTACACTTAAATATGGCTAGAGCGTATGGAACCTTGCGGTCCGCAAGGGGTCTTCAGAACAAGAAAAATTGCATGTTTTCACATTTGGCCCCTCGACTTCGTTCCGTAGCATAATTGAGGATAAGATAAGCAATTTGACAACCTTGGTCCCTCCTGTTTGGCACATGATACACAAGGATTACCGGAACACGTGTCGGAAAAATTTTGGACGTAAAAATCACGAGGTGTTACATCCTCACCCCCTTAAAATAAATCTCGACCCCAAGATTTCAATCAAACAAGTATGGGTACTTTTGTCGCATAACGGACTCAATCTCCCACGTGAATTCAGGACCTCGACGAGCGTCCCACTTCACTTTCACGATCGACACATGCTTTCTATGAAGTTTCTTGACTTGTCTATCTTCAATCGCTATAGTTTTCTCAATGAAACCAAGTTATTATCAATCTGCACATCGTCGTGTGGCATAGCCAATGACTCGTCTGCCAAGCATTTCTTCAAATTGGAAACGTGGAACACATCATGGATTCCACTGAACTTTTCTGGCAATTTTAGCTTGTAAGCAACAACTCCAATTTGTTCAACGATTTCAAATGGTCCTACGTACCTAGGACTTAATTTGCCTTTCTTTCCAAAGCGCATAACGCCCTTCCAAGGCGATACCTTTAGCAAGACCTTGTCCCCTACCTGGAACTCGAGAGGTTTACGCCTTCGGTCTGCGTAACTTTTCTGCCTATCCCTGGCAGCCTTGAGACGATCCCGAATTTGCAAGATTTTATCTGTCGTCTCCAGAACTATCTCTGGTCCTGTCAGTTGAGCTTCCCCAACTTCTGCCCAACAAACGGGCGTCCTATACTTTCTCCCGTATAAAGCTTCAAACGGGGCGGCTTGAATACTTGCATGGTAGCTATTGTTGTAGGAAAACTATATGAGTGGTAAATGGTTATCCCAACTTCCACCTAGGTCGATAAGGCATGCGCAACATATCTTTCAGCGTTTGAATAGTACGTTCACTTTGCCCATCAGTCTGCGGGTGATATGCCGTACTAAAATTTAGTCGGGTGCATAGGGCTTGCTGGAAACTTTTCCAAAAATGAGAAGTGTACCTTGTGTCCCTATCCAACAAAATAGACACTGGTACGCCATGCAGGGATACTATTTCATCCACGTAAAGCTTTGCTAGTTTGTCTGGCTATAAGTCTCATTAATAGGTAGGAAATGAGCCCGACTTAGTCAATATGTCAACAATTACCCATATTGTATCATTTCATCGCTTCGTCTTTGGTAATTTAGTAATAAAATCCATGGTTACACATTCCCATTTCCACATGGGAATTTCCAATGGTTGCAGCAACCCTGACGGTTTCTGATGCTCAGCCTTAACTTGTGAACACGTCAGGCATTTAGCTACGTAAGTAGCTATCGATTTCTTCAATCCGGACCACCAATAATCGGGTCTCAAATCCTTATACATTATATCACCTCCTGGGTGAATCGAGTATCTAGAACTGTGTGCTTCTTGGAGGATCAAATCCCCAAGTCCTCCAAAGACAGGAACCCAAATTCACCCACAGAATCTAAGAATTCCGTCACTTCCTGAAATCAGTTGCTCCACCATTTTTCCCAGTTCTTCACTGGGAAGATTTGCTTCTAATAACGCTTGCTTTTGGGCTTTCAAGATTCTATCTTTCAAATTATTTCTTACTTCAATGCTTTTGGCATTAACCCTAATAGGCTTAACCCTTTCTTTACGGCTCAAGACATCCGCAACCACATTTGCCTTGCCTGGGTGGTAACGGATCTCACAATCATAGTCGTTCAGCGTCTCCATCCATCGGCGCTGTCGCATATTCAGATCCTTCTGGTTGAACAAGTGCTGAAGGCTCTTGTGATTGGTGTATATAATACACTTGGTTCCATATAAGTAATGTCTCCATAGCTTCAGCGTAAACACCACAACACCCAGTTCCAAGTCATGCGTGGTGTAATTTCTTTCGTGTATCTTTAATTGCCTTGAAGCATAAGAGATCACTTTCCCCGTTGCATGAGTACACATTCCATGCCAGTATGTGAAGCGTCACAGTAAACTACGAAATCTTCAATACCTTCAGGTAGAGTCAACACAGGAGCATTGCTCAGCTTTTGCTTCAATACTTCAAAAGCTTCCTGCTGTTTCGGACCCCAAATAAATTTTACATCCTTGCGAGTCAGAGTAGTCAAAGGACTAGCTATCCTTGAGAAATTTTCTATAAACCTTTTGTAATAGCCTACCAATCCCAAAAAGCTACGGATCTCTGAAGGGGTTTTAGAAGCTTGCCAGTTCATAACGGCCTTGACCTTAGCGGGGTCTATTTGAATTCCACGTTTTCTGACAACGTGTCCTAAGAATTGAACTTCACGCAACCAAAATTCACATTTCGAAAATTTTGCGTAGAGCTTCTCTTGTCTTAATAATTCCAGAATACACCTCAAGTGTTTCTCGTGGTCAGCCTGACTGCGAGAGTAGATGAGTATATCGTCTATGAAGACAATGACAAACTTATCCAAGTACGGTTTACATACCCTGTTCATCAAATCCATAAAAGCCGCAGGTGCATTAGTGAGTCCAAATGGCATCACTAAGAACTCGTAATGTCCATACCTCGTTCTAAATGCTGTCTTCGGAACATCTTCTGTACGAACCTTGAGTTGATGGTATCCAGATCTCAAATCAATCTTTGAAAAGTAGCTTGCTCCTTGAAGTTGATCAAATAAGTCATCGATCCTGGGTAATGGGTAGCGGTTCTTGATAGTTAGCTTATTCAGCTCACGGTAGTCAATGCACATCCGCATCGAACCGTCTTTCTTTTTCACGAACAAGATTGGAGCTCCCCAAGGCGAAGAGCTTGGCTGAATAAAACCTTTCTCTAACAGCTCTTTAAGCTGCGTCTTTAACTCCTTCATTTCTGTAGGTGCAAGTCTGTACGGTGCTCTTGCAACTGGAGCTGCACCAGGTATGATATCGATTCTAAATTCTACTTGCCTATCCGGGGGTAGACCAGGCAAGTCTTTGGGAAACACATCGGCGAACTCCGAGATAACTGGCAAATCTTCAATTTTTGGCTTAGCTTCATCAATGGTTACTTGTGCCATATAAATGACACAATTCTTCTTCAGGCACTTCGAAGTCTTAAGTAGTGAATCTTTCTCGGATAACCCATAACGCACATCACCTTGGATAGATAGCAAATCACCAGAAGAGGTTTTGATTTCAATGAGTTTCTTGTTACAGGCTATATGGGCATGGTTACTAGACAACTAGTCCATACCAAGAACTACATCGAAACCTGCCAAT
This sequence comes from Scalesia atractyloides, assembly GCA_947069175.1. Lineage (NCBI taxonomy): Eukaryota > Viridiplantae > Streptophyta > Magnoliopsida > Asterales > Asteraceae > Scalesia > Scalesia atractyloides. The sequence goes on from CAMTDV010000016.1 coordinate 84,266,005, forward strand.
TTCATGGGCAGAAGTGAAACAGGAATGGAATGATTCTTGACAGATATGGAACATCCATCTAAAATCATAGAAGCGCTCTCAATCGTTCCAGCAGCGAGTTCTACATTATAGGTTACGTCTAGAGTTCTTATAGGTAAGTTTAATAAGGCACTAAACTTATGATCTATAAAAGATTTATCGGCTCCTGAATTAAAGAGAACTCTAGCATAAACATCATTTATAATACCTGTTATCACATTGTCGTCGTTCACAGCCTCCTTAGCTTTCATCTGGAAAGCACGAGCCTTTCCTTTCTTCGACCCATCATCCCTAGCAGCGTCATCTTTCTTATACTTGGGGCAGTTTGGTTTAATGTGCCCTTTCTCACCACAGTTCTAGCATGTGGCGTCCTTAAGATCCTTACAATCTAGGGCCTTGTGCCCTGACTTCTTGCAAATCCCACAAGGTTTAGACTGAGAGTCGTCCCGACACGATCCAAAGTGTTGTCGGTTGCATTTCCTACATTTAGGCCTATCATCTGACCTCTATTGATTCCTGTTGAATCCAAACCTCCGATTCTTGTTTGACCGGTGATTCCGGGCGTCCTCTCTTTTTCTCTTCCCGTCATACTCTGATTTTCCTGACATTCGTCTCACATAGTCTTGGCTGAGAGAAAGAGATAGCTCAACAGCTGATTTGTAGGTGTTAGGCTGAGCAGCCTTAACCAAACTTCTTATTTCCGGAGCTAATCCATTGATGAAACGCATAATGCGTTTAGGCTCAGGAGTGACCAGATACGACACTAATCTGTAATAAGAATCAAATTCAGTGACATACTTTCGACAGTCAAGATTCCTTATGGTGAGAGCTATGAAATCCATTTCTATTTTCTCCACCTCGTGAGGCGGACAGTAGGTGTCCTTAACCAGATCCATGAATTTAGCCATCCCAAATTATACAGATGTACCTTCCCTGTTGATTGCATCAAAGCTTTCCACCAAATTAGAGCATTGCCCTTGAAGGATCGAGAAGCGAATTAACGACATCTTTTTCCGCGCATCCACTAATGTCTACTACCGTTTCCATCTCACCTAACCATCTCAAGGTGTCAACAGCTCCCTTTTCACCATTAAAGTCTCGCGGCTTACATGAGGTGAAATACTTATATGTGCATCCATCCTTGGGAGTATTATCTTTGTCACGAATCTCCTTCTTCTTTGCTTCACTCCTCACATTTGAGGAGTGCACATAACTTTCCTCCTTATAAGAGGGAGGAGGCTTTGAGTTGGTCCTTGTTAAGGTTCTAGAGTGCGTAGAGCTTGATAGTTTAAAATTTTCAATTACTTTCTCCATTGCCTTTCCCACGGCTGCGTCTATGCGCCTGGAAGTCATCTTCATTCATAACTATATTTACGCTATCATCCTTTTTCTGACTATTTACTTTGTTAGTGTCCGCCATCTTGCTTGATGAGACTATAATATTAATTAGATAAATTTAAATTAGTCATACATGCTTGATGACTTGCAATGTATGGTATAGCATAATAAAGCTATATAAACTTGTCGATTTTATGGGGGTGTTTAAGCATGGCACAAAGGCCTGTCACTAAGGACATAAAGAATAGCATCAAAGGCTTAGTCAAAAGACTTCAATTACAAAATGCTAAGATCACTAAAGGATCGAGAAGTTTCGAGGTTTGAACGTAGTTTTACTATCTCGAGACAGGGAGTTGTAGACTACATCTGTCGATCGTCTCTAATGGACATAAATATAGCTTGGAAGCATCATACCACTAATGGGTGTTAAATAAAATAATCATCACACTGATGATCGATCATGATCAAAATAGATCATGTAGGTTTGGACGTAGTCCTTTACTTAGATGGCTCGTGTGGTTCCTCAAGTCACACTTACCAAGAGGTTAATATCTTAAATATATTAAATTTTTAGAACGAAACTCTTAAGATGATTTAAATAACTAGTCTAGATCAGGCAGACTAGGGGTTTAGAACGTAGTTCACCACCCCTGGATAGAAGGGAAATCTCAACCTTAACTATCAAGGTAGAAGCCATATAACTACCGTTTTGCCAATTCATGTGACCTAATCACTTGGCGAGCGTAAATCATTAAGAGGATCTTTTGGAAACATTTCGCAGATCATAAATAGCGAAGTAAAATCGAGACGATCGCTTGAACAATTTAAGGAAAGGAATACATAATTAAAATTCCAAAAATTTCACTAATAATAGTAATGCGATACAATAGAGTCCATGAATAGGACTTAAATAAAGGAAAATTGTCCTCGCAGGGACTATACTTGAAATAATTAAAATCTCCATGCAAGGACTAAATAAGACTTATCCACGCAGGTAATTAATTTAAAATAACAAATACAAAGATAGTTATGAATTTAATCCTTTTTCCTTCTTAGCTTCTTTACTAGCCTTTTCAATAGCTTGTTATTCTTCTTGTTGTCTTTAGCTGTTTGTTTCTGAAGTTCCTTGACCTTTTCTATTGCTTCAGTAAGAGCTTCCATTGTTGGTCGTGGTTGCTACGGTTGCGCTTGAGATTGGGGTTGAGATGGTGCAACCGGTTGTTGATATTTAAAATAAGGATATCCACCTGGTTGATTGGGATAGGGGTTAGGATAGTGAGCATTCATGGCCATTTCTAGATATGGGTCATTAAGAGGTATATTATGACTGTGGCTATGCTCTGGCCAAGTAGAGGGTTTCGAATGGGTTATATCCAGGCAGGTTTGAATAAAAAGGAATAGGGTTATCAAAATCTGATGGTGGTAGTGGTGGTGGCTCACTTATAGGAATGTGTGGTTGAGGCTCAGGCTCAACAGTTGGTTGTGGAAACTGTTCCACAAACGGTGAGGTATGAGAGGGCCCACCCATTTGTGGGTCCTCGGGAATAATAGGGTAAGGGTTAGGTGAGAGTGACCCTACTCTCGGTCCTAGGCACACTGACATACGCGCTCCACGTCTTCTTGGAGGTGGAGGTGGCAGTGGCTGCTCCACTGGTGGTTCTTGTGGTGGAGTGTGGTATGAAGGTGTGTTGTGGTGGGATGGGGTACCATGAACTGAGGGAGTTTGTAGAAAACATATTGTCTCCACCTCTCCTCGAAACTATCAGTGTAGTGATGAGGGGTTCCATTGTACGAGTTAGAACCGCTGGATATGTCAATGGGGTGACCCATTGATCATGTTGCTGGCATTTCAGGGTCAGAATCTTCCTCCATTGGTTCCGGAGAATCTTCTGGAGGAGTTACCGAAAGGGAACGAAGGCGTATGTCGGTGTTATAGTATTCTTGAGATGAATGGGAGTGTTGGGGTTGTTGGGTATGGTGCCAATGTTGCGAATGATGGGAGTCTGACGGTGGTGAGTATTCATGAGGTAAGTTCGGGTATGGCTCCCATGGTGACGAGGAATCGTCCAAACCTTCGTAGAGGTTGTATACGGGTGCTTTAGAAGGCCCTTGTTTTGGGGATCCACTCCTCATTAGTCCTTTTCCTTTTGCTCCTCTCGAAAATTTAGGCGGCATGATTCCTGCTTCAAAATAAGTTAAAACGCAAAACAAGGCAATATAATAAAATAAGGAAATGAAAAATTCCTAGGTCATAGCCTAGACTCGGATGTCTAAGGAATATGTTACTGTGTCGTTTGAGATCAAACACTAAAGGCAAGTGTTGAATTCCCTCAAACGTTGGCTCTGATATCAACCTGTCACACCCCGATCTCCACGTGTAATATCATCATGACCAATTACAACACAAAGCAACACAACGGAAGGCTTGGAGTAAAGTATAACTATTACAAACCATATAGTGTCCAAGAGTTCAAACACAAATATACATCAAGGCTTGTAATAAGATCCACAGGCGGATCGGAAATAAATATACACAAATGATAACAGACTCTACAGGCTCAACTCTAAGGTCTCAACTCCTTAATGTTAACGCCCCGCAGCTTCGCCCTATTTCGTACTCGTACATGTATTTTAATCTTTGAAAATACGTCAGTTTTCACTGGTAAATACACTCAACCGACTCATTTTTAAAATCCTTTCAAAAATGGTTTTAGGTGCACTTGGCACATTTTTATAAATAAGGGTATACAGATTTACATGTCAGGCTTTTACGCATGGAGCCCGGTACAGAAACCGAGAACTGATCGACTGACACACCACTCTGAACTTTCACATAGAAAACAGATAACAATTACCCAGTGTATGCCTACACACCATGCTATATTGTCGTGGCCACTAGCACTTTAGTGAGCTAAGGATATCCCGGACACGGTCAAGTCCACCCCCAATGTTTTAGTTTCAGAAAAAACAGATCAAAACCGGGTAATGCAAGATTTTAGTCAATTATCACAACTGGATAAAACATGATCCCATACCCGACCAAGCGGTAATAATTTACCGTTTCACAAGCCCGTATAGGGAAAATAAGTTAAGTGTATTCACCTGAAGTTAAGTCTTCGGAAAGTCAGAACTCAGCCGCAGATCAAAGCAAGTACAGGTACAATTTACCGGAAGGCGTTTAGTCTGGAGTGATGGTAATTAATAACCAATATTAGAATGCTAACGGGTCCTTAATTAAGTCCTAGACTTGGACTGGTTAGTCTTACGCTAAAATAAGATTCAGTATGATACGCTAGATCAAGCGGTGACCGGAATAGGATGTTAGTTGGACCCGGCAAGTATATCAACTTGTCTAATATGGGTAAACCAACAACATTCTAGGTTTTGATAGAGGAATGACAAAGATAATCCCGTTTCGATTTAAGTACGTAAATTAGCTATGTAAGCTTAACCGAACGCACATAGGCGAAACCGGGTAACCGAGAGAGTCATATACAAGTTCCATATGAATATATGTTTAAAATATGTTATAAAATCAGTAGCTTTGCAAAAGATGGGTCTGAGGTATATTTAAAACCGAATTATGCCTTACAAGGGCATTTTGGCCATTTTAAAGTTTATAAAAGATGTTTAAAATGAATCTGATGTCAAGGTTGTTAATATTTTGTAAAAATACTTATTTTATAATATTATAAAAGTAGGATATCAAATATATGTGTGTTTAACGGTTTTGAAATAATCTATGTCCCGTAAGGGCATTTTAGTAATTTCACACATAGCTTTGAAGCCAGAATTGGGATTCTGAGTTCGGGACTTGTACTTACTGTTAAGATATTGAAAATAAGTTTAAAAATTAGTAGGTATCAAGTCTTATCTCATGGTTGTGGTTTTAAACTTTCTATGCGCCGAAAAAGGCGAAAAAGTCGCTAAAATGCCGTTTAAATAGATGTTTAAGTTAAACAGAAGTTATGACCTGTTTTATATACCAATAATATTTCATTTAACTTAGTACATCAGTAGGTTTAAGTTTTGGTTATAAAAAGATTGATTAAAACCATTTCACGTGAAAAAGGGCAGTTTAGTTATTTATCGACAATTAACGAATCTTAAGCCCTCATTCATGCTATAATCTGAATGAACATCCCAAGGTCCTACTTATCATATTACATCAATGAATATATCATCTTGATGATTAAACCATGTTTATTCTTTCTAAAATGTCAAAAAGGGCATTTTTAGCCATTTAATGCCATAAATACGTCCTTTGCGAAAACTTATATTATAATCAGATTTTTGACACCAACATAATTAAATAATGTTTATAAATCAGTCTACAGCTTATTTTTACATGCATGTGTGTTTAAAACTAAGATTTGTAAAAAAAGGACCTTTTTGCAAAGTTTTAGTAAGAATTATGGAACTTATACAAAAACTCAGATTTCTAATGAATTGAGTGACGAACTTTAGGAAGTTATCCTATACTTAAATATGGTCTTAAAATGGTCAAAAGTCAGTAGCAAAGGTGGCTCAACCGGGTCAGAACTAAAAGTCAACAAAAGTTAACTGTTGCGACTTTCGGCTACAAAACGAGCCTAGGACAAAACTTGACGAGCCGAATCCATAGATATATGTTCTAATACTTATTTTTAGGTTGTTAGTGCATCAAAACATATTTTATAACATCTAGATAATTAGTTGTGATTTTTATAAAAAACTGGACAATTTGACTTTATTTGACTTTTTGGTTGACTCGTCACTTGGCCATGAATCCGTGAAAATCTGGAGATGCCCTCTGGAGGGATTAACACCTCCATTAATATGAACGTATTGGAACTTTTGTTATTCACAATGACGGAGTATTCACGGATTTAGAACAAGATGAGGCGTAATTACGACGAGATTTTGTTCTAAACTAAAAGCTATAATAAATTACTAAATACGAATTTGAACACTTACATTATGTCCAAATGAATGCTAGGATTAGAAAGGAATGCTTGAATGCTGCCTGGAACTCCTCTCAAAGAACTTAGTGAGTGAGAGTGAGGAAAAGTGGTGAAGAAATGGTTGCAACTTATGCAAAAATCATCTCATATGGAGCCAAGGAAGAGTTCAGAGGTTTTCCAGATGTTATGGGACGAGTAAAGTGCCCCAAGTCATGTCAAGCATGCAAGGATGGTGCCAAAACTCGACAAAGGTGGCAGAACAGGCTGCTGCCACCTTTTGTTTGCTGGCAGGTCCTTACGGACCGTATGGGGTTTGCCTTGCGGTCCGTAAGGACCTCAGGCGCCCACATAATCAGGTAGCCTTGCGGACCGTATGGCTAGAGCCTTGCGGTCTGCAAGGGGTCTTCAGAACATGAAAAATTGCATGTTTTCACATTTGGCCCCTCGACTTCGTTCCGTAGCATAATTGAGGATAAGATAAGCAATTTGACAACCTTGGTCCCTCCTGTTTGGCACATGATACACAAGGATTACCGGAACACGTGTCGGAAAAATTTTGGACGTAAAAATCACGAGGTGTTACAGCGGGGGTCGCCGGTTGTTGTACACACCCTATGTGGTGTCACCTTTTTGTCCAAATGCTTATAGGCGCGACCCGCGCATGGTTTGACAGCTTACTTAACGGCAAAATAGAGTCCTTCACAGATCCGCAAGCAAATTTTCTCCAAAATTTCAGCCTACAACGATACCGTAGTAGAGACTCCACTTACGTCATGAACATCTTGTGCAAAGATAGTGAAGGTATTGAAGACTTCATCACCCTATTCAAAAAAGAGCTAGTAGAGATAGAAGGAGTGAGCGAAGATCTAATGCGCGCGTACTTCACCAAGGTGGTGCGTTGTGTTGACCTCATCTGAACCATTTCCGGCAGGGATGGCATACCCTAGGATTGGGACAAAATCATGTCAGATGCAAAGGTATTTACACAGATTGAGCGTAACCTCACTAGCAGAAAGAGTCAGCGATGTAGCAGCAACTACCAAGAAGAAGGACGATGCGGCAAGGAGGGTGGGAACTCTGCCTAGAAGCGCTCGTAATCCAAGAGCCAAGATGAAAATAAGCCCAACTCAACAGACGATGGCCGTGTGATGATTAAGCTATTCAGTTACATAAACATTGTCAAACAAGAAAACATGCAAATGAATTAGATGCCTCTCATGAAACCCCAATGGAGATTCTAAGCACAGAGAATCACCAATTCAAGCTTGCATAACCCATGCGCAAAAAGAAGGGTCACGACCCTAACCTATACCGCGAATATCACAAGGATACAAGTCACTTAACAGACTATTGTATCAGTTTGCGGATAGAGATCGATAAAGCTTTGAAGAGTGGAAAACTTAGGCACCTAGTACAGAATATGTAACATCCGTCAAAAACCGGATTAACCAAACCCACTTCGTTTATTAACCGAACAACCAGTTAAAAATTTTGTTGCGTATTTAATGCCCAAATTAATTTTAAACGATACATAATTAATAAGTATATTAGAATATAAATTTATATTTGAAAATGTATTAAAAATAAGGAAATAAAAATTAAATGCTGAAGCCGGGTTTCGAACCCCGGTCAACCGAGAATATCCAAGTCTTAACTCTCACTCGCCCAACCACTCCGCCACTTGTGTTGTTTGTTTACATATTGAAACAATTAATACATAAAATAAATCTGGAAATCAAACCCAATTACACAGTGCGCCCAAATCCGCTGACGCCGGAAATCCCGACAAATTCGTCAAACTTTGCCGTTTCTTTTGGACTTAACGGTTACATTTACAGCAACATCGGTTATAACCGAAAAATCCAATCAATTTCATTCATGGACAATAATCTCTGTTCGAAAACTGAAAACATAATTCAATCCGAGTTATACCTTATTCATCAGTTGTGCTCACGAATTATCTCACTTACACTCTCCAATTTCGCTCTGAAAACCTCGCCGCAGTCGCCGGAATTCTCTGCAAGTTAACCGGAAATTATCGCCGGAAAACCGAGACTTTCATCTGCACGGTAAATACCTCGACTTTTTCTGTTTTAACCCATTATTAGACAAATTCTAACATCACTCCATCACCCAGAATCAACCCCAGACGGCATTGCCGGATTTTCTGTTTTCGCCGGAAAACTTCTGGAATTTCCAGAAACTCGCTGTTAACCGGTATGATCATTTAAACCTACTGATAATCGTTACTCAGTAGTTCAATTTCACATCTAATCCATTCAAACTGTTAATTGATCCTAACAGAAGAAGTTCACAAAACAGAGCCGACGATCTTTGCCGGATTTCTGAAGAAGACGATCAGTTCGGTACAATCATTCCCCAAACCCTTTTCTGTTCAATACATTGCAATTGTTTATAAAGTTCGTTAAATTAATTTAACAAATAACAGCATGGTTAATCATTGTATGTGTTTTGAACTAAGAAGATGAAGTCGCTTAGGTTATAAGATTAATTAAAATCAATATTATGAACGGGTTAGACACACAGTCCAGCGGTGGACTGTGTGCAAATAAACACGCATACGTCCCGAGTTCGATCCTTGACACACGCACACTCGCTTTAATAAAAATGTTCTTTTTAAACCAAACCGGATCCACACGCAGAATCATGTTAAGTATAATAAAAACCGGAATATTTACCAAGTTAGACACACAGTCCAGCGGTGGACTGTGTGCCAAACTAAACCACAGGTCCCGGGTTCGAGACCTGTGGAGAGCACCGAGTCGATACCATTAAATCCTTTTTAAAATAAATGATTTCGGATTAACTTAATTAGTGTATAAATATAATTAAAAACTGAAATATTTCGGGTTAGACACGTAGCTCAGTTGGTAGAGCTGCGTGCACGCGTACGGGAGGTCACGGGTTAGAGTCTCACCCAGCGCACACATACAAACGCCCAAACCGGTCAACGGTCAACAGTAATGGTCAACGGTCAAGTCGAAAAGTCAACATTTTTTATTATTTTTATTTATTTATTTTATTTAAAAATAAATTAAAAATACTTAAAAATAACGTTTTTAAAGTTAGAAAATAGCCTTAAACTCACAAAAATATATCCGATAATCCTACTAAAATTGATTAATAAAATCCGCTTATTTACCGAACCGTTATGTTATTATCTAGGTTAGTTTCTCTCGTGGTTAAATCCAATTTCGTGCGCATTCATCATCAATCCAAGAAACGCAACCACTGTGAGTGAATTCTTACAAACTCCCCTTTTTATTCACGTTTTAGGGTGTATCATGTGTCACTTAAACTAATTCGTTATTCAAGTTCGTGCTATACCATATTACGATCTAAACTTAGAATGTAAATATTGTTTGTAGTTATGTATTACATATTGTCAAGTTGTATGCAAATTATTTGTTAGGCCCATCAGTTCCTCGTGGGAGACGAGTTGAATAACGCGTGCCTTAAAACTCATTCATTAGGCCCATCAGTTCGTAGAACAATGCGTGCCTCAAAACTCATTCATTAGGCCCATCAGTTCGTAGAACAACGCGTGCCTCAAAACTCATTCATTAGGCCCATCAGTTCCTCGTGGGAGACGAGTTGAATAACGCGTGCCTCAAAACAATCTATTGTTGTATGTGTGTGCAATATTTAATATTGAGTGTTTTGTGAATATATTTACATTTACATTTACTCATATGTGGTTATGCACTTTATTTAATAATCAATTCAATAAACTTGTTTAAATGTTTTTCATAGGATTCACTCGCCAACTTTTTTTACCCAAAAACCATTTTTACACATGATACAGGTGAACAGGATGAAGCAAGGAAAACATAGGAAAATGCCTTAGAAGAAAATAATGAAGCCTAGAAAGATGTATAGAACAAGTTGTATGATATGATTGTATGATTTCCTTTAAATTGTAATAATAAATATGAAACATTATAATAAATGTCATGAGCTTTGATGAAAACTCAATCATGCCCCGATCACCTTTTCCGCTGCGGGTTGGGGTGTGACAGAATATTCGGAAAGAAACACGTCAGATTGAATGCAAGGATGAGGGTCTAAGTAACAAAAAATCAACTAGATACAGACACACATGGTTCAGGGCTGATCCAAGAAGAACAAGAAAAAAAGAAACAAGAGGCAACACCAGCAAAGTGACAGCTGGCGTGAGCAACAAGTAGCCTTTCTGGTAGTGCGCGGCGGACCGCGAGACAAACGCCTGGTGGTCATCGCTGGAGTGTTAGGCCACTACTACACTAATCACGTCTTTGTTGATGGTGGAAGCATGAATGACATAATATACAATCAATGTTTCAACCAATTTGACCCTGAAGACAAGGCACATCTTGAACCAATGGACTACCCGCTTACAGGTTTCTACAATGAACCAGTATTCCCTTTGGGCCAAATTTCTTTCTCAGATATGCTTACTAACGGGAAACATTCAAGAACAGAAATGTCGCACCCCACTCTCTCGGTGGGCCCGAATGTGGGGAATTAGCGTGACGATTGTATATCAGTTTCATAGCATAGTGGAAATAGGGAGGTACAAAATAATAAAGTACGAGTATTTAAACACTCCCAAAATATATATTAAAAACTTTAAGCATCTGATATAATATATCCCACAAGTGGATTGAATAAACTTTTGAATGGACTTGAAGACATCATGGGTCTTTGACAATGGCTTCACAACTTCCAAAGCGCTAGACCAAATCCTATCCAACCTACTGCTTAGGTTCGCCACCTGTAAGTCAATCTTTAAAAATATGGCATCTTTCGTTGGTAAATACAGTTAACAGACACATTTATAAACATTTAATAATCGTGGGACAAGTATCTTGATTTATAAGTTTTACATGCTTGTCAACTAGTACTAGCTAGCGTTTGATCAATATACACACCATTGTTTTTGTGTCTATCAGGTGTATCACTACACCTCACACTTATAGTCATTGCAATAATGGATATCAGGGAACCCATATATGCGTCTTATTAACCCCAAAAATGCTTTATGTTAATTAAGCAATACGTATTAAACCGAATTATCAGTTAGTGAACATTTAGCCTATTATATGATAAAAGAACCAAAGGGGTTTTATATCATATCCCAAGTTTTAATAAAACAAGTTAAAAGTATTTACTTAAACTGGTAGTTTAAAACAATGTGTTCTGTTTGTAGTACAACCAGCTCAAAGTTTATTGGCTTACGACACAATTATTGGAGGGCCCTATAGTCCAAAGTGGATGGAAATAATACCATGAGAATCGTTTACTGATCATTATAAGTCGTTGAGACTTGATCGGTTAACGTGGATTTAAATATGGTTTTGTTAGATTAAACGGTGACCGAATAGATTATTGGTTATAATTGTATGAGTGAGGAGTCTCGTACAGTATGGTTTGTTAACCTTGCATTATGATTTTGACAAGGTTTTGGAAAGGTTTTGACCCGTTACGATTCGTTTAAATGGTTCAAACCACTTTAAGTAGTCGTATTTGTATATACGGGTTCGGCAGGGAAAAACGGGTTCGTGACAAGTCGAACATGAAAAAATTTTTTTTTGAAACATTTTACAAATTGATTTGATGTATAAAATATCACATTACATATGTTATAGATTATTATTTGGTAAATATATATTTTAAACAAAGGTGAGTTTGACTTTTATAAAATGTAGGTTTGACTTGTCAATTTGAACCACCTAGACGTGATAATCATGAGATGTATATGAGGGGTTTTATGCTCTACTTATGAAGACTGTTTGGGTAAATTTAATTTGGAAATGGTTGACCAAAGTGACCAGAACTGAAGGTCAAACTGTAGGATTGGCGTGGAATAAGCATTTTAACATATCCGTATGACCAAGTGGCCAAATGGCGATTCGATCAACTAAACGATAAAGATAAGGTATACTGGATGAAACTAACAGCCCATGAAGCCTTACACATGAAAAGCGCAAGCAATTGGAGAAAGTACTGCCATACCTTCCTGGTAAGATTATTGAATTTTTAATTGTGAGCAATACTCATGTAATTATCAAAACTAAGTTCATCAGGTTTAACCTAATAAACTACGTAAGAAAGGTTCCGGGGACGAAACCTCTTTAAGGAGGGTAGACTTGTAACACCCCAAAAACTATCACACCCCAACCGATGGCGGAAACATCGGGACGAGACGAACGAATTGCTCAAAACGTCATAACACTACTTTGCGACAATATTTAATACCTCAAAATTTCATTCATACTAAAATGATGATACATTGTTTCGAAATGGAAATACGACAAGTTTCAAATAACAATACAACATAGAACGAAATACATTAAATTAAATCTAGATGTGTATCTAATCCACCCTAATATGTCTCTTCAACGGCACTAACCAGTTTCCTGCAACATGTATTAAAATAATATATATCAATAAAAAGTTGGCGAGCATACAAGTTTGTTACATAAAATAATAGTGAATAAAATTTGACTCATATCCAACATGGTAATCATGGCATATAGTTGTTACAACATACTAAACATGCGATTTTATATGTCAATCCAAAGTCTAACGCAATCGTGTTTACACAACATCATCGAAACGAAGAAGGTGCAATATAGTTTACTTAACAATACCACAAGTTTACAGGCGGTGCGTTACTCCTACAGCGCTATATTTGTTAAGGTAGGATAGCAAAGTTAATGAGCATATAACACAAGTCTAACATAGCAAGCGATAATCAAGAATATGGACAAGTATCATGATAACGGATAGAGTAAGTTGTCTAAACAAGTTTTGTTGTGATTTGTGATTTATACATGTTGCACCCAAAGTGTTTAAAATAGAAAATGAGATCGAGTATACTCACGGTTTTGCAAAGCTTTCCTTTGTTATTCCGTGAAGGTTGGTGAGTTTGGAGATGGAACACCGAGATTACCCTACATGGGGTAACGAAGGTGTGTAAGTATTGGAAGTTAACAGAAGATTATAGATTTGGAATTTAAATAACATGGAAAATAGTCATATGAAAATAATCATCTTGTACTCATAACACTTGTTCTTGACACTATTGAAACTTAAAGGAGTTGGTGTGTTTTCATGGATTCAAGGATCCATTAGAATCGTAACAAGTGCATGGTCATGGATGATGTAACATATTCTTGACAAGTAACTACTAAGTTATCATCAACTTTTGTTACTTAGATATATATACATATACATATATAATACATAGAATATAAGGATTTCAAGCATTAGGTAGGGATTAAAGTCTCCATTTAGGCACCTCTTTGAGTCATATAATTCATACATGAGGTAGGAAGAACAAAGCTTCCATTTAGGTACCTCTATTGTTCACCACTACACTTGTTGTTATAAACAACAAGGAGGGTCATGAACTTACAATAAGGAAATGAAATAGAACATAACTAATCTAAGAAATCAACAAGCAATGGTGGACTTTTAAGTAGGATAGCTCAAACTAACCTTAGTAAAGCTTCAAGCTTGTTCACTACTTGTGGATAAAAGTTCAAACAAAACAGAATATTTGTGAGGATTAAACCTCTGATTTCGAATGTCTCAGCCTTGTTTTTAAGCCCAACTAACCATTCATTTGATTATGAGCATTAGGACATAGGTTTGAGATGAGAAAACTCAAGTTTAGCTAAGTTTGACAAAGTTTAAGTGAAAACAGAAAGTAACAGTCCACTTTGGAGCCTTTTTGGTGACATTCCAGAGCTTGGTTTTTCATGCAAAACCTGTGAAAATGTTCCTAAGGTTGTTCCAATCAAGTGGAAAAGAATGGATGAAAAAGACTAAGTATTGAGTGAGTTATGCTCACTTTGGTGAAGCAAGGTAATTCTGCTTGAACTTCTGATTAACAGCTGAATAAGGATTGATTTGAGGGAGTTGTGGATGATTTGCAAAGTGTGAAATGCTTGTAAGAGGTGTGAGATTTATAGGGAAGTGATTAGGGTTGAGTTAGGTGAGTTTTAATGGGGTTTGGAGGCCATTGGAGGAGAATATGGTGTGTGGATTCGTGCAAATTCGCGGCTGCCAAAAGGAGTCTGCCCGCCAGAGGCCCTTACGGACCGTATGGGGTTTCCCTTGCGGTCCGCAAGGCCTATTCAAAAAACCAAATTTTATTTTTGATTTTTGTTGTTTGGTGCCTTGTATAATTGTTACATGTTAATCATTTTAAGACTATTTTAGAGTTTTCAAGTATGAGAGACATAGTATAAATGTTGTTATGAAATCTAATCACATAATCAAGTAATAACAAGTATGAGAATCGTGTCACGCATTTGCTTTTTCGTAATTGTTTTAAAGAATCGTGAAATAAGCATCATAAGTGTAGTAGTTTCAAATGTATGAACATGTATGAATGTGTAAAGTATAAGTTGCGAAATAATACGAATGCGATTATGATTCAAGTCTCGGAATTTTACAAGGATTACAACGAAATGAAGAGTACAAGATTACAAAGTTTCCAAAAAAGAATTACAACTCAAGCTTTCTAACATGGTAAGTACGAAAAAACAGGTTTGGTAATCAAACCACGTTAATATTAAAGAGCAGGTAAAATAGAGTTAGTGGTAAAAGTGAACCCATAAACAAAATAACTAGGAACAAATTAACCTATTTAATTTATATAAGTAACAAGAAAATGAGTTGTAGTCTCATTTATAATCAAAACTAAACATGAGGGACCAAAGCTGCCCAAAAAGGAAACTTGTTTTATTAAAACATAAAAACCAACACATAACACACACTTAGTGTGTGTTGGTCGACCATTAGGAGAAAGAACAAGGGCAAAACCCTTGTTCAAGCTTAATCCACCAAATTGAAGATCAATTCGAGACCCAAATCGGTGCATGAACACATTTTAACGATCACCTAGGCAAGGGGATCATAAGGCATGTCTTAACATCTAGATTGGTGAAGGTCATAATTTGAGAGAAGTAGAATACTTGCAATTTAGTTGTTGGATTATGATCCAAAGATGAAATTAAGTGTATATGTATGATTGATTTCGTTAGACATAAAGAGATTATCAAATTTTTGGGGTATGATTACTTGTAGGTGATTAACAAGTAGATTATGAAGTGTGTTTTGATTATATGATGAAGTTGATGATATACTTGTGATTAGAATCATCATACATGATTGTAATAAGAATATACTTGAACAATTTATAAGTTTGAATACATGTTTATACTTGCCAAATGGGTTTTTTGTATGGTATGATGAAAATGATGATATATCTATGTTAAATGATGTTTGAAATCATCATATGTTTATGAGTATTTAAAGTAATTGGCTAAGTTCGATGAATCGGATAAATTCCACATATATGATGCAATGGGTTGTTTATAGTGATGAAACAATCCCAAGTTCTTTTATGAGATCGATAGATAAGCATACAATGATTAAAATTACGTTGATATTAACGATTGTATGAACTTAGTTGGGAAGTTAGTTAAAATGTTAGCCTAGAAATAACGTCTACCGGGTATTTGATGAAATGCCTAAGTAAGTTCGTTGAACCCATTTGTGCATTTACATATGTTTACGGACAATTGACTTTTAAAAGTTAAACTGGTCTATAATATGATCAGACGGTAATTTTGATATAAAATGCGTAAGATGGGGTAGTCGTGATAGACGATGACTAATCTAACCATCTTGTGAATGATGAATGATAGTTTGACGCTTGACAAGCTAGGGGGAAGCTTGGGAAGAAACGGGTCAAACAGATCAAGTACGCGAGAAAAAGTATAATCGGATTTCAAGGTAAGTGAAGCTTACATCTTTAAAATAGTACTTATACTTATGTATTGACTTAAAATAAGCAATTTGGTATTTGGAATGAGATTTCGAAATACGATGTTCCGACGCAAATCGATACGGGTCGGAACAAGTGAAAATGATAAGATACCATAATTTATGGTAAAAAGGGTAAAATGGTAAATTAATCATGTGATGATGAACAAATAAAGAGTTTGAAACAATACGTTATGGTGTAAACCGAAATGGGTTAAAAAGGATGAAGTGGCAACTAAATACCATCTCATAATGATAAATGGTCATTTAGACCAAACGGGTCAAATGGTGATGTCATCACCATTTGACAATAATAACTAATGATCGCTTGTCGAGTTTTGTTCTCACATGGAAAATAACTTATGGCTTGCGTCACTATTTATTTAGTAATTTAATAGTGCAAGGTAGTAAAACGTGTTAGTGCCATGACCTGAGACAGGTTGGTGTAATGGGTCAAGCTCTCAGTGAGGACTTAGTGTCCAGTGATGGTTAAACGAGTCATGGGTGGACATTGGATTATCTAAGAGAGGTAAATCTAATAATACAAATGGGGATATTATGTTCTTAGGAACACTGTGATTTTAACTTAAAAATGCCCATTTAGTTAAATTACACTTTTAAAAGTCCTTTATGGTATAAGGATTAACGTTGACTAAAACGCCATCGAATGATAAATCGGGCATGACCCATAAGGGTAGTTTAAATATGAGTTTTATAATATGAACAATCCTTTTAGTATGAAGTGGGAGGCTTAAACTATTTTGGCTTAATGCTACGTAATGGGTCATTTTCATAAAAGTGTCAAACTCGAGGGTAAATTGGAAATATAATGAATTTCTTAACGTAATCCATCACATTTGAAGTTGTGATGATATATAAGTTAAGAATCATAAAGTGGCATTAAGAGATATGAAGAGATGTGGATAAATTGAGCTTATGTGCTTAAGTTCATAACGGGTCAAAATAAAAGTACGTATAAATCAAGTAATGGTTGCGTAATTTATACAAGTCATGAATTAGGGTTAAGGATTTTGAGTCTATAATGTAGGGAAACGTTTTACGAATATTTAGAAACAAGTTTCAAGTGAAACGGATGAGAAATGATCATGTTACGGAAGTTTTCGTAACAAAAACGACAACTTGGGAAATCCTACAGCACTCCACCATAAGCTACGGTGGCCTATCGTAGCTTACGGTAGGCTATTTCTGTTAAAAACAGAACCTTCAGGCCGTAAGCTACGTCACAGAGCTGTAGCCTACGGTGGGTGTTTGACAAAATTGTTGTTTATATTGTTTTTGATATTCGGGTTGATATGTTAAGTTACAAACTCCTATATCTAATGTATTTCATGGTTAATGAAATATAGGTAAAGTTTTGATGCACCGAATGACGATCAAGTTCAATGAAGAACCAAACACAATCAAAGTTCAAGCTTCTGCATTGTGATTAGTCGTTTATGAAACTAGTATACGATAACAAGTCGAAATGTTTTAATTTTATCAAGTTTTATGAAACCCTAAATGTTTATCGGACGTGTATTGTTATAATATTTTTAGTGGTCTTACGTTATGTCGTTATCGTTTTTTATATTTTCTTGTTGCAACGAAATTGATTCAGTTTTATATTTTATGGATTAAATTACATTTTTTTCAATTTTTGGCCCACTTTGTTATAGATCTCTCACGTAATTTGGGCTAAATCGTTTATATTATTTGTACCTACAATAGCAAAGAAAAAGAAGAAACAGGTTATCCCACCACCATGGCTTCACCAACTTCTTTCGACGAGATCAACGGATTTTCTTTGAACGTGAAGATGGAAACGACACAAATAATTATAGAGGAGGAAGAAACCTCGTCCAAATAGAGAAAACGACAACAATGTTTAAATAGGGACCGTCAAGGTATTTTTTTTCGTGCATTATATTTTTTGAAGTGTTGTTTTATATCTTAATGTAATTTATATTTTTGTAAAATATGTAGGTTCCCACGACAGTTTGATGGCTGATTAATTTGCCGAAAACCCGGTATACACAGAAGAAATGTTTAGGCGTCGTTTCCGAATGAGCCGTCGTCTTTTCTTACGTATAGGCAACGATTTGGCTAATTATGACCCATTTTTCACATTAAGATGGGATGCTACAAGTAAAAGGGGATTTACCATTTTACAAAAGTGTACGTCGGCAATACGCCAATTGACTTGCGGTACAAGTAGCGACATGTGGGATGAATATTTGAAGATGTCTGATAGAACTTCACGAGAGAGTTTGTATCAATTTTGCAAAGGGGTGGTCAAGCTATACAGCACGAAGTACTTACGAAGGCCAACAAAGAATGATATCATAAAGTTGTACCAGGCACACGAAAGTAAACATGCTTTTCCGGAATGCTTGGTAGTATAGATTGTATGCATTGGCCTTGGCGTAATTGCCCTAACGCATGGCGAGGTCAATTTAATCGAGGTGATCATGGTCATCCCATATTAATTCTAGAAACCGTGGCATCAAACGATCTTTGGGTTTAGCATGCTTTCTTTGGTGTTCCTGGTTCGAATAACGACATTAACGTTCTTGATTGTCAGATGTTTTCATGATATCATTAACGGTACGGGGCCTGATTCTAGGTTTTCGGTTTCAGGAGTAGAATACAAGCACGGGTATTATCTAGCCGACGGAATATACCCAACATACACAACGATTGTTAAAACTATACCGTATCCAGAAGATGAGAAAAGAAAGAAATTTGAAAAATGTCAAGAATCTGCTAAGAAAGATGTCGAGCGTCTATTTGGGGCATGGGTTCTACAACAAAAATGGCACATAGTTGCGAACCCAGCACGAGCACTTACACTCAAAACATTGAGATATTGTATGTATGCTTGTATCTTGCTGCATAACATGATTATTGAAGACAGAGGTAACGCCATATGTGAATATGATCCTAATGACATTCATGAGAATGTTGTACGTACCAATTGATGAAGGGCAACAAGAATCTAACATGTGGGCGTTACAACAAGACTACGCATAACCATCTTCGTTCGGATTTGATTGAACATGTTTGGCAATTTGGTCGGGTTAACAACGAGTAGTTTTCTTTTCTTAATTTATAATATGTAGTTTAAATTTGGATGTTATTTTTTTTTATTAATTTGAATGTTATGTAGTTTTATTACAAAAATTATTTAATTTTATTTGTTGTTTATTTAAAATAAATAAAATATTTCACACAAAAAAAGGGGTGGATACTGGTTTTGGTCATGACTACACTCTTAGAATAATGATTTTAGATGGTGGATTAGAGGGCGATGACATGACGTTGACGTGAAGGATCATGGTGGTCATAAAACTCATGATCACACCTTATAGCCTCTATAGCCTAAGGGCATTCTGATCTTTAGTTTTAACGAAGCAGTTGCATTTTTCGGGCTAAAAAAAGTATATAATAGTTTCAGTTTGGCCGCAAATGATTTTTTCCCAAAAGTAAACTAATAAAGTATATAATAGTTTCGGTTTGGTCGCAAATGAATTTTTATAATAGTTTCGGTTTGGTCGCAAATAAATTTTTCCAAAAAGAGGCCGAAGGAAATCGAACTAGGGCCCGTTTCATTCAATGGCTCAACCTTTAAGGTGTAAACCCAATACTCACTTTGTTTTGGTATTTGTCTAATTTAAATAAAAAGAGTACATTAATAACGAATTAAAAACTAACAAATGGAGGGAAAATCTCACATGCAACTATGTAAGAAAACTTAAGTCTAGAAAAGCCATTCTTAGTGCTCCCGTTTCCTTTTTGTTTGTTAAAAAGCTGACAAAATTAAAAAAAAAAACACATTTATTAAACTCACTATTGAGCATGCAATCATATATGCTAGTGCTTATACAAATAATCGCCATCGTTCTAGCCTTCATCTATCAAAAACATGAAGCCTTAGCTTCATCTTCCTTAGTCGTTCCGGTTAATAAACACGTTGTTCCGGTTAATAAACACGCCACGGCTAACTCTCTCTATAGCACTCACGCCTATTTCAATTACCCTCAATACCACCAACAAAACTTGCTTATAGACCTCGATGCTCCATTCACGTGGCGTTCCAGCTTCCCTCACCAAGAGAGGTGCGAGGCTTGCCCGAACCCGGTTAGATGTGAAGAGTTTCCATGCACCGATTTGCGAACCACTTTCTCATATGAGAGCCCCTTATGTCCTCCACCATCCAATAATTCAATAGATGACGAATATGATTATTGTGAGATATGCCCGGTTAACATCATCAGCCCGGTCACCGGAGAGTGTAGCCAAGTCATTCCAACCTATGACCAATTCATGTTTACAAGAAGCTACGGTGGGAGGAATGTCATATCTCATAATCTATATGTAACTTATCCTATTGTTGGGAGCACTCCTACTTGGACATTTGATCCGTTCCCTTCAAGTGTCGGTGTGATCGCGCTTTCATTGTCCCCTACGCATTACCAGTGTATTTACGCAATCCGGTTAACCGAATAATATCTCTATGTTTGCCTAGCACCGTGTCCACACCTGGCGTTCTTTTTCTTAGAAATGGTCCTTATTATCTTTACCCTGAATCTAACGTTGATATAAGGGGTTTACTTTCTTATACCGAGTTGCTCAAGCTTCCAAAGTCTTTTGGATATTTCATTGGTGTGAATGCAATTGTAATTAAAAACAGATCTATAAATGTTCCAGCGAACGCCACTACCAAGATAAGCACACTGGAGCCTTACACCAAGCTTCGGTCCAACATCTACAACGGTGTGGTTCGAAGGTTTTCAATGGTTACGAAACGAATCCCACCTGCGAAGTTGGTTGCACCATTTGATCTTTGTTTCAACACCTCGGTTAATGGTATAAAAGTACCTGAATTGATTTGATTCTACAGGATGGGAAGAAGTGGACTATATCAACCGCTAACTCCATCAAGCATGTGACGGAGGATGTGGCTTGCCTGGCGGTTGTTGACAACGGTCCGACAAGTGAACATCCAATCGTGGTTGGAACGTACCAGTTTGAGGATAACTTTCTGTTGTTTAATTTGGAGAAGTCGACTTTTGGGTTTAGTTCCTCGTTGCTACGTAGACATACCTCATGTTCAAATTTCAACTTGACTGCCAGTCAATGATATTACTTATACCAGTTCGGATAATACAACCGGAGGTGAATATTGGAACTAATAATGAAATTGTTTGTTTTTAAATTCGAGTCTAACCAAGATTGTGTGTTTAATTTCTAGCCTTTTGTGTTAATTCGTGTTTTCATAACAAATATAATTTGTTATTTTTTTTATTAAGCAATATTTAAAAAACAATAATTTATATTTAGTTGTAAGATATTAAAAAAATAAATATTGTAATATAGTAACAAGCTTGGTTAATGAATTGTAAATAGTGATAATAAAACAGAAAAGATACTGCTAGAGCTGAGCTGACCACAAGCCATGAATTTGGAGTAGGAGGATATGAAGAGAAGGCATTAAGCGTTATGAGCCACATCAGTAAAGAAACGTGGTAAAAGAAAGCACGGAGAGGGAAAATACCCTGCCCTCACCACCACGCACCTCACAACCCAAATGCCCCCCACACCAATGGAAAATACCCCGCCCTCACCACCACACACCTCTACAGCACCCCACGGGGCGATGTTCCCGACGTGAAGAGTACACGCCACTTTTCCACGCCCACTCCGTAAAAAAGTATGCTCTAATTTCTGAAAGTCAGGTATGTTTCTATAGGGGTGAGAGGTTTTGTGTGGATTTAGTTTTGTTCTTTCACACGTTTTCAACTCAAAGTAAGAGCAACTCCAATAGAGTGTTGGAGTGCCGTCCGCAAACACAAACCCATACCACCAACCATCCACAACCATTGGAGGAATGGGTCCGAGGAAGAAGTGTTCGGCCTCAGCCACCGTTCGAGTGTGTATATGTGGGCACCATTTCAGTTTTAAAATCTTAAATATTTTCCAATGGCTATTGAAAAAATTAATTCAAATTTCATATTTAAAACTCATGCCCACTCTCACTTTTATACCAACCTACACTAGACCATTCCAAATTTCAGTACACTCTAATTCAAATTTACTCCTCACTCATCTCATCCCAAACCATCTAATTAAAAAATCGGTAAATTACACTTTTCGTTCTTTATGTTTGTATTAGGTTGTGATGGATGCCCGTTAATTTCAATAATTACGCTCACAATACTTTATTTGTAAAACTCATTACACCCTACGTCTTTTGGCCCTAACCTTATTAAAATTTTCAATTAAGTATGGCATGTGCCTTATATCTAAAAATCCTAACATGTGTACATAAATATGGGATACATCATCTTCTCCTTATACTATCTGAAACCCTAATGAGAACAATGGTGGAAATGTCTCCAATTCACATAGCCAAAAACTCACCATCATCGACCAATGAAGAAGCTTCATTCACATCTAATCCACCACAAACTCTGTCATTTCACAATTTCATCTCACAAAACATCATTATCACCTCGTAGAAACACAACAACACCTCTGTTTTCGCTTCTTCATCTGGTCCTCTAAATACAACCGATTCGACAGCTGAGTTTCCCACAATTTGACCATTAACATGCTCATTTCCCACAATTCAACAATACCCACAAAAGGTTCAACAATAGTTTGCAAAAATTGGATCTTTTTATGAGTATTCAGCAAAACCTAAAAACATTTCACTCAATTCAAACATACCTACAAATATTTCACCCAACTCAACAAAACCTACAAACAATTTGAACAATAATTTATAAAAAGGTTCTTTTTGATGAGTTTTAACGGTTCTTTTGGGTTGTGTCTGGCGAAGAGGATTGATAATGAGAGCATTACGAGCCCTGATTTTGCACCTCTCAACATCAACAGATTTGCTTTGGCGAAAGTCCGGTGCTAGGCACATGCCATACTTAACTGAAAATTTTAACTAGGTTATAGCTAAAGGAGGAAGGGTGTAATGAGTTTTACAAATAAAGGATTATAACTGTAATTATTGAACTTAAAGGGTATCCATCATAATCCGAGACAAACATAAAGGACGAAAATTGTAATTTACCCTAAAAGAATTGGTGGTGGTTATACATTTCCCTGCTAAACCGTTGACATCACGACATAAAAACCGTCGATGTCTCGTGCAAATGGTCCCTCCTAAAGACCCTATGTGTCTGATGTAACCGACCCCCTACAAACCATTTGCGCCCCGTGCAAGTATTCCCCCGTATAAACAATTTGTGTCTCGTGCCTGAATTCCCCTTGCACAAACCTTCCGACGACGAACCTTTGATGACCGAAGAATTGAGCGTGGCTTACGACCAGGTTTTTAGCCAATTACAAATTAGGGAAGGGGCAACTTTGAACCAGGTTATTAGCCAATTGCTGTAACACCCCGATATTTTAGATTGAATCCTAGCATGACACGTGTCTAGAAACTTCCACATAATTCAAATATGATTGAAGGAAAGTGGTTATAATAACAAAAAGGGTTCAACATCATAAAAATTTTATATATTCGAAGTTGAGGGGTTAATTCCGCCTAAAAGGTAATCTTTATAAGTCTTCGAGGTCCCTTATGGATCGTAAGAATATCCTCTTATGGTACGTTAGGATGTTTAAAATCCTCCGCGCGCTTGGTCCTTTTACGAACAACAAGGAATCACCCTTAAGGCCCGTAAGGGGTACGCTGCCAGCGGGATTTGAGCTGGCAGCAGCAGCCTTGCTGTAGTGTTGTGACACCTAAACACATTCTTGCCACACTTAACCACATCTTGCCACATACCCTGCCACTAATCAACTCTTAAGCACACTTGGGACACTTGGCACATTCTTAGAACATGAAGATTAGTATAAATAGGCTTATAATTTGCACATATTTCTTCACACCATTCATTTCTCATTCTAAATCTGCTTACGGAGCTTGCTTCCACTATTGGAAGCCTCCTTCTGAGTTTTCAAAGTGTTCTTCAACACTAGTAAGTTCCCTTTCTAGTCTATTTCATTTTATAGGCTAGTTATTAGTCGAAAGTCGAGCAAATTGGTTTTTGCTATGACTTTCGGTTCTGACCATTTCAGTCAAGTCAAAGTTCGAAACGAACTTTGCAACGTGATTGTAATAATGAACGTGTGTTAATCCCTTGTGATTGCACCCTCTGAAGATCACGTTAAGTAGGCGAATTGACGAGTCAAATTTATATAAAATAAAAGTAAAAAATGCAAATTTTGTAAATTACGATAACGAACTTCTAAGTATCAAAACCTTAATTTTTTTCATCATAAAACTTAATTTATATAACATAATAGGACATTTTTGATGATGGCCAACTCGTCATTTTCTGTTTAGAGCTCGTTTCGTAGTAAGTCAAACAGTTTGACTTATGCTTTGACTTTCAATTCTGACTCGTTTGGTCCAGTTTAGAGCATGTATAAGGGTTGTTATATGATCATATTTTTGTAGGGAATAACCCCCGAGGTTATACCTTTTGATCATATCATTTGGTAGGTTATTTGATAAGTCCATATAATATGCTTCAAAAATACTGAAAATGCCCTTATGGCACAAAAATGGTTTTTAAACCAAATAAACATATAATCTGACTGTGAAACTGATATTATAATCATATGAAATATATTTTGTCATAGTGGATTTGTTATATACCTATTTGACCACCTGATACTGCATATGCGCGTACGATAGTTTAAATATAATAAACCATATAAACTAAGCGAATCAGGCCAAAACCTTTCAAATTTAGTTCTAATCAGAATGCTTGGTTATTTAACCCATATTACACGAGCCCTTACACACAAAAGGGTATAAACCACAATTCTATCTGGTCAACACTTAATCTAGCGAACCATACGTATCTATTAAGTTAACCGTTCAAAGTCAATGACTCTTAACATTCTAACGGATCATATTTCCGTACATTCCATACTAGAAGCCTCCAGTAAATTACGCAAGTTTAAATTGTTTTGAATTACAGTTGTGCTAACATATTTGATTTGTAAAGACTAGCACAGGTAAATACTTTTAGCCTATTTTCTTTTATAAAGGCTTGGGATATGGTACTAGCTACTTGGTCGGGTATTGAATAAAGGGCGAATTATGTCAAAGAAATTCAAATAACCCGTTTTAATCCGTTTTGCTTGATAACTTAAACATTGAGGGTTAATACGACCATGTCCTGATATCCCGACTCATTTAATTGCAAATGGACACGGCCTAAGCGCAAGATGTAGGCATACACCTGACAGGCGCTAACGCTATATATGGCGTTTAGTTTTTGATCCCAGACTGTATTGACAAGCATGTAAAACTGGTAACAAGAGATATAGTATGTCCCAAGTTATTTTAAAATGATATACCACATGGTATCAAAAACATTTTAAAAAGATTTTCGAAAGAGTTGGTTAATTGTATATACCAATGAAAACTGGCGTATTTCAAAAGACTAACGCATGTTATTTAGCAAGTACGGAATATGCTGGAGCTGCTTGGGTCTAGACATTTGGAATTTGCAACTACACGAAAAAGACCTTATTAGTCTCAAGTCGCCTTTTATATATTCGATCCGCCTGTGGAGTTTTAGTACGAACAATTAGTATAAATTTTTTACTTTATTTTATTTACTTTAAGTTTCGATCTTCAACTGTCTATTGTGATTACTGATATCAATCTCAAGCCTATACCCCAAGTGGATCCCATCGGAAAATCAGGGTGTAACAATTGCAAAGTCGAAACAAGCCCAACGTCACTAACACTTGGGGTTATATGTTCCAAGGTTTGACGAGAACGTTCCTTAATATGACCAGAGGGTCGCCATGACCCGTGGGAAGACGAGCGGTCAACAGACTCGTTGTGCTCGTTTGACTTAATCATTTTGATTTAGATTTAGGTATGTTTACCATTTGTTGTTTGTTTGTTACGTTTATTAGGGGTGTTCCTAATATTATTTGTTGTATGTTGTTAGGTTTAGGTGTGTTTTTGTTTTAATTCTTTGTTTTATGTACGTTCAAATTTGAATTTATGTTTTGTAAAATAATTTTTAACATTATTTTATTATCTAAATGTATATGACATGTAATTTTTTATGATGAATGAAATAAATAAACTGGATATAGATTAAATAAATGAAAAAGTAGGTCATGAGGTAGATGTTTGTAAACAAGGATGGCTTGGACCACCGGAGATGCGCGCAGGTTTTTAAAGGTTGTTTTGAAATTTGATCTGAATGCTGAGTTGACCGTTTGTAAACAAGTACGACTTGAACCAATGTGGGTAGTCTTAAGGTTTCTCTCATAGTTTTTTATAGTAATGTTTGCTCCTACTTTATTACACTAATAAGTCTATATTATTTACCATATGACTCTACAGTGGGTGAACCCCATGTTGGCTTCTCCATAGTTATAAAGTCCACACAAGATAAAAAAAACCCTTCAAGGCATATCAGTTAAATTGTATGAAAAGATTTAATGGTCTCAGCAGTAACCGGCCTCGTACTACCCATCAAAATTAACTAACATTTTTATATACACCAATATTAGGCCATATGTAATGGTTAATACTCTCAAAGGGGCAATCTTCACCACATCAACATTATAACGCCTCTTTAAAATTTGTGTAATGGTTAACATCACTTAATGACTTTTCAATTATTCCTTTCAATTTCTTTTCTCTTTATTTGGTGTTATACTAAAAATGGCCATCATCCCACTTCATGCCCATATAATGCACAGGAGGCGATGTTGAAAGGGTTATCAAACCTCTTCACGCCCCTAAAACGCTATTACACATTATCTTAGTTGAACCAGTTTCAATCATCCAACTAGCAATAAATGCAATTATCAATCTAACGTACATCTATGGTGTGCTTTATTAATAATGAAACTCCTATTCAATGCTTTCTAAATAGTTGAAATCAACTTAAACTTATTTCAACTTATGTAAATTCAATATTTATAATAGTTTAACTATATAAGTTCAGCTTAATCACCTATATATCCCTTGAGAACTCCAATAGAAATCTTACTTTGCATGTGATTTTTAACCATTTCCCCACAAAAATAAATGAATATATCTAACTGAGAAATTTGTGACAAAAAATTACCAAGTGTTGGATCTGAGAGTGTTTGTTTGTGTGTGTGTGTTTTTTTGTTGATAAAACACTTTAGAAATCAATACATAACAGTATAATGATTGTCAAATGATTTCATATATTCATCATGATTTAAGTACAATCAATAGTAAAAATTCATTCCCCCTCACTAGTTGCACTTCTCTCTTAATTCTTCTAATTTTCTCTCTGGATAGTTTGATCAGAGGATATTCAGCTCTAAGAGTTACATTTACATCATGTGTATAATTCTATTTATAAGAGGAGAGAACTGCTGGTGACGTTAATATGAGAGCGACCCTAAACAACCTATTAAATGATGTAACTGCCAACAGTTTGCCAAACTACTAAACATTTGGGAAAGCCACTGTTAAATTGAAACTACTGATAAAATACAAAGAAAGGCCGGGATTCCATGTCACACCCCAACCGATGGCGGAAACATCAGAGTGAGATGTAAACGAAATTGCAAGAGACTTCATAACGCTATTAGCGACAATATTTAAACAAAATCCATATTTCATTCATTCAACGATAACATTGTCAAATTACATCATTAAGTCAATTACAACAATTTAGAAATTTAAAGACGAGTACAATATAAGCATAACAACAAAATAATACGACATTTTAACCTAACGTCATAATGTGTATCTAGAGCATCATCACTACTCCAATTTCATGGCAAAATCTTCATCAACCTGTAACATGTTAAAAATACGAGTTCAATGCAAAAGCAAAGGCGAGTACACAAGTTTGGTGATACATAGCATAAGTGTAAAAGTGTAACTCGAATCCACATGGTAATTGTAAGCAAAGTTCATACTAATCATGCAATACTAGATCAAACCCGAGTTTCCACAAAAGTTTTAACGAGATCGAGCTTCCCTTGCCACAAAAGCGACAAGACTAAAATGAGTGTGAATATCTTAACATAACCCCGACGGGCGGTGTGCTACTCTTAAAGCGCTATATGTGATAAGTTGGGCTAGCTAAGTTAATGATCAAGCATGTATAATCAAGCATGTATCTAGGCATAACAAGTTTTCATGTATAAGGATTGAGCATGTAAAGCATGAGTTTGTGATATGTGTATTTTGATAGGTAAACATGTTACAACCCAAAAGTGATTAAAATGGTAAATCGGTCGAGTGTACTCATGGTTTTGCCAAGTCTTCTACTTGACAAGTCCGTGGGAGTAGTGGTTTCGATGGAGTGAACGTCGAGTTATCCTACATGAGGAAGACAAAGGCGTATGAGTATTTTGGGATAAGGATGGAGCATTCGGATTTAGGATACAAAATGTGGCAAAGTATGTATTATGAAAATAGTCACTATGGTATTAGCACTTGTCCTTGACACTTGTAATAATCCATAAGGATTAGGTGTGGTTTCATAGGTTCAAGACCTACAAGAATCGTTGACAAGGAACTACACACATAGTGATAAACTTATTAACTTGATAGATGCTTATTTAGTCATCATCAAGGGTTTGGTTTTAAGGATTATATTATAGTCCATAATTATAAATATAAGGTCATATAATCATGTAGGAGGTGGGAGGATGAACCATCCACTTAGGTACCTCTTAGTGTCATGTAAGTCAAGTAGGAGGTGGGATGATTAACCATCCACTTTGGAACCTCGTATGATTTTCACCACTACACAAGTTACCATAGGTAACAAGGAGGGTCTTAGAATAAGATTAACAATAATAATAATATGAACAAGAATGTAAATGACAAGAATGTAGGGTGTGTCACCACTATACCAAGTAGCCAAGTGAACTACAACCCGGGGAGCACACATCGACACATGTTGACGGCTAGACGGGGTTGTGACACTTTAGAGCTAGCAAACTACTTGGAATAATGATGAAAAACATCAAGTGATGTGTGGACTTAGAGTTAGGATATCCCAAGCTAACCTTGTAGTCACACCTTCAACAAGTTCTTGACTTGGTTTCACTTGTGAGCTTAAAGCTCTTCAAAAATAGAAAGTTTAGAGTGTTAAAACACTCTTATTTACATGTTTAACAACCTTGGTTAGTCTCACTAATCATAACTTTGATTTGGAGCCCAAGAACACAAGGTTGTTTGATGAAAACATGAGTTTTGAAAGAGTTTTGATTAAAACAGAAAGTTTGGAGCCCTTTTCGGGGAACTTCCAGGTCTAAATTCTCCAAGGAGAGACCATGGAATCATGCCCAAAGGAAAACTAAGAATGTAGGAAAAATAATGGGGCAATTTCATTGAGTATTGAGTGAGTTATGCTCACTTTAGTGTAGAGGTACAAATCTGCCCGAAAGTTGGATTCAACTACTAACTTGGAGTGTTTTGGGAGGCTTGGAGGCTTTGTAAATTGGAAAAATGGCTGGAATATAAGAGGTAATTATAGGGAAACGATTAGGGTTTAAGCGGGTTGGGTTTTGAATAGAATTAGTGGGTTATTAGACTTGAAACAAGCCCAAAAACATACCCAAACAAGGGCTGATTCCAAGGCTGATTTTTAACCTTTATATTCTTTTTTTTTGTTGCTTAAATATAATAAAAGGTGTATTTGAGATGCACTTTATATAAATAAGATGTTACATGATGTTTGGTGTATTATTCATAGGTTATCAAGGTCTGAAGTGCATATTAAACATGTTTTAAAGTGCCAAAAAGTGTGATAAAAATACATGTAGGTGACATATCAAAAGTAACAAGTATGTTTGATTTATGGTTAGATATAATCAAGTGAAATCATATAACTTAATCTTAAAATCGAATAACCAAGTATTTGAATGTATGGAGATTTTAGAATTACGAATACACGATCAATGTTTACGAGTTACACTTACGTTTAAGCGAATTATGAACATGTATCAACCGAATGCACGTATTAATGTATAGACATGTATAAACAATGTATAAAAGATTCATTTTATTACGATCTAAGTCTCGGATTTACAATGATTTGAAAACGAGATACGATTACAAGGGAACCAAGTTTCTGAAAAATAGAATTACGATACAATCTTGCTAAAAAAGGGAAAGCTGCGAAAAGCAAGGCGTTACAGTCTCCCCTCCTTTAGGAAATTTCGTCCCGAAATTTAGGAAGATGCAACAAAGAGACACGGATACTTAGTCTTAATATCACTCTGGAGTTCCCAAGTAAACTCGGCGCCATGTTTCCCTTCCCAACGAACTTTTACGATACGCCGACTGCGTCGTAGCTGCTTGACTCCTCGGTCCATGATTTCGACCGGTTTTTCCACAACATGCAACGTCTCATTGATTCAAAGATCTTCGAGCGGAACTTGAAGTCATTCTTCGGCTAGACATTTCTTGAGATTTGAAACATGAAAAACGGGATGAACATTGTTGAGCTTTTGAGGTAGGTCCATTCGATATGCTACCTTGCCAATCCTTTCCAAGATCTTGAAAGGACCTACGTAGCGAGGAGCGAGTTTGCCTTTCTTACCAAAACGGACAACGCCTTTCCAAGGGGATACCTTGAGAAGTACATGATCACCCACATTAAATTCCAAGGGTGTTAGGATCTGAGTTTGGATTTGTTGTATTGTTTTAACTAAAATGATAATAATCTGATAAAACATGGAGAACTTTGCAGCGGAAGAATAGTTAAAACTTTATAACACAATCAACGAGAGAATAGTTTTCATCATAACATGTTTTCATTACTCAAAAGATTGAAATGATTACAAGGTAACTTACATGAATGAATCACTAAACTCCCCATCAGTCCGAGCTTACACAGAGAGAATGTACAATAAAGTGAAAGTGTGAAAAGCTAAATAGAACAGTACAAGCACTGTCTATTTATAGTACAATCCTAACCACTGATAGTCTATGCTGACATCATCTTGACAATGACATCTAACAGCAATAACAACCTCTAACCACTGCCTAACCTAAACAGTGATAGAGAAGAACTGATGACCCTAACCACTGATAGGCATAAACTCTGACGAAATATTGGCAGATGTTCTTCAAAGGATGATCAGACCTTTGACTTCCAACAGACCTTTAACTTCTAGCAGATCTTTGACCTATCCGAGGTTTGGTGATACAACAGTCTTTATAACTGGCAGAGCTTTGGCACAAGGTAGTTGTTAGAACTAGCAGCGGTTTGGTAGCTGGTCTTTGTAAGGAGTGAATCTAAACTCTGCTTATTCTGGATCATATAGAACAGACCTGTTTTGGCTTTCTATCATCTGCTCTTTTGTAGGGTTCAACCGCAACAATCTCCCCCTAGAACAGATGATGCCAAAACTCTTCTTTATTCATGATCTTTATGTCTCATCATTTTTTCCCTTGATTTGTTCTTTGAATTGTGATTCAAAGTTCAAGGAATCTTCATCATCCTCATCCCTGCACAGTTGTAGTTCCAAAAGATCTTGAAGGTCAGCTACACCCAGGCTTAGTGCATCCTTCCTTGATAAACTCACAACTTTCCTGTTGGACCTGAGCAGAGTCAATACATGGGTCTTTTTATCAGAGAGCCACTTTAGTATTTTTGAGTTCAATGGGTTTCTTGGGAGAGGGGTTATTTGAGATGAGAATTAAAAATGTGAACTTTTTGAAAGCCTTTGAAAAAGGTCTTCAGATTTAGCTAAAGGCTTCAATGGTTCTTTTTTCAAGTCAGGCAAAGGTTCTTTTGTGATAGCCTGCTTACTTTTGTTAGCTTCCCTTTGCTGATCTTGCATATCCATCTGCAGCTGCCTCTTCTTTTGGTTGAGGGTTTGAATGGTTGTCTCTAAAACCAGATCTGCACTTAGGTTCTTAACATCTTTCCAATCTGGTGCAGTCTGTCTTATTTGAGGGTCTTTCTTCATCCTATCAATTCTATCTGCTTCTTGTTTGAGAGCTTGGATGGACCACTCCTTAAATTTCTCTTCCTCAGCTTGATAGGGTTTTTCTTTCATGATAAATCTTATGAGATTTTCCCTTAGCTTCCTTTAAGCTCTTTTGCATACTCTTCTAATTTCTTAACTTTACTTAGCTCATGCTGCTCCACTCTTGATAAGTAAGTATTACCTTTCCCTTTGCTTTCGTCTTTTGCAATGTTTTTGGCTTGTCTAGTCTTTAGTTTTAGATAATCATCAAGGGTTTTGGGATTTCTATAACCAAGAAGAGATGGGAAGGTTCTTTTGGATGGATCAGCTTCTGTATAGAATTGTAGCATCTCTCCTTTTACTGCAGCCAACTCTAAAGGATATGATGTTTCCATAGGGACATTTTTTTTGTATTCTGACCTTTGAGTGACTCAGCAAGGCTAATTTGTTGTGATGATGAATGGGTGATAACTGGTTTTGGATTTGTTTGGACAACAAGTGAAGATGGTATGTCATCATTTTTCACTGAAGCCATTCTTCTTCTTTTTCTAGCATAGACCAGTTTTGGTGCAGGGGCATTTGTGTAAACCACTGCTGTCGTAACATATGTTACTTTAACAGATGGTTGCTGAGATGAGGAAGGCAATATAATTGAACTCTCAATGGTTTGCCTTTTTGTACCAGCAGTGGTTTTGGGACCAGCAGTGGTATCCTTCATCCCTTCTCTTTTATCCTGTCATGACTCTGAACGATCCTCATTTGTGTATCTTCATCATCTGCTTGAATTTTTAGGGTTTCATCACCTCCCTTTTCCTTTTCTTTGACATATGTTTCAGCAGAAGTTACTTAGAAATTTTCTTCAGAGCCATTTTTCTCCCCATTTTTGGCATCATCAACTTTTTCGAAGATAGGTGTAGGGGTAGTGCCAGGAATGAGAATTTTCTTGATCACTTTAAGCTCTTCCTGTGTGTCTTTATACCTTTCTTTAACGTCTTCTTTAAATGTCTGCACTTTTGAATCACATAACTGACTAGCATGCTGAATGTGTTTTTGAAGCAGAGGATACACTTGTGTTGCAATTCTTGTGGCTTGAGCAGAGGATTGAGCAGTGTTTCGAGATTTTGCAGAGTGTAACATCTGTTGCAGTACATTTTTGATATCTCCCACTGATGCCTTAATCTTTCTGACTTTATTCGTCAATTCCTTATGTTTTAGCTCATCTCCTAAGTTAATAGGATCATCTGAGCTCCTACCCAAGGTGGTAGTTTTATCTAGGGTATCATGAGCATGTGATTTATCACTTGCTTCAACCTTAGATGCCCCTTTTTCTTGGTACTTGGGTCTTCCCGCTGAAGCAGAGGTTACCTTGGTAGCCTCAATAGTGGTTGCCTTCAAAGGAGACTTATATATGAAACTACTGTCCAGATGTAAATCAGTGGATTCAACATCTGTCGTAGCTGCCCTGTTGAACTATCAACAAGGATTTCAGGAAATCCAAGTGATGTAGCCTCCTCAACTGTTTGTGGCATAACTAGTTGATTTTTATCAGACACAACCATTGTTGAGGTTTTGCTCTCAGTAATGTGTTGGTGAGAGTGGCCTTTTTGTGACTGACTATCAAGAGTTTCAAACAGTGATGTGGTGGTTGTTGTAATTTGGGATGTGGAGAGTGTTGTAGAAAGCAGATTTGTCCTGGGAGATGGACATTTTAACATACTATCAAATGAGGATGATGTTATCAGTTGTGGGTTCCATGTGCTTTCAACATGTTCCTTTTGTGAGGAATCATGAGGAGTCATGGTTTTGGGTGGCGATCTTTCTACCATCTGCTATGAGGAAGTAGCAGCAGTGGTTTCATGTGACTTTTGTGTTGTCACTGGATTAACTTCTGGGATCTTATCTTCCAGAAGGTCCTTTTTGATAGGTTTGGTGGGTTTTGAAAGTTTCTTTTTGGTCTTTTTAGGAGTTTTTGGTGTGGGTTGCATAACAGTGGTTTTGCTGCTGTGGTCACCAAGAGCAGTGGGCTCATCAGCTGAGGTCTGAGGAACAGATATGGACTCATCTAAATTTTGCTCAGACTCCCCTGCTTGTGTTTTTGAAACTTTTGACTCTTTAGCCATAAGGCGAGTATACGTTTCTGATGATAAACTATTTATTTGAAAGGACACACCTTGAACAAGAACATGTGCACTCTCTTTTGGGATTTTCTGTTTCAATATAATAACTTAGAAATCTAAGAAATAGCAGAAAAGCATTTTCCCTTTTGTTTTTCATATTTTCTAGATTTGTTACCAAATCATTAAATAATACTTGGGAGTAACTGTAATCAGATTTAGACAAAATGGCATACCCTAAGTATTGAATTTTCAATGGTATTTCATCAAACCTAGTTGTCTTATTGGAAACACATGTGAGCAGGGTATGAAACAAAAATTTCATAGGAGGTGGGAATTTTCGCTTTTTCATAATAGCTTTTGATAAATCTCCTGTATACCCTTTGTTTTTCAAAACAATTTGATACCCACTTTTAGGGAAAGAAGTTTTACCTTTTAGATCGTTCATCTCAAAAACCTCTGAGATGGTTTGTGGGTTATTGGAACCAAAATCCCTCCCGCTTTTGACGTGATTGCCCAAGGTTTTTGATTCAGACTTTCAATCGCAGCATTTGCCCAGAAGTCTCTAAGGGCATTTTGATAAATTGGTGCATTACAGGTTAACATAGTCTTGTACTTTGAGGAAGATAGTATATCAATGATTTCGTGAAACTCGGTATTCTTCTTCGTCTTCTCAAGAATACAGAGATAATTATGTGGATTTTTGATATTCAGAGTGTGTTTCTGTCACACCCTCAATTTCCACTTGCGGAGTTTTACCGCGAGGCGTGTGAACAAACCAGAATCTGAAACACTAGTACGTCGAACGACTCTATATGATTTGATAATACGTTTTCAAATCTCATTTGTCGTAGATTTTATATTGTCTTAATTAGTTACCAATGTTTAGCGGAAGCATTAGTTTTTAAAGTTGAGCGGAAGCATAAAGTAAAGCAAAGGAACGGGCGCCAACATAAACGCCAAAACCAAAGAAAAACCCAAAACAATGTTTATAAATGAGACTCGATAAAAGATGTCTTGATCAATGCAAGTGAGTGCACCTAGAGCTCCTAGCGTCCTGAGAAACATGTAAAGAAACAAGTGTCAACATTAAAGATGAGTGAGTTCACAGGTTTTCATAAATTCGTTTGTTCGGTTATGAGTTTGTTTCCCCCGTTATCCCTAACCCGGGATAACGATTTAGTTCCATTATTCCCAACCCGGAATAATACCGATAGTTCCATTATTCCTTAACCGGAATAATAATGATGTTGGTTCCATTATTCCAAACCCGGAATAATATAGTTGTTGTTTCCATTATCCTCAACCCGGGATAATATAGTTGATTCGTAATTAAGTTCAATGTTAACATATATAGGTAGCTAGCCTAAAGTTATGTCACGTAAGTGTTCGCGATCGAAGCTGACTGTTGTGCCTCCGTGTTGCCAGGCCTATCAGTGACCATGGCGAAGTTAGGCCAAATTATTCACCCGTTGACCATACCCGGTCGGCTAGCGCGACTAGCTCGGATGGGGCTTGTCGGGCCCAGTAGTACTACTTATAATTTCCCCGCTATTTAAACCCAATACTAACGATCCGAGAGATTGTCGAGGACTTATGTGATATAGCTGCTTAGTGACCATAACGTTACATTAACATTAACTTAGTTACCGAATAGTTATGTGACGTTAAATTCGTATAACGTAAAGAGATTGAGTTTGAAGAGTGTATACATGTTTCTCCCCCTGTTGTTTAAAACCGGATAAAATTAGGGGCCGTGAACTCACCTTTCGTTGCTCGGTTAGTGTAACACAGAAGTTGCAAATGATGGGACCGCTAATTGCGTCCTAATAAACCAATTGATTTCAAGTCAGTGTGTGAACACACCAATACAAATTCTACACATAATTTACGCACAAAGTGACACACAATCAAAATTCCTAACACTCAAGCATGCATGCAAGTATCCTCACGTGAACATAGTAATCAAAACAATTTATCATGAACATAATCCAATCCATGCAACACTTTGGTGCACACATTCACAAGTTATCAAGTTTCAGCTTACATACTCATAATTCGGCTGTTTTCTAGGATTTTTATATAATAGTTCCAACGTTCCAAAAATTCCAATTATTTTACAGCAGGTGACAACTATACTGTAGAAATTTATATAAAATTTTCAAGTCCTAATACTTTACCAATTTTCCATAAATATTAATATACTAGGCTGCAGTCAGATTCGTCGCTTTCTGACTGCAGTCCACGGAAGAATTTATTTAAAAATCACTGATCGTCCAATTAACAAAATTCCAGTGGAGTTGCCCGGAAATTTCCATACCTAGTTGCTGTACAAATTTCATGATTCGACTCCCTACAGATTATAAAATCCAACTCGATAAACAACTAACAAAATTTCAGTATTTTCACAGCTTTAGTTACTGAACTTAATTGGCCACTTAAAAATATCAAACGACTTCAGAAAAATATGAATCCAGCGCCATTAGATTTGTTATTCAAATCTCTACGTTTTAGACTCCATAAAATCCGTTTTTCGACAACTA
Organism: Scalesia atractyloides; assembly: GCA_947069175.1. Classification (NCBI taxonomy): domain Eukaryota; kingdom Viridiplantae; phylum Streptophyta; class Magnoliopsida; order Asterales; family Asteraceae; genus Scalesia; species Scalesia atractyloides. The sequence goes on from CAMTDV010000016.1 coordinate 84,302,779, forward strand.
ATGACCGAGTTACAGCCAGTTGAAGTCGGCTGTAACTATGATTCAGCAACCTGTTTCAGCATTTTATCACAACTAATTCGCAATAACCGTCGATACAATGAACCTAGGCGATCAAGAACTGATTTTTCCAATCATAGATCAATACATATATCATATCCATGCAAACCCTAATCAATATCTCTAGTTTTTATAAACAAAACACAGCCTATGATTCCAGATTTCGAACAAACATCAATTTGCAAACATCATCAATAAACCGGCTAACATAACCTTACATTCAAACATATAATCCGAATATGATCTTGTAAACAATTATAAATCCTAACCTTTAATAACGGTGAATAACGAGCCGAGACTTGGATGAGACTGAATCGGATGTTCAAGCTAGATCGCGACCGAGAGATGATGTAGGGACAAGCTGCTGTCGCGACCGAGAGATGATGTAGGGCTGATCGCGATCGAAATGATGAAGGAAGAGGCTGCCGTCGGCTGATTGCTATTAGGGTTTTTGTGTTTTTTTGTTTTTGTGAAGAAAGACCCATGCATGTGTGTGTATATATATAGCGCAAAAAGATCAAGAAAAGGAGAATAGGTTTGCGGTTTGGGTTTGTTCTCGCGGCCGAAGGGACTTGGGTGGGTCGGTTTGGGTTGTTTGCTCGCGACCGGATAGTTTGAGTTTAAGGTTTGGGTTTAAAACTTGATTCCCAAGTTTAGTTCCTTGAGTCGCAAGAAAAGAGGCCGGCTCGTGTCGCGGTTCGGCTCGATTCATTTGTTTATTTACTACGTCTATACATTATAACTAACATAAAACACGAACTCGGATATCACATAATAACGCACCAACTTATAAACGTTTAATACGTAGCACATAATTTATTCGACAAGTATTGCGTTTAAGTTATCCGAAAAACCGGGATGTCACAGTTTCGGTGGTTCCTATGTTGATTTCGCTTTGGGTGCCATGATTATCAGATGAGATGATTTTGAGATTTTTGAAATGGCACAGTAAAAGTGAAAGCTCTGTTTGTGGATGAACTAGGGTTTTATAGAGTTTTCAAAAAGTGATGATGACGTGGCATCTGATGCAACAACTGTCCAATAACATCTGTCCACAGGTAACCTCTGTTGGACAATGGAAGACAGTTGTTTGGCTAACCACTGACAGAATAACTTATTAGTGGTTGTTACAAATGTTTAATACTATCAGAGGTTTCACATCAGTGAATAGATTTTTCTATCCAATAGTGTTTTTAGGCCTATCAGAGCTTTGAACAGACTTTAAGGATTTATTGAAAAGTTCAATTTTAACTATTTTTAAGGAAGAATTTATGATTTTCTAAAAACATTTTATTGCTATTTACACGTGGATCACAAGAAAATTTGTTTTTAATCCATGTTTAGCACTCCAAGCCTAGAAATCACGCTGTCAGATGTGGAAGCATCAAGTGCTTTTGTCAACACATCTGCTAGTTGATCCTTGGTATGGACATGTTGTAAAGAATTCAGACCTTTTTCATAGCAATCCCTCACAAAGTGATGTCTGATGTCAATGTGTTTGATAAAAATTTGATAGTTTGCAAGGTTAATTTTGACAGACCATTTCAAATGTTTTTATGAGATTTTTCAATGACATAATATTTTAACCTTTTTCAGTCAAAGCTTCATTTACAAGCTTGTCCTTGTGTACAAACACTTACAGGCTTTGGCAGAGGTTGAATATCTCAGATGATACAACTATTTTGTCTGTAGGGACAGGTTTTCAAGGACACTTGAATCTGATTTGAACTGGTTATCATCCAGAGTCCTCTTGATTCACTATCAGGGGAAGTATCTTCCCTTTCTAAAAATAGGGTTCTACTTCAGGCAGGTACTTAAGTTTTGTCTATCAAAAATAAACAAAACTCAAGGTGTATTATCTTCAACAAAAATTCAGAAGAGCAATACAAGACCTGATATAAACATGAAATTTCTACTATAAAATTCATAGAAAATTTCGTGATATGTGAATCAATTTAGACTTCTAGCGGTTCTTTTGAAGAATTTATGATTTAAAAGTTCATCTCAGTCATTCATATGAGACTGATATGTATCCTCTTCATCAAATATCCCAGAAATCAACATAGACTCGAACACAAACAATAGAATCAACTGAATCATGAATCTCTACGCAATTTCGAATCCGTTTTCAACAATTAAGAATAGCACAATATCAATGAGATCGAGCTGATCTTCTTATGTCAAATTGACGATTAGATCAAATTTGACTAACCAAGCTCTGATACCAATTATTAGGATCGGAGTTTGGATTGATTGTATTGTTTTAACTAAAATGATAATAATCTGATAAAACATGGAGAACTTTGCAGCGCAAGAACAGTTAAAACTTTATAACACAATCAACGAGAGAATAGTTTTCATCATAACATGTTTTCATTACTCAAAAGATTGAAATGATTACAAGGTAACTTACATGAATGAATCACTAAACTCCCCCTCAGACCGAGCTTACACAGAAAGAATGTACAATAAAGTGAAAGTGTCAAAAGCTAAATAGAATAGTACAAGCACTGTCTATTTATAGTACAATCCTAACCACTGATAGTCTATGCTGACATCATCTTGACAATGACATCTAACAGCAATAACAACCTCTAACCACTGCTTAACCTAAACAGTGATAGAGAAGAACTGATGACCCTAACCACTGATAGGCATAAACTCTGACGAAATATTGGCAGATGTTCTTCAAAGGATGATCAGACCTTTGACTTCCAGCAGACCTTTAACTTCTAGCAGATCTTTGACCTATCCGAGGTTTGGTGATACAACAGTCTTTATAACTGGCAGAGCTTTGGCACAAGGTAGTTGTTAGAACTAGCAGCGGTTTGGTAGCTGGTCTTTGTAAGGAGTGAATCTAAACTCTGTTTATTCTGGATCATATAGAACAAACCTATTTTGGCTTTCTATCATCTGTTCTTTTGTAGGGTTCAATCCCAACAAAGGGCTTGCGTCTTTTATCAGCGTAGCTCTTTTGTCGGCTTCATGCTTTGAGGAGATTATCACGTATTTGTAAGATCTTGTCCGTTATCTCTTGTATTAGCTCGGGACCGGTGATTTGTTCGTCTCTAATCTCGTGCCAACAAATAGGCGAACGACACTTACGGCCATACAATGCTTCAAATGGAGCCATTTGAATACTAGCGTGATAACTATTGTTGTACGAGAATTCAAAGTGCGAATCCCAATTGCTGCCAAAATCGATTACGCATGACCGAAACATATCCTCCAAGGTTTGGATAGTACGCTCGGTTTGACCATCAAACTGAGGATGAAAAGTGGTGCTAAGATTAAGCTGAGTGCCAAGGGCGGATTGAAAAGTTTGCCAAAGGCGAGAGGTGAAACGAGCATCGCGATCAGAGATAATATCAAGTGGAGTACCATGGCGACTAATGATTTCATCCGTGTAGGTACGAGCCAATTTCTTGACTTTGTAATCTTCACGAATAGCAAGAAAATGCGTGGATTTGGTCAATCGGTCAATGATGACCCAAATACTTTCATGACCAGACGAAGTACGAGGCAATTTCGTATGAAATCCATGGCTATGCTTTCCCATTTCTAGACAAGAATTTCTGGTTGTTCGAGCAAACTAGAGGGACGTTGATGTTCTGCCTTGACTTTGGAACACGTAAGGCATTTGGACACGTAAATGGCGATATCACATTTCATTCCAGGCCACCAATAGGATGTACGTAAGTCGTGATACATCTTATCGGCTCCGGGATGAACGGAGTATCGGGACTTGTGGGCTTCATCCATTAAGGTAGACCGAAGATTGAGACGATCGGGAATCCAAATACGACTATGGTAATAAAGAATACCATGGGGTTTAGCTTCGAGTGGGTTTTCGACTCCACAATTCAACTCGTCACCGACGTTACCCTCGTTGATAACGACAAATTGTGCTTGACGAATCAACTCGATGAGTCTTCCATGATTTGGTAGCAACGAACACTCTTAACATGAGTCTTGCGACTAAGTGCATCGGCCATGACATTCGCCTTACCGGGGTGGTAGCGAATATCACAGTCGTAGTCGTTTAACAATTCTACCCAACGACGTTGACTCATGTTGAGTTCCTTTTGATCAAAGATATGTTGGTGGCTCTTATGGTCGGTGAAGACCGTACACTTTGTACTATAAAGGTAGTGTCGCCAAATCTTTAATGCAAAAACAACTGCACCAAGTTCAAGGTCGTGAGTAGTATAGTTTTTCTCATGAATTTTGAGTTGTCTCGATGCGTAAGCGATTACTTTGCCCCGTTGCATGAGAACGCAACCAAGACCCTGGTTAGAGGAGGTGAGCATGAAAGCTTGCCCCTTGTAGGCTCAGGCTGTTGCTGTTGCTGATGCTGCTGGTTGAGAAGAGGACAAACATTGGCGAGATGATTGGGATCACCACATTTGTAACATGCTCGCACAGGAGCATTCTGACGTTGAGGTTGAGTCTGGTTTGGGTTAGGGTTAGGGACAATGGCTTGATTGCTTTAGGTTTGGCGACAATGGCTAGCAAAATGCCCCATCCTGTTACAGTTGGTGCATTACTGACACGGGGTAGAAGGGAGATGGTGGTAGGTGTAGCGATCACACCTAGGCCAAGTGCCGGTGTAGTTTCGCTTGGGTGGATCGTTGTTTTGGGTGGAGGAGATGGCGTTGAATGGTGTGGGGGCAGGCGGAGTAACGACCTCGTTATTATGAACTGAAGCCTTCCGCTTCTTGTTTTTGTTGTGGTTCTTTTTGGGTTGAGGGGGAGGTGACTCGGTAGTGGTGGTGGTATTGGCGGTGGCTTGATGCGCATGCTTCATAGGAACCTTGTCGTAGGCCCCCTGAAGGATGCAGTTGTGGTTCAGCTGGATGGTTATGCTAAAGGCTTCTTCGAGGGTTCTAGGGTTTGCGGCGGCTACATGATTCATGATCACAAGCGAAAGCAAACAAATAAGCTTGGCTATCGCCTTGGGAACCGCATCCACCTGTCCAGGACAGACGATACTCAATTGTTTGAAGCGCGATCAGTCCTTCAGCGTCGCTTCCTTTCTGCGTGAGGTTCCAGAATTCGTTCTCGAGCTTCTGGGTCTCGTGGGGAGGACATAACTGATCTCTCATGAGCTGCTTGAGCTCATCCCAAGTGAGAGCGTGAGCTGCTTCGTTGCCACGCTTGTTACGTTCTGTAGTCTACCACTCGAGGGCTCTTGGCGAAAGACCCCGGTAGCGTTAAGGGTTCGAAGGTCATCAGGGCACCCGCCCTGAAGGAAAGTAAGCTCCATCGGGTCAAACCAATTGATCATGGCGGTGACACCGTCCATTGCCAGTGAATTCTACCAGTTTACAAGCCATGAAATGCTTGAATTGGAAGGACGTTTTGGGGTTGTTGGATTTAGAGTCGGCAGAGGATTTGAGTGTTTCGGTGTTAATGGTTTGAAGCTGGCTAACGATATCGGGTACCACACGGGCCATTTGATCGGCCATTTGCTCGGCGACAAGACCGATGAGTTCTTACTTGGAGATGGAGTCTTCATTGTTGTTGTTGTTGGACCCCTTGTTGGACCTCTTGGACTTCTTGGACGAGTTAGGAGAATTCATCTAGAGGTTCAACATAGAAGAAAAGGGATGAGACTTGATCATAATATGGAAAAATAAGTTGTGCATGAAGAAGCATGTAATAGGTTCAAGCATGGTTCACATAAGGTTGCATGGGTTCATCAAGTATAGTTCACAAAGTTTGCATGAAATCATTAAGCATAACACGTACAATCACGTATGAATACAAACAAGAAGTATAAATTTAGTGTGTTCATGAGGATTAGCATTGTTTTTGATTGCGAAAAACGTGCGAAATGTGTAACAGTTCAAACGAATAAGGTAACAAGTATAAAATCACATAAAAATTGAGAATACATAAAAGGTTGGCTCAATAAAACATGAGATTGCTTCGGGTAGAGAAACGTCGACATTTCCAAAGTAAATCGAAGATCCTTTCGAATTACAGAAACGTGCTTTGGCCTATACGTAAAATACTCTCATCAAGAAGCGACTAATGGTATTTTACCCTTCCAGTTACTACACGCCTCTAATCGATTAGAAAATCGAAACTATGGCGAGAGCGAAAATCAAGGAACGGGACTTAATCGACAAGGTGCGGGTTTCACCCCTAACTTGAAGATTTCGTACCCTAAGTGTGGTTGTTTTCTTACTAAACGAGGAGCATATTCGACTCATTTGTAAGATCCACTAGAACATGAAATGGAAGTTTCCATCAAGATGTGGATATCACTCCTAACTTGATGGTATAACTTCGTGAAAAATCGAATACACGGAATGAGGGATTTCACCATAAATTGTAAGTCATTGGACCTATCTTGGTGCAAATCGCCTCGTTTGCATCATGAGTGTCTTCAAGTCTTCAAGTGTATTGTGTAAAATGTCTTAGGAAAGACATTATGTAGATTTTTAAGACCAAAAGATAAGAAAGAAGCGAGGGGGAAGAATAAAGTATTAAGCATGATATAAGAATGGTAAAAAATGGGCACTTAAACTATAGACTAGGTCGAACATAGCAATTCTATCTAATTCCCTATAGTTATGGCTCTGATACCAATCTGCCACACCCCAACCGATGGCGGAAACATCGGAGTGAGACGTAAACGAGATTGCAAGAGACTTCATAACGCTATTAGCGACAATATTTAAACAAAATCCATATTTCATTCATTCAACGATACATTGTCAAATTACATCATTAAGTCAATTACAACAATTTAGAAATTTAAAGATGAGTAGAACATAAGCATAACAACAAAATAATACAACATTTTAACCTAACGTCTAAATGTGTATCTAGAGCATCATCACTACTCCAATTTCATGGCAAAATCTTCATCAACCTGTGACATGTTAAAAATACGATTTTCAATGCAAAAGCAAAGGCGAGTACACAAGTTTGGTGATACATAGCATAAGTATAAAAGTGTAACTCGAATCCACATGGTAATTGTAAGCAAAGTTCATACTAATCATGCAATACTAGATCAAACCCCGAGTTTCCACAAAAGTTTTAACGAGATCGAGCTTCCCTTGCCACAAAAGCGACAAGACTAAAATGAGTGTGAATATCTTAACATAACCCCGACGGGCGGTGTGCTACTCCTATAGCGCTACATATGATAAGTTGGGCTAGCTAAGTTAATGATCAAGCATGTATCTAGGCATAACAAGTTTTCATGTATAAGGATTGAGCATGTAAAGCATGAGTTTGTGATATGTGTATTTTGATAGGTAAAACTGTTACAACCCAAAAGTGATTAAAACGGTAAATGGGTCGAGTGTACTCACGGTTTTGCTAAGTCTTCTACTTGACAAGTCTGTGGGAGTAGTTGTCACACCCCAACCGATAGCGGAAACATCGGGATGAGATGAAAACGAGATTGCAAGAGACTTATAACTCTAATTATGACAAGTATTTAATAATTACTTTTTACGTTGCTTGAAATAGGAGCACCACAAGTTTAAAATAAATAATGTACCATAAGTATTCAAATAAATAAACTTCATTTATTAAAATGGTTTTTGTACAAGTATTGGAATCGAGATACAACAGGATTGAAAATAAATTACTATACAACAAACATTAAAATTTAAATGCGTTTCTAGGCAATCCTACTAGATTCATCTGTCACAATCCTGCAACATGTAAAAAAGCACGGATCAGTACAAAAGCACCGGTGAGCATACAAGTTTGAATATAAGTATGTGTATAAAAGTTTGTCTCAAATCTACATGGTATTTTATATTCAAGTGGAAACGAGCATACATAAACAACTTACGCATAACAAATAGTATATAATTGAAATCTTTAACTAGCATGCATAACAACCTAAGCATAACAATATCATGGGAATACAAGTTGAAACTAACAAGCATAAACAACCTAAGCATAACAATATCATGGGAATACAAGTTGAAACTAACAAGCATAAACAACCTAAGCATAACAATGAACGTGTTCGATGGCTTTGAGCGTTTAATTATAATCGATTGCGTATAGTGGATTTTGTATACATGTTGCACCTAAAAAGGCGTTAAAGCGTAAAAAGGGTCGAGTATGCTCACAGTTTTGCAAAGTTTTCTTTGGTGATTCCGTGAAGAGTTGGAGGTTGGAGCTTCAAAGATTCCTTTAAAACACTTAGTGTTTTCTTTTAGAACTCTTAGAGTTCTCTTCCTTGCTTGGAAGATTTGAGAGAAGTATAGAGGTTGAGAGAAGGATGGTTGGAACACTTAGTGTCCTTTTAGAATTCTTAGAATTTTTGATTTAGATAGATTGAGAGAATTAGAGAGATGGAGAGAAGAATGGTGTGTAGAAAATGATAGAAGGAGGTTGGTATCTATAGGTAGAGAAGGTGAAAAATGGTGAAATATGATTGGTTAAAAAGGTGGAAGAGGATTGAAAAGATGATTGGTGGAGAAAGGAGGTGGAAAAGGGTGAAATATGATTGGTTAAAGAAGGTGGAAGAGGATTTAAAAGATGATTGGTGGAGAAAGGAGGTGGAAAAGGGTGAAATATGATTAGTTAAAGAAGGTGGAAGAGGATTGATGAGGTGGAAAGATGATTGGTATGTTTTTTGGTATTCTTGAGTATATATTATGTAATTGATATATATATATATATATATAAAGTATAAAAGTATAATTCAAGTATTGAGGATGTGCGTATAAGTATTTATACGTATAATTGTGTCAGTTTGCGTATAAATACGTATTTAAATGATCGGTTGTGTGAATAAAAAAATATGTATAAAATATGAATTTTATTATGATTAACGCCTCGAATTGTGAGATTGAAATTAAAATACGAATGTAAGGTTTCTAAAATTAGAATACGAATACGAACATTTTTAAAATAGTAATACGAAGATACGAGGCGTTACAGTAGTGGTTTCGATGGAGTGAACGCCGAGTTATCCTACACGAGGAAGACAAAGGCGTATGACTATTTTGGGATAAGGATGGAGCATTCGGATTTAGGATACAAAATGTGGCAAAGCATGTATTATGAAAATAGTCATTATGGTATTAGCACTTGTCCTTGAAACTTGTAATAGCCCATAAAGGATTAGGTGTGGTTTCATAGGTTCAATACCTATAAGAATCGTTGACAAGGAACTATACACATAGTGATAAACTTATTAACTTGATTGATGCTTATTTAGTCATTATCAAGGGTTCAGTTTTAAGGATTATATATAGTCCATAAGTATATATATAAGGTCATATAATCATGTAGGAGGTGGGAGGATGAACCATCCACTTAGGTACCTCTTAGTGTCATGTAAGTCAAGTAGGAGGTGGGAGGATTAACCATCACTTTGGAACCTCGTATGATGTTCACCACTACACAAGTTACCATAGGTAACAAGAAGGGTCTTAGAACAAGATTAACAATAATAATAATATGAACAAGAATGTAAATGAAAAGAATGTAGGGTGTGTCACCACTATACCAAGTAGCCAAGTGAACTACAACCCGCGGAGCACACATCGACACACGTTGACAGCTAGACGGGGTTGTGACACTTTAGAGCTAGCAAATACTTGGGATAATGATGAAAAACATCAAGTGATGTGTGGACTTAGAGTTAGGATAGCCCAAGCTAACCTTGTAGTCACACCTTCAACAAGTTCTTGACTTGGCATCACTTGTGAGCTTAAAGCTCTTCAAAAACAGAGTGTTAAAACACTCTTATATACATGTTTAACAACGTTGGTTAGTCTCACTAATCATAACTTTGATTTGGAGCCCAAGAACACAAGGTTGTTTGATGAAAACATGAGTTTTTATTAAAACAGAAAGTTTGGAGCCCTTTTCGGGAACTTCCAGGTCTAAATACTCCAAGGAGAGACCATGGAATCATGCCCAAAGGAAAACTAAGCATGTAGGAAAAATAATGGGGCAATTTCATTGAGTATTGAGTGAGTTATGCTCACTTTACTGTAGAGGTACAAATTTGCCCGAAAGTTGGATTCAACTACGAACTTGGAGTGTTTTGGGAAGCTTGGAGGCTTTGTAAATTGAAAAAATGGCTGGAATATAAGAGGTACTTATAGGGAAATGATTAGGGTTTAAGTGGGTTGGGTTTTGAATAGAATTAGTGGGTCATTAGACTTGAAACAAGCCCAAAAACATACCCAAACAAGGGCTGATTGCAAGGCTGATTTTCAGCCTTTATATTCTTTTTTTTTGTTGTTGTTTAAATGTAAAAAAAAGGTGTATTTGAGATGCACTTTATACAATAGGATGTTACATGATGTTTGGTGTATTATTCATAGGTTATCAAGGTTTGAAGTGCATATTAAACATGTTTTAAAGTGCCAAAATGTGTGATAAAAATACATGTAGGTGACATATCAAAAGTAACAAGTATGTTTGATTTATGGTTAGGTATAATCAATGAAAACATATAACTTAATCTTAAAATCGAATAACCAAGTATTTGAATGTATGGAGATTAAGAATTACGAATACACGATCAATGTTTACGAGTTAAACTTACGTTTAAGCGAATTATGAATCATGTATCAACCGAATGCACGTATTAATGTATAGACATGTATAAACAATGTATAAAAGATTCATTTTATTACGATCAAAGTCTCGAATTTACAATGATTTGAAAACGAGATATGATTACAAGGGAACCAAGTTTCTGAAAAATAGAATTACGACACAATCTTGCTAAAAAAAAGGAAAGCTGCGAAAAGCAAGGTGTTACATTCCAAAACGGTAACGATTACAGGATTTGAAAATGGAAAGTACAAGATTACAAAGAAAGAAAAAGTACGGATATTACAATGATATAAAACAAAATCTAAACCAACTCAATTACGACCAAACAAAGAACATTACGCCGTGCCAATAAGAATGGTTGTAAAAACCGAGTAACATTGTTGTAGAGCATTTTAAGCAAACCGTTGTCAGACTCTTTCTAAGCCAACTTTCTAACCGGAAACCATCAATTAAAATGCATAAAAAAACTTAGAAACTAAGAATTATTTGATCATGTTAACCAATTTAAAAACATGAATTAATATTTTCCAAGGCCAAAGAGTGGTAATTGAAGTCTCAATCATTGAAAAAAATGCAGACAAAATCAACCCCTGTCCCTTCAAACCTTAAGAATCATCAACACTTTTGGCAAAATAATTCACCGTAGACCCTTTAATCTGCTCTAAACCCACAAAACTCCCACCATTTAAAACCTCTTCTACAACCACAACTCCCCTGCATCCCAACATAACAACCCCACAACAAGCAACTGCCAAAATCAAACCTTTTTTTAACAAATATTTCAACAAAATTGAAACCAAGAACAAAGAACAAGAAATATACAAATCTAAAATACAGATCTGAGAACGTCAGAACACATACTGTTAAAACAACGCCGGACATCAAAGAAAAACACTGCATCTGAGGTCGCCATAAACCCTTCATGTGCTTCATCATTGGAAGGACATGATCTAGGACAACGTTACAACAACTTCTTAGATCTGGAAATTCCATTCCACCTTGTCCATCGTTCTTCTCCGGTCATTGAATGCAATGACCTGCCGGAACCTGATGCTACCAGTTCTCTCTCTAACGTTGTACACTGTTGGCTGCTTTTTTAAAATGAACCCTAACCACCGCATCGGTAGTGGCGGGAACCCTAACCACCACTTTATCAATCGCATCGGTGTGAAACAGAACTATGGTTCACATTGTCAAGTGTAGGTATCTCTCTGACGTTGGCTCCGGCCACCAACTCAAAATATTCACATCCGATTTAGGGTTTCAACATAAAAAAAAAACAAAGACATTAGTAACTTGAATTAAGGAAGAACACATAAAATCAAACGCAAACAACATCCCTATGATTGTGATTGCAGAAGGAAGAATATGATCAATGATTTGATGATATTGATTTAAATAACAAAAGAAAACAAAAATCAAACATCAATAACTTCGAAGCTATATAATATATAAACAACACGAATCTATAACATACCTGTAATCATAGTGCTTGAACCTAAAAAGATCGAAGAAGAACGATGATATTAATATGATGAAAATAAATGTTTGATAAAGGCTACATAATCGAAAACATTCACATATAATATAATGGATCAACAAACTTACTTCGATTTCATGAGATTGTTTTAGTAGATCAAGAAAAATAGGAAGAACTTAGTTACGTTAGGGAGAGAGAAGCGGAGTTGTGTCGATAAAGAATTGAGATTATGATCTCAATAATTGAGATCTTGCAATTTATATTTGATCCGATTACGAAAGGTGGTGTCCAGATTTGATAAATCGGACCTGAATAACATTCGGATCCCGCCTCTACATAGCTTAATATAATTCCCCGCCCAAATCATCTTGAGTTTACACCACAACATAACAAGTGTCCCAAATTATTCTCATTTATTATATTATATTGAATATAGATTTAATTTGTCCAACCCTATTAAGGGGTGTTAACCTAGTAGAGTATACAATAGTTTTAGTTTAGCCACAAATGAATTTTTCCAAAATGAAGTAAAAGGAAATCGAACCAGTGCCCGTTTCATTCAATGGCTCAAGCTTTAAGGTGTAAACCCAATAGCCTGTCACTTTGTTTTGGTATTAATCTAATTTAAATTATAGAGAAAAGTTACCGGATAGTCCTTGTGGTTTGCTCCGTTTTCACCCATAGTCTCTCCACTTCTAAAATTACAGCTATAGTAACCAACTTTTACACATTCTTTCTCGGATAGTACCGTTTCTATTAAAAAACTAATCACTAAAACATTAAAATTTAAACCCTAAAAGAACCTTCCTTACTCTCTCGTTTACTATACCCACCAACATCAACTACAACAACCACACCACCCTCCAACGGAAAACCACCACCACCTCTGGCGTACGCCCACCATCCACCATCTCCGCCATTAACACCACTCCACCCCTTCAACCACCGTCTCCACCATTAACACCACCCACCTACCACCATTTTCAACCCACCACCAAAATCGATCAACGAAATAAGAATAGAAAAAAGATTAAATTCTTTAGATCTGTAATGGAATCGAAATAAACTGTAATGAAATCGAAACAACAAAACCAACATTTCAAATTAATTCTCCAGATCTTTAATGAAATCGAATAAACTAATGAAATACACGTTCATTAACAGTTGATAGACCTGATAGATGGCCGATCTGATAACCGATTGCTTCAATCCCCCAAGCGGCAAGCTACGGCTTCGTACTGTAGAGAACATTGCAGTATGATGAAACTATTTCAGTGAGTAAACCGTCCATACAACTCTCTGATACTTCTCTCGCCATTTTTGTACGATGGAAATGATGATGATGATGATGATCGAGGTTGAGTTTTGTTTCTCCCGTGATTTGGTTTTATTCTTAAAATAGCAAGTTTCTGTCTTTCGTTTTGGTGGGTGGTTTTAGAGCTCGAAGTTGGGTGGCCGGCCGGAGATGCAACGGTGGGGGTTGAGGTGGTCAGAGTTGGGTGGAGGTTGAGGGAAAATAGAGAGTTGAAGAGGATAGGGGTGGGGTGGGGTGGGGGTGGATGAGTTAGATATTTGTTAATCTTTTAAATATTATTTTAATAACAAAGGTATTTTAGTCATTTCACACCCACTTAACACCAAAAACTAACATCCATCCGCTTCAGGGATTATCCGAGAACGAATGTATAAAAGTTAAGGATTATAGCTATAATTTTAGAAGTGTAGGGACTACAAGTGAAAATAGAGAAAACCACAGGAATTATTCAGGCACTTTTCTCTAAATTTTGTATATAAAATAAAAGATATGTGACGCTCTTGATCTACATATCCTTCTAAAAGAGTATATTAATAAATAAAGAATTAGGAGCTAATAAATAGAGGGAAAATCTCACATGCAACTATGTAAGAAAACGCAACTATGTAAGAAAACTTAAACCTAGAAAAGCCATTCTTAGTGCTCCCGTTTCCTTTTGGTTTGTTAAATAGCTGACAAAGTTAAAGAAAAATAACCAAGTTCTAACCCTCATCACTCATGAACAAATAAATATTTATTATTCACTACTGAAAATGCAATCATATATGCTAGTGCTTATACAAATAATCGCCATCGTTCTAGGCTTCATCTCTCAAAAACATGATGCCTTAGCTTCATCTTCCTTAGTCGTTCCGGTTAATAAACACGCCGCAGCTAACTCTCTCTATAGCACTCACGCTTATTTCAATTACCCTGAATTCCACCAACAAAACTTGCTGATAGACCTCGATGCTCCATTCATGTGGCACTTTAGCTTCCCACACCAAGAGAGTTGTGAGTCTTGCCCGATCCCGGTTAGATGTGAAGAGTTTCAATGCACCGATTTGCGAACCACTTTCTCATATGAGAGCCCCTTATGTCCTCCACCATCCAATAATTCAATAGACTATGTATATAATTATTGTCAGGTATGCCCGGTTAACATCATCAGCCCGGTCACCGGAGAGTGTAGCAAGTCATAACAACGTTTGAGCTTTCAAATAATATCTCGTTGGCGCTTTCATTGTCCCCTTACGCATTACCAGCGTATTTACGCAATCCGGTTAACCGAATAATATCTCTATGTTTGCCTAGCACCGTGTCCACACCTGGCGTTCTTTTTCTTGGAAATGGTCCTTATTATCTTTACTCTGAATCTAACGTTGATATAAGGGGTTTACTTTATTATACCGAGTTGCTCAAGCTTCCAAAGTCTTTTGGATATTTCATTGGTGTGAATGCAATTGTAATTAAAAACAGATTTATAAATGTTCCAGCGAACGCCACTACCAAGATAAGCACACTGGAGCCTTACACCAAGCTTCGGTCCAGCATCTACAACGGTGTGGTTCGAAGGTTTTCAATGGTTACGAAACGAATCCCACCTGCGAAGTTGGTTGCACCATTTGGTCTTTGTTTCAACATGTCGGTTAATGGTATAAAAGTACCTGATATTGATTTGATTCTACAGGATGGGAAGAAGTGGACTATATCAACCGCTAACTCCATCAAGCATGTGACGGAGGATGTGGCTTGCCTGGCGGTTGTTGACAACGGTCCGACAAGTGAACATGCAATCGTGGTTGGAACGTACCAGTTTGAGGATAACTTTCTGTTGTTTAATTTGGAGAAGTCGACTTTTGGGTTTAGTTCCTCGTTGCTACGTAGACATACCTCATGTTCAAATTTCAACTTTACTGCTAGTCAATGATATTATTAATAATGAAATTGTTGTTCAGTGCTTTCTATGTATAGTTAAAATCGGCTTAATCTTATTTCAATGTATGTCAATTTAATACCTGTGAAAGATTCAACTTGCAATTTTGCCTCTAAACTTAAAAAATAAATTACACTGGCCATCCTATATTTTTGTCCTTAAACGAACAATTATTTTTTGAAATAGTTATCCATTATGAAAATATATTATTGCCCTTTGATATTTCATATCTTTTAAAAATGTTTTTTTTTCATGAACTTGTAATTATGGATACACATAAATTAGAATAAAAATGGTTACAACCTTTTTCTTTCTCTAATAACAAATTTTATATATGTTTAATTTTTTTACAAATGGATGAAGAGTAAATTGGTCTTTTAAACAATAATTATATTTTACCCACTCATCTTATTACACTTAAATTTTTTAGTTTTAACATAATTATGGGTAATTAGTTACATTTTTCTCCCTTCACAACAAACTTATAATTCTTTTACATGTTTTTGTCATATCTTATAAACTATAATGTTAAAAAAAATCCAAAAGTACCGTGACGACCTACTCGTTTTCGTCGACGTTTCAGTTAGTGGTTCGGTCAGTCTTAACGTGTGGATTCAAAGGTACAAAGAGATGATGCCTCAGTATATAAGTAAACCCAACGTAGTTAATCATTCAATCATTATCCCAAAATTTATAATAGCTACAAAATGTCAAGTGATTAAATACCATCAATTTAATCATCCCATCTTATTTTACACTTTAATCACTCATCTTTAACAAAATTATAGATAATTAGTTAGTAATTACACTTTATCCTCTTATAAAACAATAACTTCCCTCACGATTTTTAAACGGTCATAATTTTTGGTACGTTAATATATTTATTTTTTAAATTACACCATATAAACAAGTATTTTATTCTCTTTAATTTGAGTATAGTATTGCTATAGTTTTTTAAATATAAAAATTGATATGTTACGCGATTAACAATATTTAAGGGTTAGTAAAAACTGAATCGTAACTAAAAACTGAATTAATTTAAAAGTAATTAACCAAAAACGATTATCGATTTTTTGTACCATCATTTAACTAAAATTAATTGAACCAAGCTATTTATATTTTAATATATTTCTAGCTTTTATATTTTCAGTTCATGTATTTCATATTTATCCCCCATTTTATGTATGTATACCTTCATTTCATGTACCTATACATCCATTTCATGTATTTATACCTAAATTTCATGTATTTCTAAACAAAAGTTTTAGCGCAAGTATGGTTTTGGTTATTAACCGAAATTAAATGAATCAAACCAAAAACCGTCAATCTAACTCATAAACCAAACCAATTAACTGAAAAGGGATTGGTTAATAAATTAGACAAATCGATAACCTCGATTTAGGATAATCATCTAACCAACCGAACAATACACACCATGGTAATGTTTGTGTTTCCCGCCGTATCACGCTCGCACTTATCCGTTATTAACCAAAACCAGTTAGTGAGCAGTAACTAAATCGTTAACCTAAACCAAACCGAAACAGACGAACCGAACCGAGATCAACCAAAAACTGAATTAACTAAAAACCAAATTAACCGAAACTGGTTATGAATTTTTTTGTACTCTCGTTTAATCAAAATTCGCTAAACCAAACCAAATCATTCCCATTTTCATATATTTCTAACTTTTATACCTCCACTATATATATTTCATATTTTATATCTCTATTTCATGTATTTATAATTTCATTTCATGTATTTATACCTCAATTTCATATACTTCTAAGCAAAAGTTATAGACCAAATTTGGTTTTTTGCTATTAACAGAAATTAAATGAACCAAACCAAAATCATCAATATAACCAAGTAAACCGAAGTGATTACTGAAAACCGAACCGACTGGTTAATAAAATAGGCTAATCGATGACTTTGGTTTTGGCTTCTGTTGAGGATAATAACCGAACTGACTGAACCATACACAACACAATAAAATAGATTACCTGATTACTCCACTTTTGATGTATATATATCACAAGGACGCTACAATAATTATTATATAAATAAGAAAACTCTAAAAAATGAGTATCGCAATGCAATGTGTCGTTCCTGGCGCGCACGCGAGCATCCTGCTAGTAAGACTAAAATTCATGAGGCATTGAGATTCCAACTTCTGAATTAGGTAGTTTTAATAATAATAATAATAATAATAATAATAATAATATAATAAATAAATAAATAATACTTATAGGAAAAATATAGATAGAGCAAGGGAAGTATTTGATTTATCGGTGTAAAGTGGAGTAGAGTAAAATTTTTCATTAAAAAACTAAAAAAATAAAAAAATAAACAAAATACAAAGCCATTTCACTCTTACTCTCAATTATCCAAAATAACTAAATATATGACAACATTCTCTGTCAACTACTTAAAACCATTTGAACCCATAACTTTTACTCTACCCTCTCTTTAAACTTTAATGCCCCCTCTCATCTTTAACATTTGGTAATATATAAACCCGCTAGCACTATCCGATTTCGATAACCATATGGGTGGTGGTGGTGTAACGAAAATCGGTTAGCCTACCTGAAATGCCTTATTTGTACATACCCCCTCCACCCTAATAAATAAGTAACTGAACATAATTTCAAAATTTTATAAACACGAGATTATTTTTTCATCTTTCTTTAATCTTACCTATATGTATCATTTCCTAATTTAAAAATACTTAACATCAATATATAAATTATCTTACACTATCCTTTTTAATTCTTAAATATTTATTAATTCCTAGGTATTTTTTTTATTTGACTCATTTATACACAAGCTTCTAACCTAGGTTGCTAACTATTAATTAATAAATAACAAACAAGTCGAATTCAAATCGAGCTTGACCTTGAAAATATTTCACAAAACACACACACTAGTCCATGAATCTTGGGAACCCTAGTGTGTAACACCTCAGAAATTCATAACAAATAATATGGAAACACGTGTCCAATTAACTCTCAAATATTCCCAGTAAGTTGGACGAGAAGGACCAAGATCGTAAAATATGGAAAGATGAAGGTTGAGGGGTCATATATGGAAAAATGTCAAAATTTAGGCCTCTCACGGTCCCTTCCGAACCACAAGCCATAGCCTTATGGTCCATAAGGATGTTTGTAATATGATCGTATTATTGTAGTGAATAACCCCTAAGGGTTATACCTTCTGATTATATCGTTTGTCGGGTTTTATGCAAAGTCAACACATTATGCCTAAAATGTCACACCCTGACCCGCAGCGGAAAAGGGTGATCGGGGCATGATTTGGTTTTCATCAAAGCTCATGACATTTATTATAATGTTTCATATTTATTATTACAATTTTAAAGAAGATCATACAATCAAATCATACAAGTACAACATGTTCTATACATCTTTCTAGCCTTCATTATTTTTCTTCTAAGGCACTTTTCCTATATTTTCCTTGCTTCATCCTGTCCACCTGTATCATGTGTAAAAATGGTTTTTGGATCAATAAAAAGTTGGCGAGTGAATCCTATGAAAAACATTTAAACGTGTTTATTGTATTGATTATAAAATAAAGTGCATAACCACATATGAGTAACTATAGATTTAAATTTATTCACAATACACATAATATTAAATATTGCACACACATACAACAATTGATTGTTTTGAGGCACGCGTTGTTCAACTCGTCTCCCGAGAACTGATGGGCCTAATGAATGATTTTGAGGCACGCGTTGTTCAACGAACTGATGGCTAATGAATGGTTTTGAGGCACGCGTTGTCAACGAACTGATGGGCCTAATGAATGGTTTGAGGCACGCGTTGTTCAACTCGTCTCCCACGAAGAACTGATGGGCCTAATAAATAATTTGCATACAACTTGACAATATGTAATACATAACAACAAACAATATTTACATTCTAAGTTTAGATCATATAATGGTATAGCACGAGTTTGAATAAGCGAATTAATTTAAGCGACACATGATACACCCCAAAACATGAATAAAAAGGGGAATTTGTAAGAATTCACTCACATTGGGTGCGTTCTCTTGATGATGTTGGATGCGCACGAGTTTAGAGAGTTGATCGACGAGGAATAACTAACCTAGATAATAACGAAAAGGTACGGTAAATAAGTGGATTTTATTAACAATTTTAATTGGATTTTTAGGTTTATTTTTATGAGTTTAAGGTCTCTTTCTAACTTTAAAAATGTTATTATTAAGTATTTTTAATTGATTTTTAAATAAAATAAATAAATAAAAATATAAAAAAATGTTGACTTTTTGGGTTGACCGTTGACCGTTGACTTTGACTGTTGACCGGTTCGGTCTTGTGTAAGTATGCGCTGGGTGAGACTCGAACTCGTGACCTCCCGTACGCGTGCACGCAGTTCTACCAACTGAGCTACGTGTCTAACCCGAAATATTTCTGTTTTTAATTATATTTATATGCTATTAGTTTAATCAGAATTTATTCATTTTAAAAAAAGGTGTTAATTATATCGAACCGGTGCATATAACAGGTCTCGAACCCGGGACCTGTGATTCAACGTTGCACACAGTCCACTGCTGGACTGTGTGTCTAACCTGGTTAATATAATGGTTTTTATTATACTTAACATCTTTCAGTGAGTTAACCCGGTTCGGTTTTAAAAAGAGCATTTTTATTTCAGAGAGTGAGGTTGGGTCAGGGATAGAACTCGAGACGTGTGATAGTTGTTTGCACACAGTCCACCGCTGGACTGTGTGTCTAACCCGTTTATATAACTTGTTTTAATTATACTTATACACTGATTACATGTTTCAGGATTTGGCTCTTATAAAAAGGCATTTTATTTCAGTGAATCGGAACACAACAGAACTCGAACCCAGGACGTATGCTTTAAAATCGCACACAGTCCACCGCTGGACTGTGTGTCTAACCTGAGATATAACCCGATTTATATTAAATATATACACAATCCAAAACCTCATCTTCTTCGTTAAACAACCCAGAACTCCCAAACCCGTTTCGATTCATAATTCAATCCCTTTAGTAAATTGTAAATAACTACACAGGAGATTAATAAAAATGAAAGAGATTAGGCGTAAGATATACCAAACAGAGATCCCCTGTTTCTCCGGCGAGATTCCGATGACAGCAGGTTATTCCGGTGACGTGTAGTTTGCGGCAGAGAATCTTCAGGAAGTTTGAGGTGATTGTGGGTGACTTCGGTATGTGCTCTAGATGTTCTGTTTATAAAGTAAGGCAACAGAGGTGAAATGGGTTCGGTTTTCCGGCGACTTGCAGAGAATTCCGGCGAGTTGTTCTTGCTGAATAGGGAATTGCAGAGAGGTTTTCAGAGCGAATTAGAGAGAGTAAGTTTGATAAACTCGCGAGCTCCAATGATGAATAAAGTATAACTCGGATTTAACTACATTTTCGGTTTCGAATTTAAAATCATGCGGTTACGGTTTGACGATTTGAATGAGTGGCTTTAAGGTTTTTCAGTTATAACCGACGATGATGTTAATTCATCCGTTAAGTCAATAGAAACCGTCAATGATTGGCGATATCGTCGGGATTTCCGGCGAGAGTGATTTGGACGCGCTGAGTGACTGAATTCGACTTTGAGTTTTATTATATGTATTAATTGTTTCGATATATCAACAAGTAACACAAGTGGCGGAGTGGTGTGTTGGCTGTTTGATCTTGAGAGTGACCCGGGTTCGAAACCCGGCATCGACAATTTATTTTTATTTCATTATTTATTATAAATTTTCAATTATAGATTTTAAATTCTAATATATTTATTAATTATGTATTGTTTAAAATTTGTTTGAACCCTAAACATGCAACGAAAATTTTAACTGGATGTTCGGTTAATAAACGAAGCGGGTTTGGTTAACCCGGTTTTTGACGGATGTTACAGTATCCCCTACTTTTAGAAATTTCGTCCCGAAATTTAAGTAGTGGCATGTTTGTCTCAAAAAGGATGGTGTTTTAATTTGACAGTTACATACTTAGATGGGAGTAAGAGTTTAAATTTTGTTTGAGGCGGTAACGTTCATTGTAAGGGTTGAGTACCCTGCTACAGGAATCGGTTTTTGATGCCTACGATAAAAATATTGATAAAGTTGATTCACTAAGTATGATTGTTACATTTGTCAAAAACGGGTTTTCCAAACCCGCTCCGTTTGTAATCGAATATCAAGTTATAAATGTTTCGTTGCGTATTTATGCCTATTTTGATTTTTAATGATACATAATTAATAAACAAACTAAACTATAAAAGTTATAATTGATAAAAAGTAAAAATAAAATGAGGCTGCCGGGACTCGAACCCGGGTCAGCCGGGTTGAACTCCAAAGACTTAACACACACACACATAACCACTCCGCCACTTGATGTTTTTGTAAGTTTTAGGGTACAATTAGAACTTATGAACAACCATGAATCAACCTGTTGCGCCTAACTGAAACCGTAATCGGCTATTCAACCGTCCAAACGTTTGAGTGATCGCGGATTCCGGATTATAACCAATGCACCGACGATCCTAATCAATTCAGTTTTGAATTTACTTAAATTTTGGTGATGTTCGGTTTTATAACCGAAGATATTCAATTTCTGATTTACGCCAACAATTGCTTCCTCTCTCTACACAAAATCATTCGCATAACCTGCCATTTCACTTTCGCTAAACATTCAGTTCGTCAGAAAAGCTTTTTGAACTCGCCGGAAAATCTCTGCAAGTCACCGGAAAACCGAGACCTTCATTAATACGGTAAGTACTTCGACTATTTCTGTTTCAATCCGTTGTTAGACTGTTACTAACTTCAAACCAACAATAAGAATCAATCCCAGACGACATAGCCGGAATATTCAGCTCTCGTCGGAAAACTTCTGGAATTTCCAATCTCACGCGGTGAATCGGTATGAACATTCAAACTTCTGTTAATCCTTGTTTAGTACCCCACTTTCATAACTAATCAATCAAATTTGGTAATTGACCCGAACAGAGGAAGCTCATAAACAGAGCCGACGATCCTTGCTGGAGTTTTGAGAACGACGACCTGTTCTGGTACTTTCTTTCCCCAAACCCTCTCCGTTCATCACCTTTCAACTTGTTCATATTATTCGTTAACCGGATTAAACAGATAACATCTAGATAACCGTTGTCTGTGTTATAGACGAAGAAGACGAAGTAGCGAATGTTGTTAAGATTAATAAAATCTGGTTATTATCTCGGGTTAGACACACAGTCCAGCGGTGGACTGTGTGCACATACAAATCACACGTCGCGAGTTCGATCCTTGATACGCACACACCCCCTCTAATTAAAATGTTATTTTTTCTAACTGAACCGGATGAACTCACATTAGATGTTAATTATAATAAAAATCTAAATATTAACCAAGTTAGACACACAGTCCAGCGGTGGACTGTGTGTAACGTTATAGCACAGGTCCCGGGTTCGAGACCTGTTGGTGACACTGGTTCGATGATTTTAAACATTTTTGAAAATAAAAAGAATTTTGAATAAACTGAGTTAGTATATAAATATAATTAAAAACAGAATTATTTCGGGTTAGACACGTAGCTCAGTTGGTAGAGCTGCGTGCACGCGTACGGGAGGTCTCGGGTTCGAGCCTCACCCGGCGCATACAATTACACAATAAAACCGGTCAAAAAGTCAAACGGTCAACGGTCAACGGTCAATGCAAAAGTCAACATATTTTTATATTTTTATTTATTTAATTTAATTTAAAAATCAATTAAAAATACTTAAAAATAATGTTTTTAAAGATAGGAAATAGCCTTAAACTCACAAAAATATATCTAAAAATCCTATTAAAATTATTAATAAAATTCACTCATTTACTATATTTTCCGTTATTATTTAGGTTAGTTAATTCTCGTTGTTCAATTCTTCCAACTCGTGCGCATCTCACCGTCTCCAACCAAACGCACCAAATGTGAGTGAATCTTTACAAATTCCCCATTTTAATCACGTTTTTGGGGTGTATCATGTGTCTTGCCATTTATTATATTTAAATCATTGTGCATACATCATATCATGAACAAATGTGTATTCAGCTTGTTTCAACTGTTTGTGTGGTTATTGTTTAGATTTAATTTATTATTTTCAGTACATGCAATTTCATAGGCCCCTGCTCCCCATTACATTATGAGCATTGAGCATGTTCCCCATTACATTATGAGCGTGAACCTGGCGTGCCAACATACGATCGGCTCCGTTTGATTGAGCCTTGATCGCACAGACATTTATCATTTTCAGTACATGCAATACGATCGGCTCCATTTGATTGAGCCTTGATCGCACAGTTTCATTCATGTTATATATTTATGCAAGTTGATATGTTATGGTATGCTGTTGGTTTGTTATTGTATGTTATAGTTTGTGGTTGTTATTGCTACTGTTTGATTTTGTACATTTGCTCATTTATGATTATTGCACAATTTTTCCTTGATAAAATAACAAGAAAATCAATAATAAATATTTAAACAAGGTTCACTCGCCAACTTATGTTGACCTAAAAACCCCCATTTTTACACATGATACAGGTGAACCAGCTGCAGTAAGAAACACCTAGGATTGGATTAGAAGAATAAACTGATTTAGAGCTCGGATTGTTTAGTTTGGTTATTTTCCTTTGTATTTGTATGGACATGTTTGGATTATTGAGAATGTAATTTTGACTTTAATAAATATGAAACATATTAGTAAATATCATGAGCTTTGGTGATAACCCAATTATGCCCCGACTCTTATTCCGCTGCGGGTCGGGGTGTGACAGATTGGTATCAGAGCCATGACTATAGGGATATAGGATAGGTTATTAGACCCTTAGAGCCTATACTATAGTTGATTAGAAATTTTTAAGATTTTTGTGTGTTACATGCAAAATTCATGATGTTTATATGTTTTATGTTTAATGTTACATTCAATATTATGCAAGCATGTTCATAAGTACATATTAGTATATAATGCCTATCATGAATCATATTCTCATAACATATCATACCAATGAAAGCACACATCACATCATTATCATGATTGTTTTTACAACGATTTTTGTATTTTCAAATCACATCAAAGTGAGTTCCCATGACGGGCATGTAGTAACTGGAAGGGTACAAGTACCGGTAGTCGGAACGTCCTGTCTAGGTTGGCATTCGTATAAATACAAAATAAAGGACCAGTTTGCCTACCTGGGGACTAACGATGAGAGTACGAAGTACCTATTAGGCCAAAGCATGCTATACCAAACGTCGTGTGAGCTAACCCCACTTTGACTTGTCATTGTGTCTACACCTGGACACATTCCGACCATACATCTCGTAAACATATTTCATGGTTTTCATTCGGGTGATGCAAGTGTTAAATCGCCAATACTAATGTGAATCCTACCAAGCCAATAGACATGGGGGCCCACATGACTATATAGGTGAAGGTATGGGGACATTTGAGGCCCAACATGAGCAAACCCAAGACATCCTATGGATGTAGTTGCATTATTGATATTTATGTTATTTTCATTTTCTTTAAGACACATGACACCTAAAAAGACTCCATAAACTCACAATCTTCTTATATATGTTCCTGTAGATGTCGGCTAGACAACAACGAGGGGGATAAGATCAGGAAGGTCTCACGAACGTTTGGCCGCACAATCGCGAAACAAATGGCCGCGGTGCTTCCTGACATTGTGGTTCAAGTACAACAAGCTCTCGCCACAAATCCCACTAATCCTCCTCAGCAAGAAAACCAGGACATCAGCAACCCGTCTACCAAGAAGTGCTCATATAAACATTTCAAGTCTTGTGATCCTCCTAAATTTGAAGGGACTGAAGGTGTCACTGCTCTCCTCCACTGGTTTGAGGAAATGGAAAACACCTTCCTCAACTGCGATTGTCCCGATGATCGCAAGGTTCAATACGCGACCGGAAGACTCTTTGGGGTAGCTCTTACCTGGTGGAATACTGAAAAGGGTAAGAGGGGAATTGAAGAGGCTATGGCCTTAACGTGGGAGGAGTTAAGGGAAATCATGACTAGGCGGTTCTGTCCTAGGAGTGAGATTAAAAAGTTGGAGGACGAATTTCATTATTTGAAGCAAAAGGAGGGAGATCATACTTCCTACAACAAGAGGTTCTTAGAGTTGAACCAAATGGTCCCTAACTTGTTCACCCCAACTTATCGTTTAATCGAGCATTATATTCGAGGACTTCCCTCGAAAATTCAAGATTCAGTTCTTTATCACTTCGCCAGCAACGCTTGAAGCTGCTATGGAACTAGCTACTGAACTGACCGAGAATCGAATTCGCAACGGTAAGTTTAAAGAAGAGAAAAAGAAAGCCCCTGTTGAGGGCCAAACTTCAAACCATTCCACCTCCTCCTCTAAGTTTGCTAACAAGAGGAAGCGTAACACCAGAAACTTCGCTGTCACACAAACCAATTTCCCTATCCCTGCTGCACCTATTACCCAAGTTGCCCCTTCACCTGCACCATACAAAAGACAATACTCTGGCCCACTACCAAAATGCAACCGTTGCCAATACCACCATTTTCCTGATCATCCTTGCCAACATTGCACCGGCTGTGGTCGCGCAGGTCATACTGTTCAAACCTGTCGCATGCCTCAGCGAACGAACCGCCACCAGCCTTCAACCCAAACCCACCAACAAATAATGGGACAAGCCCAACAACCCCTACTATTACCACCTACCCAACATTTAGCCCAAACATACTACCAACCCAACTATCCCATGGTACAACCTATGCGGGCTTGCTACAATTGTGGAGACCCAAGCCATTTTAGAAACACTTGTCCAAGGTTGGTGAACATTATTCATGCTCAAGCCCAAGCCAATCCTGTGAATCAAGCGAACCAAGCTCCTCCACCTGCAAGAGGAAGAGCTTTCAACATCAACGCTAATCAGGCTAGAGCTGACAGCAATGTGGTTAACGGTACGTTCCTTATCAATGGTAGATATGCATCCATGTTGTTTGATACTGGCGTGGATAAAAGTTTTGTGTCCTTAGAGTTTGAACTCATCTTAAACCAAAATCGTGATAAGCTCATGGAATCCATAACAGTAGAAGTTGTTGACGGGAAAGCAGTCTCATTGACCTCTATTATACGCAATTGTACTCTTACTCTAAACGATCACAATTTTCTAGTTGACCTCATTCCAATGAAGTTGGGAAGCTTTGACATTATAATTGGTATGGACTGGCTCAGCCAACATCAGGCTGAAGTTGTATGTCGCGAAAAGGTTGTACGCATTCCTCTTTCGAACGGTCAGACTCTACGAATCTTTGGAGAAACCTCGTCGAAAGGGCTCAGATTAATGTCCTGTCTTCAAACTCAAAAATATCTTCGCAAGAATTATGTCGCGTTTTTAGCCCATGTCGTCAAAAAGGGAACCATGGATAAGAAACTTGAAGACATCCCAGTAGTAAAAGATTTCCCGCAAGTTTTTCCTGACGACATTTCAGGACTTCCTCCAGTTAGAGAAGTCGAATTCCGTATTGATCTTATACCTGGTGCTACACCAGTAGCAAAGTCTCCTTATAGGTTAGCCCCCTCTGAAATGCAAGAGCTAGCCAGTCAATTGCAAGAGTTGACTGACAAAGGATTCATACGTCCTAGCTCCTCGCCTTGGGGTGCACCTGTCCTTTTTGTGAAGAAGAAAGATGGATCGTTTCGCATGTGCATCGACTACAGAGAACTCAACAAGTTAACAATCAAGAATCGCTATCCATTACCTCGCATTGATGATCTTCTTGACCAACTTCAAGGTGCCAGCTGCTTTTCAAAAATCGACCTTCGATCTGGTTATCATCAACTTAGAGTGCATGAAGAAGACGTCCCAAAGACCGCTTTTCGAACTCGTTATGGTCATTATGAATTCATGGTCATGCCATTTGGTTTAACCAACGCTCCAGCTGTCTTCATGGATCTAATGAACAGAGTCTGCAAACCCTATCTCGATCGTTTTGTTATAGTCTTCATCGACGACATCCTCATTTATTCAAAGTCTAAGTCTGATCATGAGCGACATCTTCGACTCATCCTTACACTTCTAGAGAATGAAAAGCTTTACGCCAAATTCTCCAAATGCGAATTCTGGTTAAAAGAGGTACAATTCCTTGGACATGTAGTCAATGACAAGGGAATACATGTCGACCCCTCAAAGATCAAAGCGGTACAAGAATGGCAAGCGCCACGTACACCAACTGAAGTAAGATCATTCCTTGGTTTGGCTGGTTATTATTGCCGTTTCATTTCAAACTTCTCTCGCATTGCTGTACCACTCACGGCTTTAACTCATAAGGGAAAACCCTTCATATGGGGACCCAAACAAGAAGAAGCCTTCCAAACCCTTAAACAAAAACTCTGTGATGCACCAATCCTCACTCTGCCTGAAGGTTGTGATGACTTCGTGGTTTATTGCGACGCGTCAGGGCAAGGACTAGGCTGTGTTCTAATGCAAAGAGGAAAGGTTATAGCTTATGCTTTGAGACAACTCAAGATTCATGAGAAGAACTACACCACCCATGACCTAGAACTTGGAGCCGTTGTGTTCGCTCTTAAGATATGGAGACATTATCTCTATGGTACTAAGTGTGAAATATACACTGACCACAAGAGTCTTCAACATATCTTCAATCAAAAGGAGTTAAACATGAGGCAACGAAGATGGGTCGAACTTCTAAATGACTACGACTGTGAAATTCGGTACCACCCTGGCAAAGCAAATGTGGTGGCTGATGCACTCAGTCGAAAGGGTTATGCGAACTCCATTCGTCTTCTATGTTCGCAAATCATAACTGACATTAAAGATCAAATTCGAGAAGCCCAACATGTTTCAGTAACGGAAGATGATGTACGAAAGGAGCTGTCCTGTGGAGCTGAACTTAATATTGAAACTAAATCTGATGGTATTCTGTACTATCTAGATCGTATATGGATTCCTGACCACAACAACCTTCGTGAATTTCTTATGAATGAGGCTCACAAAACACGATACTCTATACACCCAGGAGCCGATAAAATGTATCAAGACCTACGATACAACTATTGGTGGCCTGGAATGAAAAAGGATATTGCTGTTTTTGTTTCCAAGTGCCTTACATGTTCCAAGGTGAAAGCTGAACACCAAAGACCCTCAGGACTTCTGGTCCAACCTGAAATACTTGTATGGAAGTGGGAAAATATAACCATGGACTTCATTACCGGGTTACCTCGCACTTCTGGTGGGTATGAAACTATATGGGTAATCATTGATCGACTTACAAAATCAGCTCACTTTATTCCTATTCGCGAAGATTTCAAGAACGAAAAGCTAGCTCGTATTTATATCAGCGAAATCGTAAGCCGTCATGGTGTACCGTTAAGCATTATTTCAGATCGTGATGGTCGTTTCACTTCATGAACATGGCAAGCAGTACAAGCCGCTTTGGGTACGCGATTAGATCTCAGTACCGCTTATCATCCTCAAACTGATGGACAATCTGAACGCACCATTCAAACTCTTGAAGATATGCTTCGAGCATGTGTCATAGACTTCAAGGGAAATTGCGACGCTCACCTACCATTAGTTGAATTTTCGTACAACAACAGCTATCATTCTAGCATCGGCATGGCACCTTTTGAAGCCTTATATGGTCGTAAGTGCCGATCTCCAGTATGTTGGCAAGAAATTGGGGAAGCTCAAATCACTGGTCCAGAATTGATTCAAGAAACCACAGACAAGATCCATCAAATTCGAAACAATCTTCTAGCGGCTCAAAGTCGTCAAAAGAGTTATGCAGATAGACGACGGAAGCCTTTGGAGTTTAACATTGGTGATCATGTACTTTTGAAAGTATCACCGTGGAAGGGAGTAGTTCGTTTTGGTAAAAAAGGCAAGCTAGCACCACGCTACGTAGGACCTTTCAAGATACTCGAAAGAGTAGGACCTGTAGCATACAAGCTTGATCTACCAGAAGAACTCAACAGGATTCATCCCACATTCCACGTATCAAACTTGAAGAAGTGCCTCGCTGATGAAAACCTCCACATTCCTCTGGAAGATATTCAGATTGATGAATCTATGCATTTTATTGAAAGACCTGTAGAGATCATGGATTTCGGAGAAAAACGTCTTCGACGAAGTCGCATTCCAATTGTTAGGGTACGCTGGGAGTCGAAACGGGACCTGAGTTTACTTGGGAACGTGAAGACTCAATGCGCGAAAAATACCCACATCTTTTTCCTACTACTACTTAAATTTCGGGACGAAATTCCTAAAAGTAGGGGATACTGTAACATTTGTCAAAAACGGGTTTTCCAAACCCGCTCCGTTTGTAATCGAATATCAAGTTATAAATGTTTCGTTGCGTATTTATGCCTATTTTGATTTTTAATGATACATAATTAATAAGCAAACTAAACTATAAAAGTTATAATTGATAAAAAGTAAAATTAAATAATTAAAATAAAATGAGGCTGTCGGGACTCGAACCCGGGTCAGCCGGGTTGAACTCCAAAGACTTAACACACACACACATAACCACTCCGCCACTTGATGTTTTTGTAAGTTTTAGGGAACAATTAGAACTTATGAACAACCATGAATCAACCTGTTGCGCCTAACTGAAACCGTAGTCGGCTATTCAACCGTCCAAACGTTTGAGTGATCGCGGATTTCGGATTATAACCGATGCACCAACGATCCTAATCAATTCACTTTTGAATTTACTTAAATTTTGGTGATGTTCGGTTTTTATAACCGAAGATATTCAATTTCTGATTTACGCCAACAATTGCTTCATCTCTCTACACAAAATCATTCGCATAACCTGCCATTTCACTTTCGCTAAACATTCAGTTCGTCAGAAAAGCTTTTTGAACTCGCCGGAAAATCTCTGCAAGTCACCGGAAAACCGAGACCTTCATTAATACGGTAAGTACTTCGACTATTTCTGTTTCAATCCGTTGTTAGACTGTTACTAACTTCAAACCAACAATCAGAATCAATCCCAGACGACATAGCCGGAATATTCAGCTCTCGTCGGAAAACTTCTGGAATTTCCAATCTCACGCGGTGAATCGGTATGAACATTCAAAACTTCTGTTAATCCTTGTTTAGTACCCCACTTTCATAACTAATCAATCAAATTTGGTAATTGACCCGAACAGAGGAAGCTCATAAACAGAGCCGACGATCCTTGCCGGAGTTTTGAGAACGACGACCTGTTCCGGTACTTTCTTTCCCCAAACCCTCTCCGTTCATCACCTTTCAACTTGTTCATATTATTCGTTAACCGGATTAAACAGATAACATCTAGATAACCGTTGTCTGTGTTATAGACGAAGAAGACGAAGTAGCGAAGGTTGTTAAGATTAATAAAATCTGGTTATTATCTCGGGTTAGACACACAGTCCAGCGGTGGACTGTGTGCACATACAAATAACACGTCGCGAGTTCGATCCTTGATACGCACACACACCCCCTGTAATTAAAATGTTATTTTTTCTAACTGAACCGGATGAACTCACATTAGATGTTAATTATAATAAAAATCTAAATATTAACCAAGTTAGACACACAGTCCAGCGGTGGACTGTGTGTAACGTTATAGCACAGGTCCCGGGTTCGAGACCTGTTGGTGACACCGGTTCGATGATTTTAAACATTTTTGAAAATAAAAAGAATTTTGAATAAACTGAGTTAGTATATAAATATAATTAAAAACAGAATTATTTCGGGTTAGACACGTAGCTCAGTTGGTAGAGCTGCGTGCACGCGTACGGGAGGTCTCGGGTTCGAGCCTCACCCGGCTCATACAATTACACAATAAAACCGGTCAACAAGTCAAACGGTCAATGCAAAAGTCAACATATTTTTATATTTTTATTTATTTAATTTAATTTAAAAATCAATTAAAAATACTTAAAAATAATGTTTTTAAAGATAGGAAATAGCCTTAAACTCACAAAAATATATCTAAAAATCCTATTAAAATTATTAATAAAATTCACTCATTTACTATATTTTCCGTTATTATTTAGGTTAGTTAATTCTCGTTGTTCAATTCTTCCAACTCGTGCGCATCTCACCGTCTCCAACCAAACGTACCCAATGTGAGTGAATCTTTACAAATTCCCCGTTTTAATCACGTTTTTGGGGTGTATCATGTGTCTTGCCATTTATTATATTTAAATCATTGTGCATACATCATATCATGAACAAAGGTTTATTCAGCTTGTTTCAACTGTTTGTGTGGTTATTGTTTAGATTTAATTTATTATTTTCAGTACATGCAATTTCATAGGCCCCCGCTCCCCATTACATTATGAGCATGGAGCATGTTCCCCATTACATTATGAGCGTGAACCTGGCTGCCAACATACGATCGGCTCCGTTTGATTGAGCCTTGATCGCACAGACATTTATCATTTTCAGTACATGCAATACGATCGGCTCCATTTGATTGAGCCTTGATCGCACAGTTTCATTCATGTTATATATTTATGCAAGTTGATATGTTATGGTATGCTGTTGGTTTGTTATTGTATGTTATAGTTTGTGGTTGTTATTGCTACTGTTTGATTTTGTACATTTGCTCATTTATGATTATTGCACAATTTTTCCTTGATAAAATAACAAGAAAATCAATAATAAATATTTAAACAAGGTTCACTCGCCAACTTATGTTGACCTAAAAACCCCCATTTTTACACATGATACAGGTGAACCAGCTGCAGCAAGAAACACCTAGGATTGGATTAGAAGAATAAACTGATTTAGAGCTCGGATTGTTTAGTTTGGTTATTTTCCTTTGTATTTGTATGGACATGTTTGGATTATTGAGAATGTAATTTTGACTTTAATAAATATGAAACATATTAGTAAATATCATGAGCTTTGGTGATAACCCAATTATGCCCCGACTCTTATTCCGCTGCGGGTCGGGGTGTGACAGATTGGTATCAGAGCCATGACTATAGGGATATAGGATAGGTTATTAGACCCTTAGAGCCTATACTATAGTTGATTAGAAATTTTTAAGATTTTTGTGTGTTACATGCAAAATTCATGATGTTTATATGTTTTATGTTTAATGTTACATTCAATATTATGCAAGCATGTTCATAAGTACATATTAGTATATAATGCCTATCATGAATCATATTCTCATAACATATCATACCAATGAAAGCACACATCACATCATTATCATGATTGTTTTTACAACGATTTTTGTATTTTCAAATCACATCAAAGTGAGTTCCCATGACGGGCATGTAGTAACTGGAAGGGTACAAGTACCGGTAGTCGGAACGTCCTGTCTAGGTTGGCATTCGTATAAATACAAAATAAAGGACCAGTTTGCCTACCTGGGGACTAACGATGAGAGTACGAAGTACCTATTAGGCCAAAGCATGCTATACCAAACGTCGTGTGAGCTAACCCCACTTTGACTTGTCATTGTGTCTACACCTGGACACATTCCGACCATACATCTCGTAAACATATTTCATGGTTTTCATTCGGGTGATGCAAGTGTTAAATCGCCAATACTAATGTGAATCCTACCAAGCCAATAGACATGGGGGCCCACATGACTATATAGGTGAAGGTATGGGGGACATTTGAGGCCCAACATTAGCAAACCCAAGACATCCTATGGATGTAGTTGCATTATTGATATTTATGTTATTTTCATTTTCTTTAAGACACATGACACCTAAAAAGACTCCATAAACTCACAATCTTCTTATATATGTTCCTGTAGATGTCGGCTAGACAACAACGAGGGGGATAAGATCAGGAAGGTCTCACGAACGTTTGGCCGCACAATCGCGAAACAAATGGCCGCGGTGCTTCCTGACATTGTGGTTCAAGTACAACAAGCTCTCGCCACAAATCCCACTAATCCTCCTCAGCAAGAAAACCAGGACATCAGCAACCCGTCTACCAAGAAGTGCTCATATAAACATTTCAAGTCTTGTGATCCTCCTAAATTTGAAGGGACTGAAGGTGTCACTGCTCTCCTCCACTGGTTTGAGGAAATGGAAAACACCTTCCTCAACTGCGATTGTCCCGATGATCGCAAGGTTCAATACGCGACCGGAAGACTCTTTGGGGTAGCTCTTACCTGGTGGAATACTGAAAAGGGTAAGAGGGGAATTGAAGAGGCTATGGCCTTAACGTGGGAGGAGTTAAGGGAAATCATGACTAGGCGGTTCTGTCCTAGGAGTGAGATTAAAAAGTTGGAGGACGAATTTCATTATTTGAAGCAAAAGGAGGGAGATCATACTTCCTACACAATTAAAACAAGCTCGAACATATGGGAACATGGGGTATTGGGGTTGTTGATATGTTTGGATCATGTTTTGAGTAGGGGGTGAGGTTTGGTTTTGAGGGGTGCGGCAAACCTTGCTCAAATGACCATAGCGTCCACAATTCGCACATAGTCGACAAGGTAAGGTAGATGGATGGTGATAAAAACAGGTGTTACATTGAGGGTGAGGTCCAAGGTAAGGTTTCTTATTTGGGTAAGTTGAGTTGGGTGCTACTTGAGTGATTGGGATAGCTTGGAGGGGTACGGCTTGTGAGGCTGGTTGATTGCGTTGGGTGACAGCGAAAAGTTGCCCATCTCGTTTTCTCTTAGAAATGGGTTGAGAAGGGGATTCGGTTTGGGTGGAGTTTGAGGTTTCAGTTGATGCTTTATCCTTCTTCTTCTCCTCCTTGACGTCTTTATTCCGTATGCGGTTCTCGGTGAGCTCTGTAGCTAACTCCATTGCTGCTTCCAAAGTTGCAGTTGTGGTACTTATTACAGAGTCTTGAATTTTTGAAGGAAGACCTCGAATGTAGTGCTCGATCAAACGGTAAAGAGGAGTGAACAAGTTGGGAACCATTTGATTTAACTCGAGGAATCTCTTGTTGTATGTGGTGTGGTCGCCTTCCTTTTGTTTCAAAGAATAGAACTCATCCTCCAATTTCTTGATTTCGCTTCTTGGGCAAAACCGTCTTGTCATGATTTCCTTCAACTCTTCCCAAGTCAAAGTCATAGCATCTTCAACACCTCGTTTGGCCTTCTCTGTATTCCACCATGTAAGTGCTATTCCAAGTAAACGACCAGTAGCATATCGCACTTTGCGATCATCGGGGCAATCGCAATTTAGAAAAGTGTTTTCCATTTCTTCAAACCAATGGAGGAGAGCGGTGACACCTTCAGTCCCTTCGTATTTTGGAGGGTCGCAGGATTTGAAATGCTTGAAGGTGCATTTAGTGGTAATTGGCGGAGGGTTGACAACATTTTGATCTTCTTGATTGACGGGATTAGCGGTAAGGGCTTGTTGAACTTGAACTACAATGTTGGGTATTACGACAGCCATTTGTTGAGCGATTTGGGCAGCCATGCGCTCGCGGGCTTTTCCTGCTCTCATCTTCCTACGAGCGGAATTAGAAGACATATACAAGGAATACATATCAAGAGTATGAGTTGGATGTTTTAGGGATCATGTGTCGTATTTAGGAATGAACATTCATAAAATAAATATAGAATAATAAATCTACTATATCCATAGGATGTCTTGGGCTTTGCTCGTAATTGGGTCTTGCATGCCGCCATACTTCACCTTCATAATCATGTGGGCCCCCATGATTACCGGGTTTTTCATATGGTTCGCATGTGTTAGCCTGGTTACGTACACTAAAACCTGGAGAAAATCGAGAAATATGTATGTAACGTATGATATTCGGAATGTATCCAGGTGTGGACACGGTGACACCTCAAAGTGGGGTTAGTTCGAACGACGTTTGGTGTGGCATGCTTTGGCCTAATAGGTCCTTCGTACTCTCATCGTTAGTTCCCCAGGTAGGCAAACTGGTCCGTTATATTGGATTTATACGAATGCCAACCTAGACAGAACGTTCCGACTACCGGTACTTGTACCCTTACAGTTACTACATGCCCGTCGCAGAACTCACTTTGATGAGATTTGAAAAATGAAAAATGCGACAATCTTGAATAACGGAAGTATGAAGATGATTTGAATATGTGAACATTGAAATATGTATGATGAATAGTGTATGCAATTATGTATGTTTGACTGTAAGTATAATTCACTATGTATTACAAAATGTAATATTGGAAGTGTTTGCATGCATTTGTGTATGTAATAAATATGAAAGAAATAAACATCATGAGTTTGCATGTAACCACATAAACAATTAAAATCTAATCAACTATAGTATAGGCTCTAAGGGTCTAATAACCTATCCTATATCCCTATAGTCAAAAGCTCTGATACCAATCTGTCACACTCCGACCCGCAGCGGAAAAGGGTGATCGGGGCATGATTGGGTTTTCATCAAAGCTCATGACATTTATTATAATGTTTCATATTTATTATTACAATTTTAAAGAAGATCATACAATCAAATCATACAAGTACAACATGTTCTATACATCTTTCTAGCCTTCATTATTTTTCTTCTAAGACACTTTTCCTATGTTTTCCTTGCTTCATCCTGTCCACTGTATCATGTGTAAAAATGGTTTTTGGATCAACAAAAAGTTGGCGAGTGAATCCTATGAAAAACATTTAAACGTGTTTATTGTATTGATTATAAAATAAAGTGCATAACCACATATGAGTAAATGTGGATGTAAATTTATTCACAATACACATAATATTAAATATTGCACACACATACAACAATTGATTGTTTTGAGGCACGCGTTGTTCAACTCGTCTCCCACGAGGAACTGATGGGCCTAATGAATGAGTTTTGAGGCACGCGTTGTTCAACGAACTGATGGGCCTAATGAATGAGTTTTGAGGCGCGCGTTGTTCAACTCGTCTCCCACGAGGAACTGATGGGCCTAATAAATAATTTGCATACAACCTGACAATATGTAATACATAACAACAAACAATATTTACATTCTAAGTTTAGATCATATAATGGTATAGCACGAGTTTGAATAAGCGAATTAATTTAAGCGACACATGATACACCCCAAAACATGAATAAAAAGGGGAATTTGTAAGAATTCACTCACATTGGGTGCGTTCTCTTGATGATGTTGGATGCGCACGAGTTTAGAGAGTTGGTCGACGAGGAATAACTAACCTAGATAATAACGAAAAGGTACGGTAAATAAGTGGATTTTATTAACAATTTTAATTGGATTTTTAGGTTTATTTTAATGAGCTTAAGGTCTCTTTCTAACTTTAAAAATGTTATTTTTAAGTATTTTTAATTGATTTTTAAATAAAATAAATAAATAAAAATATAAAAAAATGTTGACTTTTTGGGTTGACCGTTGACCGTTGACTTTGACTGTTGACCGGTACGGTCTTGTGTAAGTATGCGCTAGGTGAGACTCGAACCCGTGACCTCCCGTACGCGTGCACGCAGCTCTACCAACTGAGCTACGTGTCTAACCCGAAATATTTCTGTTTTTAATTATATTTATACGCTATTTAGTTTAATCAGAATTTATTCATTTTAAAAAAAGGTGTTAATTATATCGAATAACAGGTCTCGAACCCGGGACCTGTGATTCAACGTTGCACACAGTCCACCGCTGGACTGTGTGTCTAACCTGGTTAATATAATGGTTTTTATTATACTTAACATCTTCTAGTGAGTTAACCCGGTTCGGTTTTAAAAAGAGCATTTTTATTTCAGAGAGTGAGGTTGGGTCAGGGATCGAACTCGAGACGTGTGATAGTTGTTTGCACACAGTCCACCGCTGGACTGTGTGTCTAACCCGTTTATATAACTTGTTTTAATTATACTTATACACTGATTACATATTTCAGGATTTGGCTCTTATAAAAAGGCATTTTATTTCAGTGACGAACACAACAGAACTCGAACCCGGGACGTATGCTTTAAAATCGCACACAGTCCACCGCTGGACTGTGTGTCTAACCCGAGATATAACCCGATTTATATTAAATATATACACAATCTAAAACCTCATCTTCTTTGTTAAACAACCCAGAACTCCCAAACCCGTTTCGATTCATAATTCAATCCCTTTAGTAAATTGTAAATAACTACACAGGAGATTAATAAAAATGAAAGAGATTAGGTGTAAGATATACCAAACAGAGATCCCCTGTTTCTCCGGCGAGATTCCGATGACAGCAGGTTATTCCGGCGACGTGTAGTTTGCGGCAGAGAATCTTCAGGAAGTTTGAGGTGATTGTGGGTGACTTCGGTATGTTCTCTAGATGTTCTGTTTATAAAGTAAGGCAACAGAGGTGAAATGGGTTCGGTTTTCCGGCGACTTGCAGAGAATTCCGGCGAGTTGTTCTTGCTGAATAGGGAATTGCAGAGAGGTTTTCAGAGCGAATTAGAGAGAGTAAGCTTGATAAACTCGCGAGCTCCAATGATGAATAAAGTATAACTCGGATTTAACTACATTTTCGGTTTCGAATTTAAAATCATGCGGTTACGGTTTGACGATTTGAATGAGTGGCTTTAAGGTTTTTCAGTTATAACCGACGATGATGTTAATTCATCCGTTAAGTCAATAGAAACCGTCAATGATTGGCGATATCGTCGGGATTTCCGACGAGAGTGATTTGGGCGCGCTGAGTGACTGAATTCGACTTTGAGTTTTATTATATGTATTAATTGTTTCGATATCAACAAGTAACCAAGTGGCGGAGTGGTGTGTTGGCTGTTTGATCTTGAGAGTGACACGGGTTCGAAACCCGGCATCAGCAATTTATTTTTATTTCATTATTTATTATAAATTTTCAATTATAGATTTTAAATTCTAATATATTTATTAATTATGTATTGTTTAAAATTTGTTTGAACCCAAAACATGCAACGAAAATTTTAACTGGATGTTCGGTTAATAAACGAAGCGGGTTTGGTTAACCCGGTTTTTGACGGATGTTACATAAAAATGCCTAAAATGCCCTTTTTGCGCATAAATTGATTCTGAAACATGACGAACATATAATATGAGTTATAAACTGATATGGTAACACAATAAACATGTTTTGGCATATTGTACTTATCATAGACCAATTCGATCATCCGATGCCACCTATACGCGTACGGTTGAATTATATAGCATAGTTTTGTATAAGTTAGCCAAATCCGGTCAAAACCATTCCAAATCAATTCTAATAAGAATGTTTGGTTATTTGACCTATATTGTATGAGTCATTATAGTCATGAGGGCTTAGACCACATTCTACCCGGTCTCCACTTAATCTAGCGAACCGTGCCTATTTATTAAAATTATTTATGAAAATGATATCACTTTGTCCAAAGTTATTTATGAAAATGATATACCAAATGGTATAAAATGATTTTGAAAAGATTTTCAAAACGTGTTGGTTAATTGAATTTAACAGCGAAAGCTAACGTATTTTCAAAAGATTAAGCGCAAGTTTAATAGCAAATATGGAATAGGCTGGAGCTGCTCGGTTGATGCATATTGGAATTTACGACTCCACACAAGGCCTAGTAGTCTTAATATTCATTTTATTATTTCCAATCCGCATGTGGATCTTTTAAGTACACTTTCACTCTGTATATTTATTTCGAACATTTCAGAAACTTGTACTTGGTAATATTATTTTATAATCCCAAGACTTCCGCTGAGCTATATGTGAATATTTAGGTCAATAATCACACATAAACCCAAAGTTCGGGCCCAACGGGAAATCAGGGTGTGAGAGGTTGGTATCAAAGCCAAAGTGTCACACCCCGACCCGCAGCGGAAAAGGTGATCGGGGCATGATTGGGTTATCATCAAAGCTCATGACATTTATTAAGCGTTTCATATTCATTAATACAAATTAAATGGAAATTTACAATGATTGCTACAACATGATGTAACTAACAATCTAAACTTCTTTGTTCTCTTCTAAGGCATATCCTATGTTTTCCTTGCTTCAACCTGTTCACCTGTATCATGTGTAAAAAGGTTTTTGGATCAACATAATGTTGGCGAGTGAATCCTATGAAAAACATTTGAACAATTTATTTAAATTGATT
This sequence comes from Scalesia atractyloides, assembly GCA_947069175.1. Classification (NCBI taxonomy): domain Eukaryota; kingdom Viridiplantae; phylum Streptophyta; class Magnoliopsida; order Asterales; family Asteraceae; genus Scalesia; species Scalesia atractyloides. The sequence continues at coordinate 84,342,165 of CAMTDV010000016.1, forward strand.
ATGAAATATGTGCACAACCAAACATGAGTAAAATTAGATGTAACTTGATCAACAATCATAAGATATTAAATGAAACACTCATGAACAATAATGGAACAACTAGAGGCACGCGATGCTCAACTCGTCTCTCACGAGGAACTGAGGGGCCTGATGAATGAATTGCATAGACATGATAATATGAATGACACAACTACAAACAATATAAACTCAATGAAACACACATGAACAATAATGAATTTGAATTGAAGCACGCGATGTTCTACTCGTCTCCCACGAGGACTGATGGGCTTAATGTATGAGTTTCATATAATTTGACAAAAGGAATATAAGTAAATCACAACAATAAAACAATCTAAGTTTAAGTCATGATGTGGTATGGCACAAGTTTAAATAAAATAAATTAATTAATTTCATAACACATGACACACCCCAAAACGTGTAATTTAAAAGGGGGAAATTGTAAGATTCACTCACAGTGGGTGCGTTCGGTTGATGACGTTGAATGCACGCGAAGTGGTTTTAACCACGAGTGAGATTTAACCTAGATAAATCGCATTATGGTTTGGTAAGTAAACGGATTTTATTATACTATTTTAGTAGGATTGTTGGGTGTATTTTTGTGAGTTTGAGGCTATTTTCTAACCTTAAAAATGTTATTTTTAAGTATTTATAATTGATTTTTAATTAAAATAATTAAATAAAAATAATAAAAAAATTTATTTTTTTCTGACCGTTGACCGGCCCGTTGACCGTTGACCTGACCATTGACCGGTTCGATGGCATATTATTGTGCGCTGAGTGAGGCTCAAACCCGAGACCTCTCGTACGCGTGCACCAGCTCTACCAACTGAGCTACGTGTCTAACCCGTTATATATCTGATTTTAATTATATATATATATTAATTAGATTAAACCGAATTTCATTTTATTTTAAAAACATTTTAAGCGAAACGTTCTTGCACTCCACAGGTCTCGAACCCGGGACCTGTGGTTTAATCCAACACACAGTCCACGCTGGACTGTGTGTTCAACATGTTATATCATTCGATTTTTATTATACTTAAATACTAATTAGTTATTTCCTTTTCTGCCTTATTTAAAAAGAAAAGATAATTGTCCGAGTCGGTGCTGAAGACCGGACTCGAACTCGTGACCTGTGATATAAACAAACACACAGTCCACCGCTGGACTGTGTGTCTAACTTGGTTATTATTCCGGTTATCAATATACTTAACATATATCTGTGGCGACTCCGGTTCAGTTAAACAAAAAAAAATGGTTTTTATTAAGGCAGCGTGTGTGAGACGGGAATCGAACTCGAGACCTTTGCATTATATGTGCACACAGTCCACCGCTGGACTGTGTGTCTAACCCGAGTAATATCCTGATTTATATTAAACTTATATGATAACAATACATCGTCTTCTTCACTGAAATATCACCAGAAATCGGAAATCGACTGGTTCGAGTTTTATTCAAGTTTCATTAGCGAATTACAGTCCATTAAGGTGAGATAAATGAGAAAAGAAAAGGAAATTGAGCGGAGAGGTATACCGACTGGACTCTCTGTTTTCCGGCAGAAAACTCCGGCGACAGAATTCACCTCCGGCGACGTGTTCCTTATAGCAGCGAGTCTCCGGAAAGCTTATAAAGGGCGTGGGTAACTCCGGTATAAACTCAGGGGCTCAGTAAGGCTCGGCAATGGGGAAAACGGTTTTCCGGCGATGAGCAGAGAAATTCCGGCGAGTGGAATTACGCCGAGAAAAGGTGTGTTTTTGAGCGAAAAGGTTTGTCGTCGGTTGAGGGTGAATTTATAGGGGAAAATCGAAATGCACTTGGTCTGATTTCCGACTGTATTCGTTGATTTAAAATTTCCGGCGGTTATAGAAAAGTGTCGCGGACTTCAAACATCGGTTATAACCGATGTATTGTTAATGGTTTACGTTATAACTGAAAGTGGTGTTAAAACTCGCGAGATTTCCGGGATTCCGACGACTGAACCGTTTGGGCGCCGGTTTTGAATTCGTAACGTCACTTTATGAATTAAATGATTCTATTATTTAACAAACGGAACAAGTGGCGCAGTGGTTTGTGTGTTGAGAGATAAGTTGCTGAACTGACTCGGTACAGACCCGGGTTCGAAACCCGGCAGAAGCAAATCATTTTTATTTTGCGATTTTTGACAGTTTTTCAAAAACTAAATATATATTCCCGTATAATAATTGATTACGGATCGTTTAAAAATATTTTGGGCATTTAATTCGCAACGAAAATTTTGACTGACTGTTCGGTTGATAAACGGAGCGGGTTTGGTAAATCCGTTTTTGACGGATGTTACAGTATCCCCTGCTTTTTAGAAATTTCGTCCCGAAATTTAAATAATGATATATTTTGACTAAAAGGATGATGATGTTTTGTTTGACAGTTGCATGCTTAGAAAAATAAAGGTTTAAGTTTTTGTTCGAGGCGGTAACGTTCCTTGTAAGGGTTAGGTACCCTATTCAGGAATCGCTTTTTGTTGCCTACTGTATGAATATTGATAAACAGGAATGATTCGCTAAAAATGATATCATGCATAAGAGTTTAGATACGTTTGGGAAAATATGGTTATATCCTAAGGCAAAACTTCTAACACTACAATCTACATGGAACATAAATAAAAACACAACAGCTGATATTTGAACATAAGTAAACACAACAGCTAATATTCAAACATGAATGAACACATCAGCAAATATTTGAACATGAATAAACACAACAGCAAACATTCGAACATGAATAGACACATCAGCGAATATTTGAACATGAATAACACAACAGCAAATATTTGAATCCACATTCTGATAGCATATATGTTTGAATGGTGGAAGTTCCTCTCTCGTTTGTTATGATGGAGAGGTTAGTTTATGTAGAAATGGATCACAATCCAATCTCTTTAAATAGCATGATGATGTAAATGTAACACAAATTCCAACCAAGGCAATACTAAATCCTACATGGAACTTCTCATAACCGCCTGATAATGCCTCTGATCCTTTGGCAAGAATACTTATATATAGGAAGTACCAGCGGCGTATCCACCATATTCTTGCCAAATTTTCATTAGTTTTATCTACAAGTTATGATTGGTTACCAAGAAACTAATAAATCCTACATAGAACTTCTCATAACCGTCCGATAATGCCTCTGATCCTTTGACAAGAATACTTATATATAGGAAGTACCAGCGGCGTATCCACCATATTCTTGTCAAATTTTCATTGGTTTTATCAGTGAATTATGATTAGTCCTATAACTCTACAACCAATACAACAAACATAAAATACTGAAATGAAATATATCTGTGCGATCAAGGCTCAATCGAACGGAGCCGATCGTACTGCATGTACTGAAAATGAAATGGATGTGCGCTCAAGGCTCAATCAAACGGAGCCGAACGTATTGAATGTACTGAAATTGAAATTGTGTGCTCAAGGCTCAATCGGATGGAGACGAGCGTATTGCATGTACTGAAAATGAATAACTTAACCACACAAACAGCCTATGCATGGAACCTCTCATAACCGCCTGATAATGCCTCCGATCATTTGACAAGAATACTTATATATAGGAAGTACCATCGGCGTATCCACCATATCCTTGTCAAATTTTCATTGACTTCATCCGCAAGTTATGGTTAGTTCGATGCGACTCTACTACAAACACCACAACCACAAGATACTGATAATGAAATTGTCTGTGCGCTCAAGGCTCAATCAAACGGAGCCGAACGTATTGAATGTACTGAAATTGAAATTGTGTGCTCAAGGCTCAATCGGGTGGAGCCGAACGTATTGAATGTACTGATATTGAACAACTTAATCTAAACAACCATCACACAAACAGCCTATGCATGGAACCTCTCATAATCGCCTGATAATGCCTCCGATCATTTGACAAGAATACTTATATATAGGAAGTACCATCGGCGTATCCACCATATCCTTGTCAAATTTTCATTGACTTTATCCGCAGATTATGGTTGGTTCGATGCGACTCTACTACAAACACCACAACCACAAGATACTGATAATGAAATTGTATGGGCGCTCAAGGCTCAATCAAACGGAGCTGAACGTATTGCATGAACTGGAAATGTAAATTGAAATGTGCGCTCAAGGCTCAATCAAACGGAGCCGAGCGTATTGCATGTATTGAAACGTAAAATGAAATAACCGATCAAGGCTCAAACAAACGGAGCCGATCGTGCGGGCACGCCCTGATCAACCGCATAATAAAATGGGGATCAAACTCAACCTCGATGGATGGGGAGCTGCGGCCTCGGCAAAAGCATATACTGAAAACAATATATAATATATAATATACCATAATTACTCTAACAGTCTACACATGTGATAAAGAAAAACATAAAACTAAACAATAGGAGTTGAATCTGGATCTTCGGCGAAGAGGACTAGCTGAGTATCTTCATCTGGGCCGTCATTATCTTCGACAGGGTTGGCGTTGATATTGAAGACTCTTCCTCTTGCTGATGGCATAGTGGTTGGGTTTTCTTGGTTTACTTGGTTAACTGGGTTTGATTGGGCTTGAGTGTTGATAACATTAACCAATTGAGGGCATGTGTTTCTAAAGTGGGTAGGATCGCCACAATTGAAACAAGCTCGAGCATATGGGAACATGGGGTATTGGGGTTGTTGATAGGCTTGGGCCATGTTTTGAGTAGGGGAAAAGGTTTGGTTTTGAAAGGTGCGACAAACATTGCTCAAATGACCATAGCGTCCACAAGTTGCACATAGACGACAAGGTAGGGTAAGGGGATGGTGATAAAAACAGTTGTTGCATTGAGGGTGAGGTCCAAGATATGGTTTCTTATTTGGGTAAGCTGAGTCGGGTGCCACTTGGGTGATTGGGATAGCTCGGATGGGTATGGCGTGTAAAACTGGTTGATTTCGTTGGGTCGCAGCGAAAAGTCGCCCGACTCTTCTTCTCTTAGGATTGGGTTGAGAAGGGGATTCAGTTTGAGTGGAGTCGGAGGTTTCAGTCGATTCTTTATCCTTCTTCTCCTCCTCCTTGAAGTCTTTGGTTCGGATTCGGTTCTCGGTGAGCTCTATTGCTAGCTCCATTGCTGCTTCCAAAGTTGCAGGCTTGGTACTTATCACAGGGTCTTGAATCTTTGACGGAAGACCACGAATGTAGTGCTCGATCAAATGGTAGAGGGGGGTGAACATGTTGGGAACCATTTGATGTAACTCGAGGAATCTTTTGTTGTAGGTGATGTGGTCTCCTTCTACTTGCTTCAATGAGTAAAATTCATCCTCTAACTTCTTGATTTCGCTCCTTGGGCAAAATCGTCTGGTCATGATTTCCTTCAATTCGTTCCAAGTTAAGGACATAGCATCTTCCACACCTCGTTTGGCCTTCTCTGTGTTCCACCAAGTAAGTGCTATCCCATATAGTCGACCGGTAGCATAACGCACTTTGCGATCATCAGGGCAATCGCAATTTAGAAAAGTATTCTCCATTTCTTCAAACCAATGGAGGAGAGCGGTGACGCCTTCAGTCCCTTTGTATTTCGGAGGGTCGCATGATTTGAAATGTTTGTAGGTGCATTTAGTGGTATTTGGGGGAGAGTTGAAAATGTTTTGGTTTGCTTGATTGACAGGATTATTGGTAAGTGCTTGTTGAACTTGGATTACAATATTGGGTATTACGGCAGCCATTTGTTGAGCGATTAAGGCAGCCATGCGCTCGCGGGCTTTTCTTGTTCTCGTCTTCCTACGGGCGAGGTTAGAAGACATCTACAAGAAATACATGACAAGAGTATGAGTTGGATGCTTTTGGGTTCATGGGTCGCATAAGGAATGAACATTCATAAAATAATTATAGATAAATAAATTACTACATCCATGGGATGTCTTGGGTTTTGCTCGCTGTTAGGTCCTTCATGCCGCCATACTTTACCTGTGTAATCATGTGGGCCCCCATGAATACCGGTTTTTCATATGGTTAGCACGGTTTCTGCCTGGTTGCGTACACAAACACCCGTAGAAAATCGAGAAATATGTATACAACGTGTGATATTCGGAATGTGTCCAGGTGTAGACACGGCGACACCTCAAAGTAGGGTTAGTTCGAACGACGTTTGGTGTGGCATGCTTTGGCCTAATAGGTCCTTCGTACTCTCATCGTTGGTCCCCAGGTAGGCAAACTGGTCCGTTATATTGGATTTATACGAATGCCAGCCTAGACAGGACGTTCCGACTACCGGTACTTGTACCCTTCCAGTTACTACATGCCCGTCGCAGAACTTACTTTGATGAGATTTGAAAATTGCACAAAATCTTTGGATAATGAGAGTATGAAAATAAATTGAATACATGAACATCGATCTATGTATAATGAATATGTATATATGTATGATGAATATGTATATAAGCATGTATGTTTGACTGAAATGTAAACAAATATGAAACAAATAAATATCACAAGTTTGTATGTAACCATCTAATCAATTAAAATTTAGGCAGACTATAGTATAGGCTCTAAGGGTCTAATAACCTATCCTATATCCCTATAGTCATGGCTCTGATACCAATCTGTCACACCCCGACCCGCAGCGGAAAAGGTGATCGGGGCATGATTGGGTTATCATCAAAGCTCATGACATTTATTAAGCGTTTCATATTCATTAATACAAATTAAATGGAAATTTACAATAAAGGTTGCACAACTGTTCTAACTAACAATCTAAACTTTCTTGTTCTCTTCTAAGGCATATCCTATGTTTTCCTTGCTTCAACCTGTTCACCTGTATCATGTGTAAAAGGGTTTTTTGGATCAACATAATGTTGGCGAGTGAATCCTAGGGAAAACATTTGAACAATTTATTTAAATTGATTATGAAATATGTGCACAACCAAACATGAGTAAAAATTAGATGTAACTTAATCAACAATCATAAGATTTAAATGAAACACTCATGAACAATAATGGAACAATTTAAGGCACGCGATGCTCAACTCGTCTCTCACGAGGAACTGAGGGGCCTAATGAATGAATTGCATAACCATGATAATATGAATGACACAACTACAAACAATACAAACTCAATGAATACACACATGAACAATAATGAATTTGATTTGTAGCACGCGTATTCTACTCGTCTTCCACGAGGAACTGATGGGCTTAATGTATGAGTTTCATATAATATGACAAATGGAAATAAGTAAATCACAACAATAAAACAATCTAAGTTTAAGTCATGATGTGGTATGGCACGAGTTTAAATAAATAAATTGAATTAATTTTCATAACACATGACACACCCCAAAACGTGTAATTTAAAAAGGGGAAGTTGTAAGATTCACTCACAGTGGGTGCGTTCGGTTGATGACGTTGAATGCACGCGAAGTGGTTTTAACCACGAGTGAGATTTAACCTAGATAAATCGCATTATGGTTTGGTAAGTAAACGGTTTTATTAAACTATTTTAGTAGGATTGTTGGGTGTATTTTTGTGAGTTTGAGGCTATTTTCTAACCTTAAAAATGTTATTTTTAAGTATTTATAATTGATTTTTAATTAAAATAATTAAATAAAAATAATAAAAAAATTTATTTTTTTCTGACCGTTGACCGGCCTACGTTGACCGGTTCGATGGCATATTATTGTGCGCTGAGTGAGGCTCGAACCCGAGACCTCTCGTACGCGTGCACGCAGCTCTACCAACTGAGCTACGTGTCTAACCCGTTATATATCTGATTTTAATTATATATATATATTAATTAGATTAAACCGAAATTCATTTTATTTTAAAAACATTTTAAGCGAAACGGTCGTGCACTCCACAGGTCTCGAACCCGGGACCTGTGGTTTAATCCAACACACAGTCCACCGCTGGACTGTGTGTTCAACATGTTATATCATTCGATTTTATTATACTTAAATACTAATTAGTTATTTCCTTTTCTGCCTTATTTAAAAAGAAAAGATAATTGTCCGAGTCGGTGCTGAGGACCGGACTCGAACTCGTGACCTGTGATATAAACAAACACACAGTCCACCGCTGGACTGTGTGTCTAACTTGGTTATTATTCCGGTTATCAATATACTTAACATATATCTGTGGCGACTCCGGTTCAGTTAAACAAAAAAATGGTTTTTATTAAGGCAGCGTGTGTGAGACGGGAATCGAACTCGAGACCTTTGCATTATATGTGCACACAGTCCACCGCTGGACTGTGTGTCTAACCCGAGTAATATCCTGATTTATATTAAACTTATATGATAACAATACATCGTCTTCTTCACTGAAATATCACCAGAAATCGGAAATCGACTGGTTCGAGTTTTATTCAAGTTTCATTAGCGAATTACAGTCCATTAAGGTGAGATAAATGAGAAAAGAAAAAGAAATTGAGCGGAGAGGTATACCGACTGGACTCTCTGTTTTCCGGCAGAAACTCCGGCGACAGAATTCACCTCCGGCGACGTGTTCCTTATAGCAGCGAGTCTCCCGGAAAGCTTATAAAGGGCGTGGGTAACTCCGGTATAAACTCAGGGGCTCAGTAAGGCTCGGCAATGGGGAAAACGGTTTTCCGGCGATGAGCAGAGAAATTCCGGCGAGTGGAATTACGCCGAGAAAAGGTGTGTTTTTGAGCGAAAAGGTTTGTCGTCGGTTGAGGGTGAATTTATAGGGGAAAATCGAAATGCACTTGGTCTGATTTCCGACTGTATTCGTTGATTTAAATTTCCGGCGGTTATAGAAAAGTGTCGCGGACTTCAAACATCGGTTATAACCGATGTATTGTTAATGGTTTACGTTATAACTGAAAGTGGTGTTAAAACTCGCGAGATTTCCGGGATTCCGACGACTGAACCGTTTGGGCGCCGGTTTTGAATTCGTAACGTCACTTTATGAATTAATTGATTCTATTATTTAACAAACGGAACAAGTGGCGCAGTGGTTTGTGTGTTGAGAGATAAGTTGCTGAACTGACTCGGTACAGACCCGGGTTCGAAACCCGGCAGAACAAATCATTTTTATTTTGCGATTTTTGACAGTTTTTCAAAAACTAAATATATATTTCGTATAATAATTGATTACGGATCGTTTAAAAATATTTTGGGCATTTAATTCGCAACGAAAATTTTGACTGACTGTTCGGTTGATAAACGGAGCGGGTTTGGTAAATCCGTTTTTTACGGATGTTACAGTATCCCCTGCTTTTTAGAAATTTCGTCCCGAAATTTAATAATTGTATATTATCTGACTAACAGATGATGGTGTTTTGTTTGACAGTTGATGCTTAAAAAATAAGGGCTTTAAGTTTTTGTTCGAGGCGGTAACGTTCCTTGTAAGGGTTAAGGTACCCTATTCAGGAATCGCTTTTTTGTTGCCTACTGTATGAAGTATTGATAAGCAGAAATGATTTGCTAAAAATGATATCATGCATAAGAGTTTAGATACGTTTGGGAAAGTATGGTTATATCCTAAGGCAAAACTTCTAACACTACAACTTTATGGAACATAAATAAAAATACAACAGCTGATATTTGAGCATAGGTAAACACAACAGCTCATATTCAAAAATGAATAAACACATCAGCAAATATTTGAACATGAATAAACACATCAGCAAATATTTGAACATGAATAACACATCAGCAAACATTTGAACATGAGTAAACACAACAGCAAATATTTGAATCCACATTCTGATAGCATATATGTTTGAATGATGGAAGTTCCTCTCTCGTTTGTTATGATGGAGAGGTTAGTTTATGTAGAAATGGATCACAATCCAATCTCTTTAAATAACATGATGATATAGATGTAACACAAATTCCAACCAAGGCAATACTAAATCCTACATGGAACTTCTCATAACCGCCTGATAATGCCTCTGATCCTTTGGCAAGAATACTTATATATAGGAAGTACCAGCGGCGTATCCACCATATTCTTGCCAAATTTTCATTAGTTTTATCCACAAGTTATGATTGGTTACCAAGAAACTAATAAATCCTACATAGAACTTCTCATAACCGTCCGATAATGCCTCTGATCCTTTGACAAGAATACTTATATATAGGAAGTACCAGCGGCGTATCCACCATATTCTTGTCAAATTTTCATTGGTTTTATCAGTGAATTATGATTAGTCCTATAACTCTACAACCAATACAACAAACATAAAATACTGAAATGAAATATATCTGTGCGATCAAGGCTCAATCGAACGGAGCCGATCGTACTGCATGTACTGAAAATGAAATGGATGTGCGCTCAAGGCTCAATCAAACGGAGCCGAACGTATTGAATGTACTGAAATTGAAATTGTGTGCTCAAGGCTCAATCGGATGGAGACGAGCGTATTGCATGTACTGAAAATGAATAACTTAACCACACAAACAGCCTATGCATGGAACCTCTCATAACCGCCTGATAATGCCTCCGATCATTTGACAAGAATACTTATATATAGGAAGTACCATCGGCGTATCCACCATATCCTTGTCAAATTTTCATTGACTTCATCCGCAAGTTATGGTTAGTTCGATGCGACTCTACTACAAACACCACAACCACAAGATACTGATAATGAAATTGTCTGTGCGCTCAAGGCTCAATCAAACGGAGCCGAACGTATTGAATGTACTGAAATTGAAATTGTGTGCTCAAGGCTCAATCGGGTGGAGCCGAACGTATTGAATGTACTGATATTGAACAACTTAATCTAAACAACCATCACACAAACAGCCTATGCATGGAACCTCTCATAATCGCCTGATAATGCCTCCGATCATTTGACAAGAATACTTATATATAGGAAGTACCATCGGCGTATCCACCATATCCTTGTCAAATTTTCATTGACTTTATCCGCAGATTATGGTTGGTTCGATGCGACTCTACTACAAACACCACAACCACAAGATACTGATAATGAAATTGTATGGGCGCTCAAGGCTCAATCAAACGGAGCTGAACGTATTGCATGAACTGGAAATGTAAATTGAAATGTGCGCTCAAGGCTCAATCAAACGGAGCCGAGCGTATTGCATGTATTGAAACGTAAAATGAAATAACCGATCAAGGCTCAAACAAACGGAGCCGATCGTGCGGGCACGCCCTGATCAACCGCATAATAAAATGGGGATCAAACTCAACCTCGATGGATGGGGAGCTGCGGCCTCGGCAAAAGCATATACTGAAAACAATATATAATATATAATATACCATAATTACTCTAACAGTCTACACATGTGATAAAGAAAAACATAAAACTAAAACATAGGAGTTGAATCTGGATCTTCGGCGAAGAGGACTAGCTGAGTATCTTCATCTGGGCCGTCATTATCTTCGACAGGGTTGGCGTTGATATTGAAGACTCTTCCTCTTGCTGATGGCATAGTGGTTGGGTTTTCTTGGTTTACTTGGTTAACTGGGTTTGATTGGGCTTGAGTGTTGATAACATTAACCAATTGAGGGCATGTGTTTCTAAAGTGGGTAGGATCGCCACAATTGAAACAAGCTCGAGCATATGGGAACATGGGGTATTGGGGTTGTTGATAGGCTTGGGCCATGTTTTGAGTAGGGGAAAAGGTTTGGTTTTGAAAGGTGCGACAAACATTGCTCAAATGACCATAGCGTCCACAAGTTGCACATAGACGACAAGGTAGGGTAAGGGGATGGTGATAAAAACAGTTGTTGCATTGAGGGTGAGGTCCAAGATATGGTTTCTTATTTGGGTAAGCTGAGTCGGGTGCCACTTGGGTGATTGGGATAGCTCGGATGGGTATGGCGTGTAAAACTGGTTGATTTCGTTGGGTCGCAGCGAAAAGTCGCCCGACTCTTCTTCTCTTAGGATTGGGTTGAGAAGGGGATTCAGTTTGAGTGGAGTCGGAGGTTTCAGTCGATTCTTTATCCTTCTTCTCCTCCTCCTTGAAGTCTTTGTTTCGGATTCGGTTCTCGGTGAGCTCTATTGCTAGCTCCATTGCTGCTTCCAAAGTTGCAGGCTTGGTACTTATCACAGGGTCTTGAATCTTTGACGGAAGACCACGAATGTAGTGCTCGATCAAATGGTAGAGGGGGGTGAACATGTTGGGAACCATTTGATGTAACTCGAGGAATCTTTTGTTGTAGGTGATGTGGTCTCCTTCTACTTGCTTCAATGAGTAAAATTCATCCTCTAACTTCTTGATTTCGCTCCTTGGGCAAAATCGTCTGGTCATGATTTCCTTCAATTCGTTCCAAGTTAAGGACATAGCATCTTCCACACCTCGTTTGGCCTTCTCTGTGTTCCACCAAGTAAGTGCTATCCCATATAGTCGACCGGTAGCATAACGCACTTTGCGATCATCAGGGCAATCGCAATTTAGAAAAGTATTCTCCATTTCTTCAAACCAATGGAGGAGAGCGGTGACGCCTTCAGTCCCTTTGTATTTCGGAGGGTCGCATGATTTGAAATGTTTGTAGGTGCATTTAGTGGTATTTGGGGGAGAGTTGAAAATGTTTTGGTTTGCTTGATTGACAGGATTATTGGTAAGTGCTTGTTGAACTTGGATTACAATATTGGGTATTACGGCAGCCATTTGTTGAGCGATTAAGGCAGCCATGCGCTCGCGGGCTTTTCTTGTTCTCGTCTTCCTACGGGCGAGGTTAGAAGACATCTACAAGAAATACATGACAAGAGTATGAGTTGGATGCTTTTGGGTTCATGGGTCGCATAAGGAATGAACATTCATAAAATAATTATAGATAAATAAATTACTACATCCATTGGATGTCTTGGGTTTTGCTCGCTGTTAGGTCCTTCATGCCGCCATACTTTACCTGTGTAATCATGTGGGCCCCCATGAATACCGGTTTTTCATATGGTTCGCACGGTTTCTGCCTGGTTGCGTACACAAACACCCGGAGAAAATCGAGAAATATGTATACAACGTGTGATATTTGGAATGTGTCCAGGTGTAGACACGGCGACACCTCAAAGTAGGGTTAGTTCGAACGACGTTTGGTGTGGCATGCTTTGGCCTAATAGGTCCTTCGTACTCTCATCGTTGGTCCCCAGGTAGGCAAACTGGTCCGTTATATTGGATTTATACGAATGCCAGCCTAGACAGGACGTTCCGACTACCGGTACTTGTACCCTTCCAGTTACTACATGCCCGTCGCAGAACTTACTTTGATGAGATTTGAAAATTGCAACAAAATCTTTGAATAGTGAGAGTATGAAAATGAATTGAATATATGAACATTGATATATGTATAATGAATATGTATATATGCATGTATGTTTGACTGTAAATATAAACAAATATGAAACAAATAAATATCACAAGTTTGTATGTAACCACCTAATCAATTAAAATTTAGGCAGACTATAGTATAGGCTCTAAGGGTCTAATAACCTATCCTATATCCCTATAGTCATGGCTCTGATACCAATCTGTCACACCCCGACCCGCAGCGGAAAAGGTGATCGGGGCATGATTGGGTTATCATCAAAGCTCATGACATTTATTAAGCGTTTCATATTCATTAATACAAATTAAATGGAAATTTACAATGATTGCTACAACATGATGTAACTAACAATCTAAACTTCTTTGTTCTCTTCTAAGGCATATCCTATGTTTTCCTTGCTTCAACCTGTTCACCTGTATCATGTGTAAAAGGTTTTTGGATCAACATAATGTTGGCGAGTGAATCCTATGAAAAAACATTTGAACAATTTATTTAAATTGATTATGAAATATGTGCACAACCAAACATGAGTAAAATTAGATGTAACTTGATCAACAATCATAAGATATTAAATGAAACACTCATGAACAATAATGGAACAATTAGAGGCACGCGATGCTCAACTCGTCTCTCACGAGGAACTGAGGGGCCTGATGAATGAATTGCATAGACATGATAATATGAATGACACAACTACAAACAATATAAACTCAATGAAACACACATGAACAATAATGAATTTGAATTGAAGCACGCGATGTTCTACTCGTCTCCCACGAGGAACTGATGGGCTTAATGTATGAGTTTCATATAATTTGACAAAAGGAATATAAGTAAATCACAACAATAAAACAATCTAAGTTTAAGTCATGATGTGGTATGGCACAAGTTTAAATAAAATAAATTAATTAATTTCATAACACATGACACACCCCAAAACGTGTAATTTAAAAGGGGGAAATTGTAAGATTCACTCACAGTGGGTGCGTTCGGTTGATGACGTTGAATGCACGCGAAGTGGTTTTAACCACGAGTGAGATTTAACCTAGATAAATCGCATTATGGTTTGGTAAGTAAACGGATTTTATTATACTATTTTAGTAGGATTGTTGGGTGTATTTTTGTGAGTTTGAGGCTATTTTCTAACCTTAAAAATGTTATTTTTAAGTATTTATAATTGATTTTTAATTAAAATAATTAAATAAAAATAATAAAAAAATTTATTTTTTTCTGACCGTTGACCGGCCCGTTGACCGTTGACCTGACCATTGACCGGTTCGATGGCATATTATTGTGCGCTGAGTGAGGCTCGAACCCGAGACCTCTCGTACGCGTGCACGCAGCTCTACCAACTGAGCTACGTGTCTAACCCGTTATATATCTGATTTTAATTATATATATATTAATTAGATTAAACCGAATTTCATTTTATTTTAAAAACATTTTAAGCGAAACGTTCGTGCACTCCACAGGTCTCGAACCCGGGACCTGTGGTTTAATCCAACACACAGTCCACCGCTGGACTGTGTGTTCAACATGTTATATCATTCGATTTTTATTATACTTAAATACTAATTAGTTATTTCCTTTTCTGCCTTATTTAAAAAAAAAAGATAATTGTCCGAGTCGGTGCTGAAGACCGGACTCGAATCGTGACCTGTGATATAAACAAACACACAGTCCACCGCTGGACTGTGTGTCTAACTTGGTTATTATTCCGGTTATCAATATACTTAACATATATCTGTGGCGACTCCGGTTCAGTTAAACAAAAAAAATGGTTTTTATTAAGGTAGCGTGTGTGAGACGGGAATCGAACTCGAGACCTTTGCATTATATGTGCACACAGTCCACCGCTGGACTGTGTGTCTAACCCGAGTAATATCCTGATTTATATTAAACTTATATGATAACAATACATCGTCTTCTTCACTGAAATATCACCAGAAATCGGAAATCGACTGGTTCGAGTTTTATTCAAGTTTCATTAGCGAATTACAGTCCATTAAGGTGAGATAAATGAGAAAAGAAAAAGAAATTGAGCGGAGAGGTATACCGACTGGACTCTCTGTTTTCCGGCAGAAACTCCGGCGACAGAATTCACCTCCGGCGACGTGTTCCTTATAGCAGCGAGTCTCCGGAAAGCTTATAAAGGGCGTGGGTAACTCCGGTATAAACTCAGGGGCTCAGTAAGGCTCGGCAATGGGGAAAACGGTTTTCCGGCGATGAGCAGAGAAATTCCGGCGAGTGGAATTACGCCGAGAAAAGGTGTGTTTTTGAGCGAAAAGGTTTGTCGTCGGTTGAGGGTGAATTTATAGGGGAAAATCGAAATGCACTTGGTCTGATTTCCGACTGTATTCGTTGATTTAAAATTTCCGGCGGTTATAGAAAAGTGTCACGGACTTCAAACATCGGTTATAACCGATGTATTGTTAATGGTTTACGTTATAACTGAAAGTGGTGTTAAAACTCGCGAGATTTCCGGGATTCCGACGACTGAACCGTTTGGGCGCCGGTTTTGAATTCGTAACGTCACTTTATGAATTAAATGATTCTATTATTTAACAAACGGAACAAGTGGCGCAGTGGTTTGTGTGTTGAGAGATAAGTTGCTGAACTGACTCGGTACAGACCCGGGTTCGAAACCCGGCAGAAGCAAATCATTTTTATTTTGCGATTTTTGACAGTTTTTCAAAAACTAAATATATATTCCCGTATAATAATTGATTACGGATCGTTTAAAAATATTTTGGGCATTTAATTCGCAACGAAAATTTTGACTGACTGTTCGGTTGATAAACGGAGCGGGTTTGGTAAATCCGTTTTTGACGGATGTTACACAAAGTTTGAGCGAATTAAACACTAGACTTTTGTGTCTAAGCTCAAATATCACAATATCATATTCCTTAGACTTTTCCGAGTCTAGGCATTAACCTAAGGCCACTCATATCTATATTAGTTATTGATTTTATATTTGACAGGTAACCTATGCTTCCCAGGAGACGTGGAACATGAAAAAGGTCCCATGAGGGGAGGACCGTCATGACTATTACCATTACCCTCACATAACTCAGAACATTCCCAACATTCTAGCGAGTCACATTCATCACAACCTCTAGACACTCACCCTGACCATTCCCGTACCCACTCACACCATGATTTATTTAACCCAACTCAATATATAAATTCACCTCACCCTAGTCAAAACAAGTAGGACAACAACTTCGACCCAGAGATGCCGCCATCGGAACGAACATACATCCCATAGAACTATATAGCGACACTGCATCATATGCAGGGTCACCCTACCAAGGTCCTGATGAGTGGGACCAATACTTCAATCAATTTACTTTCTACTGTACCCTTGAACATCAACCTCAAACACCTCCTTATCCGCCTCCTAAAATTCTGCCACCTCCACAAGAGGACGTGCAAAAGGAGCGAAAACAACCACCACCGCAACCATGGAAGCCTCACACCGGCGCACGAATGTAAGTACGTGCCGGGCAATGGTCTAGATCACTTACACTAATACCCCCAACTTATCCAACCATACCAGAGGACCCCCAAATGGGTGGAACCTCTAACCCTACTCTTACGGTTGAGCCACCTCAACCACCACAAACGAGCTGTGATAACCCTATTCCAACTTATCCAAATGTAACCGAATATGATAATCCTTATACAACAACCTCTACCTATTAGGCTCTGTCGTACGACCCCTATTTACAGGCGCTCATCCAAAATGCATTGTACCCACCTCCATTTCCTTATACTTACCAACACCCGGGCGTACAAACTCCGGATATCCATACACAGTCCTTCCCCAACCAAAACCACCACAACATCAATTGCCAATTGAGGCTAGTAACCAAGCATTGGAACGAGTGAAACAAATCAACGATTAGCCGAGAAGATTGAACGGAGGACTAGTAAGATATTCAAGAAACTCTCAAAGATTGTGAAAGGAAAAAGAGATGATTGAAGATTTTATATTATCTTTCATTTTGTAATTTTATGTCCAAAAGTCCTTTATCGATATTGTATCATGATCTCCTTCCAAAACTCCATTGTTGGACAAGTATTGCAACTTATTCTATGAAATTTTAGATTATCTTTTATTTTCTTTTCTTAATTATTCAAATGTTTGTCTTCGATGTTTAATTCGAGCTTTAATTGATCTGCCTGAACTCAACAAAATATTCTTAATGGTTTGAAGCCATATGACAAGCCTAAATTATTGGCAAATATTAATGGCGGTTATGACAATGTGGTGCACACCGACCAAAAAGGTGGAGGAGATATCTCCAAGCCTTATAGCCCTTTGTGGTCAAATGAGACCATGGCTAAATATTATCAGTTATGTAAAAGATCTAACCATTAAGACATAAATTCATTGATTATTCCCATTTGACATTCAATGTAATGTTTAAATGATTTGCGCTGAGCAATAAATTAATGTTAACCTGTAGCCCAAACATTGATATAATTGCAAGCCGAAATTCCGGTGGTGCTGATAATAGACATGACAATGTGGAGCCTGTCTACCGTGAGGACGAGGGAGATAACCTTCTATCCCTAATTGTTGCTGAAGTCAGCAGCTATAGCTGATTTTATGGCTAAGATTAAAAGGCCAGGTCCAACACATTCTAAATCCTCATCTATCCCTCCATCTTCCATACATAAAACAGAGAGTTCACATTATTCCTCGACTATGAGGAGTGAATCGAAAATGTGATGCCAAGAAAGAAATCCAACATGCTAAAGAATGGTGTTCTTACAAGTACTTTGTCTCCTACAAACCTTGCGACTTCACGGGGGAGAAGGGAGCTATAGATGCCATGAAATGGCTAGATGAGATGGAAACTGTGGTGGAAATCAGCGGTTGTGCTGATAGAGGTGTTATCTCACTCCTTCAAGGGCGATGCTTTAACATGGTGGAAAGGCATGATACAATGTACGAGGAAGGTATCCTATATAATATGAGTTGGTCCAAGTTTGTGAACCTAATCAAAGAAACCTATTGCCCTCCTCACGAGGTCGAAAAGGTGGAGTCTGATTTCTTGACTCTTACCATGAGGAACATGGACTGTCGAAAGTATGTCTCAGACTACAATTTTCTGTCCCGATTAGTTCTATATTTGATTACTCCTGAGCCTAAATGCATTGCGCGTTTCATTGGTGGTTTGGCACTTGAAATCAAAAGAATGGTGAAGGCCTCCAAAGCCACTACCTTCAGATCCATTGTGGATCTATCTCTCTCACTAACTCAGGATGTAGTGAGATTGAGGTCAATCAAAGCTGACATTGACGGAAAATGAAAGCGCGAGGATAACTGATTCCAAGGCTCAAAGAAAGGAAAGTTTGGTTCCAATAAGAACCTTCAAAGGTCTAATGATGACAGACCTGAGTGTAAGACATGTGGAACGCGACGCTAGGGACAGTGTCGGATACAACAACAACTAAAACCATGTGGCATCTGTAAGAGGACTGGCCATAAGTCTCATGAATGTATAGATCTAAAGAATGAGGTCTGCTTCAGATGTGGTGAGAAAGGCCACATAAGGACTAGTTTTCCACACGTGCAACTAATGGAAACACTAAACCTGTGGAAGCGAAGAAGTCAAATGCTAGAGCTTTCCAGTTAACCGCAAGGGAGACGATAATGACACGAATGTTACAACAGGTATGTTTCTTGTTAATAACATTTATGCATGTGTCTTGTTTGATTCTGGAGGTGATATATGTTTGTTAGACCACAAGTTTAGTGAACTATTAAAATATGCCCATAAGAACTTTAGAACATCCATATGAAGTAGAAATGGCAGAGGGTACAATCGAATTAGCTTCCAAGATTCTTGAAGGATGAGCTATATCCATTAAGAATCATCCCATCCCTATAAGTCTCTTACCTATGACTCTTGTGGGATTCGATATAGTCTTAGGCATGGATTGGTTATCCCATAACCAAGCCCGCATTGTCTGCGATAAAAGATGATCGAAATCAAATCCCCGTCTGGCGAAACGCTCATCATTCATGGAGATTGTCACTACAGGTTTCCAAAAAAAGCCTCCTTTCTTAAAGCATCTAAGTGTCTGAAGAGAGGATGTGTCATTTACATGGAACAGGTGATAATAGATTCACTAAAACCCAAGATAGAAGATATACCAGTCATTTCTGAATTCCATGAGGATCTACCTGGATTACACCCAGAGAGGCAAGTCGAGTTTAGGATCGACATATTTCCTCGGTCAGCTCCACTGGCTAGAGCTCAGCACTGCTTGGCGCCAAGTCGCCAACTAGGATGAAAGAGTTGAAGGCGCAACTTGAAGAACTTCTTGAGAAAGTTTTCATACAACCTAGTTCATTCCATTGGGGAGCTCCTATCGTTTTTCTTAAAAAGAAAGACGGTTCAATGTGGATGTGCATTGATTAGCGTGAGCTGAATAAGATAACGATCAAGAATCATTATCCCTTGCCAAGAATTGACGACCTATTCGAACAATTGAAAGGATCAAGTTTCTTTTCTAAGATTGATCTTCGTTTTGGTTATCATCAACTGGATGTCAGAAGCGAGGATGTTCCAAACGCTGCCTTTAGGACCATATACGGACATTATGAGTTCCTGGTTATGCCATTTAGACTTACTAATGCTCCAGCAGCTTTCATGGATGTCATGAATATAGTCTGCAAACCTTATCTGGATAAGTTTTCATTGTCTTTGTAGACAACATACTTATCTATTCTCGTAATAAGAACGATCACGAGAAACATCTTAGATGTATTCTTGAATTATAAAAGCAAGAGAATCTTTATGCGAAATTCTCTAAGTGCGAGTTTGGCTTAGAGAGGTCCAATTCTTAAGACACATGATTAGTGAACGTGGTATCCAAGTGGATCCACCTAAGATAGAAGCAATCATGAATTGAGAAGCACCCAAAACCCCATCTGAAATTCACAGTTTCTTAGGGTTAGCTGGTTATTATAGAATGTTCATCGAGAACTTCTCAAGAATAGCCACTCCCTTAACTGTCGTAAGAATGCTAAGTTCGACTAGGGGCCAAAACATAAAGAATCCTTTGAGATTCTTAAACAAAAATTAAGTAATGCCCCAATGTTATCCTTACCTGAAGGAATTGAAGACTTTATAATCTACTGTGATGCTTCACACACAGGATTAGCGTGTGTACTGACGCAAAGAGGCAAGGTGATCGCCTAAGCGTCATGACAACTCAAAGTGCATGAAAAAAATTAGACCACCCATTGTATTTACACTAAAGTTAGGGAAACGTTACCTATATGGTACAAAATGTGTGATATACACCGATCATAAAAGTCTCCAGCACATATTTAATCAGAAGGATTTAAGTATGAGACAACACCGTTGGATGGAAACACAGGATGATTACGAATGTGAGATTCGTTATCATCCTGGCAACGCAAATATCGTTGCTGACGCCTTGAGCCATAAGGAAAGAGTTAAACCTATTAGGGTCCATGCCAAAAAAAATTGAACTTTGAACTAGTTTGAGTGAGAAAGTGCTAGAAGTTTAAAGGCAAGCTTTATTAGAAGCAAATGTTTCTAATGAAGGATTAGGTGGAACTGTGGACTAGTTAACACCAGGAAGTGATGCAATCTTGAGATTCAATGACATAATCTGGGTTCCATAACTCAAAGACATAATTCTTGAGGAATCACATAATTCCAGATATTCGGCACATCCTGGAGGAGATAAAATGACCTAGATTTGGAAAAGAACTATGGTGGATAGGTATGAAGAAATACATAGCCACCTATGTAGCTAAATGTCTGACGTGTTCACAAGTTAAGCCTGAACATCAGAAACTGTCAGGACTACTACAACAACTTGAAATTCCCACTTGGAAATGGTAACAATGGAACTGATTACCAAATTACCAAAGACTAAATATGGAAATGGCACGATTTGGGTCATAGTCGATAGACTGACTAAGTCAGCCTACTTTTTGCCAATTAAGGAAACTTTTCGTTCCGATAAATTAGCTCAGTTATATGTGGATAATATTGTATCTCTTCATGGAGTGCCAATATCCATAGTATCTGATAGAGATACTAGATATACATCTCATTTCTGGAAAAGTTTCCAATAATCTTTAGGAACGTGTTTAAATTTTGGTACGGCTTACCATCCACAGGCTGATGGTCAGAGTGAGGGTACAATCCAACCATTGGAGGACATGCTGAGAGCATGTGTCATTGATTTGGGTGGTAGCTGGGATGATCACATATGACTAATCGAATTATCCTATAATAATAGTTACCATACAAGTATCAAGGCCGCTCCATTTGAAGCCTTGTACCGCAGAAAGTGTAGAATGCCCGTCTTTTGGGCTGAATTTGGAGAAAGCCAACTGTCAGGACCTGGGATACTCCTTGAGAACACAAACAAGATTATACAGATCCTTGATAGGCTCAAAGCTACCCGTGATAGGTAGAAGAGCTATCCAGATAATAGGCGGAAACCTCTTGAGTTCCAAATTAGGGACAAAGTATTATTGAAAGTGTCACTGTGGAAAGGTGTCTTGAGATTCGGAAAGAAATGCATGTTAAGCCCCCGATATATTGGACCATTCGAGATAATCGAATGTGTCAGTTCAGTTGCTTATAGATTAAAGCTACCTGAGGAACTCAGTGGAATCAATGACGTATTCCACATATCTAATTTAAAGAAATGTCTAGCTGATGCGTCGATAGCAATGCCACACCATGATGTGTAGATCGATGAAAACCTGAGGTTCATTGAGAAACCTATTTCGATCGAGGATCAACAGGTTATAAAGCTCGGAAAGAAAATTGTTCCCATCGTGAAAGTTAAATGGGATTCCCGTCATGGCCCGAAATATACATGGGAGGTTGAAGCAAATATGAGACAAAAGTACCAGTATCTATTCGAATAAATCTTGAGGACGAGATTTCTTTTAAGGGAGTGAGGATGTAACACCTCGGAAATTTCTAACGAATAATATGGCAACATGTGTCCAATCAACTCTCAAATATTTCTTGTAAGTTGGACGAGAGGGACCAATATTGTAAAATTGTGGAAAGATGAAGGTTTGGGGGTCATATATGGAATCAAAATTTTTTGCCTCTGATGGTCCCTTACGGTTCGTAAGGATGTTTGAATATCCGTGGGCGTGCAGTGTCCCTTACGGATCATATCCAGACCCTTACGTTCCGTAAGGGTTCTCGTTGGCAAAATGTTTAGTTGGCACTGTAGCCTGCTCTCTTGTGCCAAGTAGCACGATTTGTGCCACCTTTCTCCTCCTTCCTACACATGTTGAGACACTAATCAACAACTCATAACTCCAGGAGAAACTTGTCTTGATTTGGGGGTTTGAACGTTATTATAAATAGGTGATCAAATTCACCATTTGAACTTGCACCTTTCATAATTCTTTCTCTCTTACTTTGGAGTTGCTTTTGCATGAAAGGGGCCTCCTACTTGAAGCCTAATCTTCCCTTGAACACTTTTAAGTGTTCTTCTTCAGTCTTGTTTCATTTATAGGCTAGTTATTAGCCGAAAGTCAAGCAAATTGACTTTTGATTTGACTTTCGGTTATGACCATTTTGATCAAGCCAAAGTTCGAATCAAACATGGCTACGTGATCATAATAATGTAGGTGTTAATCCCCTAAGAGGGCACCTTCTGAAGATCAAGTCAAGTTGGTCAAATGACGGGTCCAAGTTTTATGAAATATAAGTAAAAAACGGTGATTTTCGTAATTAACGATAAATGAACTTCTAAGTATCGAAAGCTTAAATTTTGACACTCTATTAGTTTATATAACATATTAGGACATATTAGATCATGTCTAACCCGTAATTTCTTGCTTAAAGCTTGGTTCGCAACCAAAAGTCAAACAGTTTGACTTCTGCTTTAACTTTCGATTCTGACTCGTTTAGGATAGTTTAGCTACTGATTTGAGGTTGTAGTATGATCGTATTATTGTAGTAAATAACCCCTAAGGGTTATACCTTCTGATGATATCGTTTGTCGGGTTTTATGCAAAGTCCACACATTATGCCTTAAAATGCCCTTTTGCGCATAAACTGATTCTGAAACATGACGAACATATAATCTGAGTTATAAACTGATATGGTAACATAATAAACATGTTTGGGCATACTGTACTTACCATAGACCCATTCGGTCATCCGATGCGCCTATGCGCATACAGTTGACTTATAGAGCATAGTTTGTATAAGTTAGCCGAATCCAGTCAAAACCATTCAAAATCGGTTCTAATCAAAATTTTTGGTTATTTGATCCATATTATATGAGTCATTATACTCGTGAGGGCTTAAACCACATTCTCCCCGGTCTCCGCTTAATCTAGCGGACCGTACCTATTTATTATAAATTAACCAGTCTAAGTTATATGACTTGAATAAGACACGTTAACATTCTAACGGATCATAGTTCCGTTCATTCCAGACTAAGAGCCTCCAGTAAATTGTGCATGTATTAGTTGTATTGATTAACGGTTTTGCTAAAAACATCTTTGATTTGTAAATATAAGCTCAGATATATACTGTTAGCCTGTTTTCCATATATGGGCTTGGGATACGACACTAGCCGCTTGGTCAGGTATGGGATCAATGATGAAAGATGTCTAAAATCCAAATAACCTGTTTTAATCCGTTATGCTTGTTAACTAAACATTGGGGGTTAATGGGACCATGTCCTGGATATCCTCGACTCACTTAATTGCAAGTGACAATGACCTAAGCACGGGGTGTAGGCATACAGCTGACAGACGCTAAAGCTATTATACTTTTATTGAAAAGTAGCGTGTCGGTTAATCATCTATCAGAGTTTAGTTCTGGGTCCCAAATGTATTGATAAGTATGTAATACTGGTACAAGAGATATCACTTTATCCCAAGTTATTTATGAAAATGATATACCAAATGGTATAAAATGATTTTGAAAAGCTTTCCAAAATGTGTCGGTTAATTGTATTTACCAGTGAAACCTGGCGTATTTTCAAAAGACTAAGCATAGGTTTAATAGCAAATACGGAATCTAGAGCTGCTCGGTTGATGCATATTGGATTTGCGACTCCACGCAAGGCCTAGTAGTCTTAATATTCATTTTATTTTGAACATTTCGGACACTTGTACTTTTTAATAATATTTTATAATCTCAAGACTTCCACTGTACTATATGTGAATATCTATATCAATCGTCACGCATTAACCCCAAGTTCGGGCCCACCGGGAAATCAGGGTGTGACAGGTTGGTATCAGAGCCAAAGTTTGAGTGAATTAAACACTAACCTTTTGTGTCTAAGCTCAAATATCACAAGAGCATATTCCTTATAATTTTCCAAGTCTAGGCATTAACCAAAGGCCCCTCATATCTATATTAGTTATTGATTTTATATTTCACAGGTAACCTATGCCGCCTACGAGACGTGGAGTGGGGAAAGGTCCCATGCGGAGAAGACTGTCACGACTTTTACCATCACCCTCACGTCACTCGGAACATTCCCAACATTCGAGTGAGTCACTTTCATCACAACCCTCTAGATACCCAGTCTCACACCATTCTTCTCATTCACATCACTCTCACCATTCCTGCTCCCAGTCACACCATGATTCATTTAACCAAGCTCAAAATATAAATTCACCTCATCCTAGTCAAAACCGGCTAAATAACAACTCCGACCCAGAGATTCCTTCGTCCGGGACGAACATACATCCCATAGAACTATCTAGTGACACTACATCATATGCAGGGTCACCCTACCAAGGTCCCGATGAGAGGAACCAATACTTCAATCAAGTTACTTTCTATCATACCCCTGTACATCAACCTCAAACATCTCCTTATCCACCTCCTCAAACTCCGCCACCTCCACAAGTGGATGTGCAAATGGAGTAGAAGCAACCACCGCCGTAACCAAGGAAGCCTCGCACCGGCCACGAATGGCAGTACGTGCCGGGCAATGGTCTGTATCCCTTCCACCACTACTCCCAACTTATCCAATCATACCAGAGGACCCCCAAATGGGTGGACCCTCCAACCCTACTCTTACGGTTGAGCCACCTCAACCACCACCTACGAGCTAGGATAACCCTATTCCAACATATCCAAATGTGACAATATATGATAATCCTTATACAGCAACTCTACCGATTATAACTAATTGGCTCCGTCTTACGACCCTATTATAGGTGCTCATCCAAAATGCATTGTACCCAACTCCCTTTCCTTATAATTACTAACACCCAGGCTGTACAAACCCCAGAAATCCATACCCAGTCGTTCTGCAACCACAACCACCACAACATCAATTACCAATTGCGGCTATTAACCAAGGATTGTAACGAGCGGAACAAATCCAACGACAAGCAAATAAGAATGAACTGAGGACTAGTAAGATATTCAAGAAACTCTCAAAGATTGTGAAAGGAAAGAGAGATGATTGAAGATTTTATATTATGTTTCATTTTGTAATTTTATGTCCAAATTTCCTTTATGGATATTGTATCGTGATCTCGTTCCAAAATTCCCTTGTTGGACAAATATTGTAACTTGTTTTATGAAATTTTGGATGATCTTTTATTTTCTTTTCGCAATTATTCAAGTGTTCGTCTCGATGTTTAATTCGAGCTTTAATTGATCTGCCTAAACTCAACAAAAATCTTCTTAATGGTTTGAAGCCATATGGCAAGTCTAAATTATTGGAAAATATTAATGGCGGTTGTGACAATGTGGTGCACTTTGACCGAAAAGGTGGAGGAGATATCTCCAAGCCTTATAGCCCTTTGTGGTCGAATGAGACCATGGCTAAATATTATCAGTTATGAAAAAGATCAAACCATTAAGACATAAATTCAATGATTATTCCCATTTTACAACCGATGTAATGTTTAAATGATTTGCCCTGAGAAATACATTATTGTTGACCTATAGCCCAAACATTGATATAATGGCAAGCCGAAATTCAGGTGCTGCTGATAATAAACATGAAAATGTGGAGCATGTCTACTGCGAGGATGAGGGAGATAACCTTCGATCCCTGATTGCTACAGAAGTCAGCAAAGCTATGGCTGATTTTATGGAAAATTTCAAAGGGCAAGGTTTAACACATTCTAAATCCTCATCAATTCCTCCATCTTCCATACATAAAACAAAGAATTCATATTATTCCTCGAGTGTGAGGAGTGAACCGAAACCGTGTTTCCAAGAAAGAAACCCAACATGCTAAAGAAGGGTGTTCTTACAAGTACTTTATCTCCTTCAAACCACGTAACTTCACGGGGGATAAAGGAGCTATATATGCCATGAAATGGCTAGATGAGATGGAAACGGTGGTTGACATCAGCGGTTGTGTTGATAGAGATGTTATTAAGTATGTATCTCAGTCCTTCAAGGGCGATGCTTTGACATGGTAGAATGCCATGATACAATCTACGGGGAAGGTATCCCTGTATAACATGAGTTGGTCCAAGTTTGTGAACCTAACCAAAGAAACCTATTGCCCTCCTCACGTGGTCGAAAAGGTGGAGTCTGATTTCTTGACTCTTACCATGAGGAACATGGACTATCAAAAGTTTGTCTCCGACTACAATTCTCTGTCCCGATTAGTTCCGTATTGGATTGCTCCTGAGCCTAAATGCATTGCGCATTTCGTTGGTGGTTTGGAACCTAAAATTAAAGGAATGGTGAAGGCCTCCAAACCCACTACCTTCAGATCCACCATGGATCTATCTCTCTCACTAACTCAGGATGATGTGAGATTGAGGTCAATCAAAGCTGACATTGACGGAAAAGGAAAGCGCGAAGATAACTGCTTCCAAGGCTCAAAGAAAGGAAAGTTTGGTTCCAATAAGAACCTTCAAAGGTCTAATGATGGCAGACCTGAGTGTAAGATATGTGGAACGCGACGCTAGGGACAGTGTCGGACAGAACAACAACAGAAACCATGTGGTATTGATGTGCGCAAAATGCAACATATAAATTTCATCAAACAAGGCATAAAATTAACCCTTTTTCGGTACTAATGTTGGAAAAAGTATGTTTCTTGGTTTACTTTTAAATTACATGATCAAAAGAGCTTAAACGAATAAAAGGGAGAAATTAACAGCAGAAACCAACACAAATACAAAGAAGAAGGACTGACACAACTTGCCGAACCCCAATTCACATCGAAAACAACACAAATGTAGAAGCCAGAAGCTTTGGCACAGGGCCATGCCCACTAGGCATGGGGCCGTGCCCAATAAAGATTCTCTGTAGAAAAAGACAACAGCAAAAGACAACAGACACAAGGTCGTGCTAAACCCAACACAGGCCGTGGATAACTCTAAGATTCGCAGAATCTTGATAGCACATCAAGTACACTGGCCACGGGGCCGTGCTATGACACCACGGGGTGTGTTAGTACACAGACCTAACATCTGCAGTTAATGAAGGGAGAGAAAATGACCACCATGGGGTCGTGCCTACCCTTTGTTTCCAGCTCTAAATAAAGGTGCTTGGCTTTGGAGAAAGACATCCCTTGGCAAACCACGTCTCTCACACTTGCCATCAGTCCACCACCACTACAACACAAACACCCACCACTATCATCCATCTTTCATCTTTTAGAGTGTGCAGTTGTCTCGGGATCCAAGAACGATAGTAAGAGTTCTTGTCAAACAAAGGCCATGCTTGGCTAAATCTCTTACATCACTTGGTGAAGACGAATCTTTTATGTTTTACTATTGATTTCCAATATTTGGAAACTTTTTATTTCGGTATGTATTAATTAAATTAAGAACTAGTTTTTTTTATATTGAAAGTGAACTTTGGTTAAACATTTCTTCATGTCTTGTTGATTCATTCATTCATTCGTGTCATTACGGTCTATATAAAGCGTGTTAACTGCCTGGAAGGGGGTTAGAAGGGTGTTTGGGTAAAGTTTTGTCTCGTTTAGTGTATAGATTCTGTGAGTACTTGGTTCAAGCCTATTAGGACTTTCCTTGATGCAGATCGCATCAAATTGGGGGAAGTAAGAATGGCTTGAACCCCTTATAAATGAACTACTATTAAAGTTTTATCCTGTGACAACCGGTAATTAACGCCTCCTAATTACCCAAATAAAAAATGTTTGAGGCAATAATAAGTAGTGTTTAAGGTACGTATTAACTTAATTAGGCTATTGGAGTGCCTAGGAACGCCTATCTAACCTTATAGTGCGCGTATGGTGATTTTTGGGAAATCTGCTGAGCGTTAAACGATAACGAACTGATGCCGTACAAAATACTGACAACGCTGACAAATACGAAGTTTATACATATAACTTATACCTAGGGATTTCATCTTGTGAAATTATCACGCTTTCGAACGGCACAAAATGCAAACGTGAACGAAAAACACGGAAACAATAACGCACCAACACTCAACAGCAAAACGAAAGCACCGGGCTCGAGTTACGCTTAGATATTGATATATTATGATATATATAGCTTCGATTTTTTATTTGTTATATTCATAATTAAAACTGGATCGAAAACAATTTAGAAACGAGAATCAAAGCATTTACGCGATTTTAGCGTAACCGACAAATGTGCGCGCCTAATATCAACACCCGACCTAACTTTAAGTGTTTTCGACTTTAAATATATCCTTTACGACGTTTTAAGAAATTCGGGAATGAGAACGGGCCTTGTAAACGCTATTGGGCTACCAAAACGACGAGAAACACGCTAACGGGCCTTGGGCCCGACCCACTTAAAAACCGTACCTATATATAAACTTCCTTATCTCCTTCATCTTCATTGTTTTTCCTAACCCTAGCCCCCATCTCTTTTAATTTTCTCTGCAAATCAAACACCCAAAAGAGAACAAATCACAATCACCTCTTAACTCCCACTCTCTTCTCTCTAGATAATCGGCCACCCCAGGTGGCGTACGGCGGTGGCAGCAGGGCCACGATGGGCCGGAGATGCAAGAAACACCACCACCACAAGCGGCGGCGCTGTGGTGGGTGGCGTTGGGTGGCTTAGTTAAAACGAGAAAAAGAATGACGAGGGAGAGAGATCGTTGAAAGAGAGAGAGTAGCAGGAGAGAGAGATCGAAGAAGAAAAGGGGGTGGCCAGCCACCACTCGTGGCGGCGGCGTCCCGCGGAGCAGCAGCAGCGACGGATGGACGGCGGAGCCGTCTGGTCGGCAACCAGAAACGCCGGCGGTGGTGATTGGGTGCTCGGTTCAAGACCAGAATAGCTTCGGGTGTTCAAGTTTGATTTAGCTCAGCTTTGATACACTCGGTTCAGATCCAGTCGAGTCACGGTTCGTCTTCGGGTTAGATTCGTGGCTCGGGTCAGACTCGGTACAGGTTGGTTCAACTCGGTTCAATACGGTTTGGCTCGGTTTAGAACGGTCCAACTCGGTTCGACTCGGTTCAGTCTCCGAGTCAACTCAGTTCAACCAACTCAGAGTTGGAACAGGTTCGGTTCGGTTAGTCTTCGAAGACACCAGATTTGTTTCGGGTCAACTATGGTCAATATGGTCCACGGGTCAGATGTGGTTCGGTTCGTCTCAAGCTTGGCTCGGTTCAACGGTCAAACCGAGTCAAAAACTGGTCAACATCAAATTTGTTCAGTCAACAACAATCAACACGGGTCAAACGCAGTCAACCCGGTCAACTGTCGGGTCAGCTGGTCAGCGCAAGACCCGGTAACACCATAACGACGAAAACTTTATTATATTGTTTATCTATTTTATATTATACGCGACCCGAGCTCGACCATCGTACCATAGTTTATACATTAGTGACTTGTTACAATTTTGGCGAATCTAACGAAAATTTATACATATATTGTTTGTTGAAAAATTGTTGAGTTTTGATAAATTATCGACACTTTAGTTATCGGGTTATTCCAAAAACAGAGGAAAATCTGCCCGATTTTCGTAAAAACCCGTAACACGACGCGTATTATATTCTCAAATGACGCCTATCGAGGTTCAAATGCTTATATAAAAATAAGTACAAACGTATATTTATTTTGGCGACAAAATGTAAGTATAGATCTATTTTGATGACACTTATAACATACAAAACAAGTTGATACGTTTCAACGAATATGGCTTTCAAATTAACGATATTCTCAGAGTTTATAATTCAAAAGTCGGAAATTCAAGGATTATATAAAATAAATATAACGTTTTATATTTATTTCAAAAGCAGACTTCGGATACTTTTATAAGATAAATATAATAGATTATATTTATCTCAAACGTCTTGAATTCAAATACTTGTTTTAAATAAATATAATTAGTTATATTTATTTCGAACGTCTACTATTTGACGATTATTATTGGATGATTAATTAAAATAAATATAGTTGGTATTATATTTATTTGTAACGTTTACGATTCGGAGGTTATATAAAAGAAATATAATTATTTATATTTATTTCAAACGTCTAAACGAAGTACGACACTTCACCGTAAGAGTATAACAAGCGTATGATTACATAATTTCTATTAATTATAAACGATACGCAATACTATTGTTCGGATACGAAACGTTTTACATATATGTGGATGTCTACGAGTATGTATATATGTCTTGCATCTTACGAAATTCGTACTACTATTCATCTACGCCTCCTATTCACGACGACTAACACGATTTCATAAATATTTATATTCATAAATAAATATATATACTAAATTACTCGGAAACTAATTCGTTTCCAAGATTTAGTGTTCATCCCGACTATTAGTGGGATTAAAACAATCATTGATTGGTTATTACAAGTCAAGACGATAACACTTTCATAGAGTCGTTGGTTAACTATTCGGTAGAGCTCGAACGCGTAGTTTAGCTACGTTGTTAATTAGAGACTTATAAATTATTCCTTGATTAGGAATGCCATAGTTGCACGCTAGCGAATTCACGTCTCTGGAACGACATCACGGAATCACGTTAACATAGCTATGCACGAGGATGACAAGGTGAGTTCATAACCCCCAATTTTTTACGGTTTTACATTTTATAAATGTTTTCGAGGGTGGAAAGACATGCAAGCTTTGCAAAAACATACTATTTCGATGAACGAAAAATCAATATTTCTAAACCATGTTGCAAACGGGTTTCAATAAACTCAAATGGTTTACGAAAGATTTATGTTCAACATACCGGTTTTACAAAACACTCGCGTATTTTTGAAACGTGCATGAGTTTCATGACTAGGGACGGGATTGTCCTAAGTACAACTGGACTAGATTGTCCTACAGACAACTAAGAGGACGGGTTGGTCTCGCTTTTAGACTTAAACGGGCTAGGCCCATTTTCACTTGTGCGAGGCACAAGGACTCTATGAGTTCATGTCCCCCTTTCCTTTTAAATGTTTTCGGTTTTATAACACTCAGGGGAAATACATGTTTATGACAAAGCGTATGTTAGTTACGGGTTTAGATGATGACAATGATCGGCGCGCTTAAGTAGGATTATGACATTTGGTAACCATTAATCAATTAGTGACCAAGGTGCAAAAGGTGTAGATCTATTGAGCTTGAGACACGCTCTCTGAATAAAACAAGTCCTTTCAGAGTGCTTTTGTGAGCCATAATGATAACAAAGTTGTCAGGGGGCTCGCTACCCACTGATGGATCCTTAAACCCATGGATAATGACAATAACATACTTGGATTTAATATTAGCTTATGACAGTGGCCAGAATTTAAATATTGGTTTAAAAACGACAATAACATACTCGGATTTCAATGTTGATGACAATTATGACAGAAAACATTATAACAGAAAACATTTTCATACCGATATAAGCGAAACGACATTTCAAATATTTTGAGATACTATGATCTCACGAACCTGTTTTCAAAGGATTTATTTCAAATCTTTTCAGACAAACTATAAACTTGCTCAACTTTATGTTGATTTTTCGCATGTTTCTTTCTCAGGTCACATTTTCAAACTATGGCACGGTTGGAATAGTAGAACCCATTGGAACTCAAGTACATAGTAGGCGTTCAACTTTATATAAGTCTTAGTACCTTAACACTTCCGCTGTACAATGAAGATACCAGTCCAGTCACGCCGGCTCTGATGTAATCGGTTTATTGGGGTGTGACAGATTGGTATCAGAGCTATAGGTTTCAGCGAATTAGGTTTCTGTAGAGATACCTAGGCTTTAACCTCACTTCCCTTGGGTACTTAGCTTATTAAGACTTGAACATATACAAAATGCCTGGAACACATACATGGGTTCCAACCGTGGCCGAAAACAATCAGTCAACATATCGATTTTCTAAACATGCATCAGTGTTGTGTTTTATACATGTTACACGAAACGATCACAGATGCTAAGCAAAACTTGAAAGTTTTGGGAACACATACTTAGGACCTTTGCTTAACTTATGACAAAAATTCATTAAAGGTCACGTCGCAGGAACTGCGACTATTAACTCGGGCAAACGATTTTATATATGTCACCCATGCTAATTTACTAACCCGAGCAGGTAAACTACGAAAAACTGATGGCCAATGTACATGACTACATGAAATTTAGCACGTACATCATGGATATAGGAATACAAAATGTACGAAATATGAAGCAAGGCCTTTGGGAAAACATGAACGAACGATTTCAACAGCAAGACAAATCCCGTCAGTGGGACGACTACTGGTCAAAATACAACTATTGACACGTAGCCCTGCAAGCGGTGTGAAACACTTCAATGTACGTCAAAACGAGAACTTTATGAACTAATGGAAATCACGATTGTTGGTATCGCAACAGAAACTACAAGTCCTCACATCTCCCCACTCCCCTATGGCGACTACGCCAAGATTGACATCTCGTGGTGATGTCATGTAACGCTAGGTCATTGCATGAAATTCGAGGTAAATCTTAAATTCTTTGTTGAGTATTCGGATTTTGTACATAGTGAGTAGATTCTGCATCTCTACTCTTTCTAAAGGTCATCTCATTACGAAAATTTCATTCATGGTCAGTGAAACCCAGCTACAATTTCTTGGCAAATTCATACGCTACGCATGCATTGCTTGTTTGGCATGTGGCTAGCTTGATTCGTGGAACCCTCAGGGACTCCACATCGAATGGGTTGTTCTATCAATACTTTAGTCATCGTTTTCGCTATATCGGTTATTGCTTTTCAATCTCGATGACCTACATTATTGCAAGAGTTGACTTATTGATATCGAGTCAACAAAATTTCTTTGAACCACTTTTCTTGACAAGCTACATACATGGTTTTGTATGGCCATGTTGAAACTTCCTTGGTAATACATATCTCGTTGTTGGTCGATATCCAAAGCAAGTTTAGTTGGCTAAATTTTCTCACCTTACACATTCCATTCAAGGATTCCATATGATGGATTGAGGCCATCATATTCAAAATAATATCAACAAGCGTTTCATTTATTTTGAACCATAGTAGACTTGTTTGATCGTAATTCTACTAAGTCGTTTGTTGTTTACGACAACTTGGGGTGGCGTTTTCATTAATTTGAAGCTTGTGCTGATTTCGTCTACACACTTCACATACGAATTTAATTATTTGTTATTAAATCCACTTTGTTGATTCGTTATCTTGGAACATTCTTAATACAATCGTGTATTAGGAAAATGGTACACAATTTCATTGCTTATCTCAGTGTACCTCTAACGGTTATTTCAACGCCACTTGCAAAACTCGATAACGTTCACTTGTTATTTAATTTTGTCATCGACCCGAATTTCTATGAAATTCATTTGGAATAGAATTTTGAATTTACTTAGTTGAACGTTCTATCTTATTGCAAACACAGTGATACTTGTTCAATCACCGCTATCATTGAATTATTTCAATCACTACAACGCCTTGTGGTGTTGGCATAAACTTGTAGCTTGGGCTAATTACCATCAATCGTTTCATGTGAAATTTCGTGTGCTTTTTGTTTGGCCATCAATTAAATGGTCTTAATGCAACTATGTATTAAGACAACGATACACCAGGATCGGTTGTATTTCGGTGTATCCTTGCAATTCGATAATGTCAAAACAGATTTTATTTCATGTAATAGTTCCATAGTACAAATCATTTTCATGGTTCTATTCTATTTGAGCTTGTTGATTCTGAGTTTCGATCATACAAACTAACGTAAGGTACTATTGATAGTACATTTCTTGCATCTAGAATTTATTTGCATATTGTGAACATCCATTTGAAATCTTATTGATTGAACTTCTCTTTTGTTGGACTCGAGTAAACTTAGTCACATTAGTGACTGTATCATAACATCTCATTCACTTTTACTTGGCATCAATACAGAAAATAAATTCAGTTGAACCGTTGGGTTCTTATTGTTGCAACAAGTCATTGTGCTCATATATTACGGACAAGTCTCGATTCATTCTCGCAGATCTCGGTATTATTCATACATACCTGTGCATGACTAAACTCTAAAGAGATAACATAGTCTAAATTTCAAGGGTGATATTTCTGTAACAGGGGGAGAATGTGACAACCGGTAATTAACGCCTCCTAATTACCCAAATAACAAATGTTTAAGGCAATAATAAGTACTGTTTAAGGCAGGTATTAACTTAATTAGGCTATTGGAGTGCCTAGGAACGCCTATCTAACCTTATAGTGCGCGTATGGTGATTTTTGGGAAATCTGCTGAGCGTTAAACAATAACGAACTAATGCCGTAAAAAATACTGACAACAGCGACAAATACGAAGTTTATACATATAACTTATACCTAGGGATTTCGTCTTGTGAAATTATCACGCTTTCGAACGGCACAAAACGCAAACGTGAACGAAAAACGCGGAAACAATAACGCACCAACCCTCAACAGCGAAACGAAAGCACCGGGCTCGAGTTACGCTTAGATATTGATATATTATGATATATTTAGTTTTGTTTTTTTATTTGTTATATTCATAATTAAAACCGGATCGAAAAACAATTTAGAAACGAGAATCAAAGATTTACGCGATTTTAGCGTAACCGACAAACGTGCGCGCCTAATATCAACACCCGACCTAAATTTAAGTGTTTTCGACTTTAAATAATCCTTTACGACGTTTTAAGAAATTCGGGAATGAGAACGGGCCTTGTAAACGCTATTGGGCTACCTAAACGACGAGAAACACGCTAACGGGCCTTGGGCCCGACCCACTTAAAAACCCTAACTATATATAAACTTCCTTATCTCCTTCTTCATTGTTTTTCCTAACCCTAGCCCCCATCTCTTTTAATTTTCTCTGCAAATCAAACACCCAAAAGAGAACACATAACAATCACCTCTTAACTCCCACTCTCTTCTCTCTAGATAATTGGCCACCACAGGTGGCGTACGGCGGTGGCAGCGGGGCCACGATGGGCCGGAGATGCAAGAAACACCACCACCACAAGCGGCGCTGTGGTGGGTGGTGTTGGGTGGCTTAGTTAAAACGAGAAAAAGAATGACGAGGGAGAGAGATCGTTGAGAGAGAGAGAGAGTAGCAGGAGAGAGAGAGATCGAAGAAGAAAAGGGGGTGGCCAGCCAGCACTCGTGGCGGCGGCGTCCCGCGGAGCAGCAGCGGTGACGGACGGACGGTGGAGCCGTCTGGTCGGCAACCAGAATCGCCAGTGGTGGTGATTGGGTGCTCGGTTCAAGATCAGAATAGCTTCGGGTGTTCAAGTTCGATTTAGCTCAGCTTTGGTACACTCGGTTCAGATCCAGTCGAGTCATGGTTCGTGTTCGGGTCAGACTCGGTACAGGTTAGTTCAACTCGGTTCAATACGGTTTGGCTCGGTTTAGTCTCCGAGTCAACTCAGTTCAACCAACTCAGAGTTCGTACAGGTTCGGTTAGTCTTCGAAGACACCAGATTTGTTTTGGGTCAACTATGGTCAATATGGTCCACGGGTCAGATGTGGTTCGGTTCGTCTCAAGCTTGGCTCGGTTCAACGGTCAAACCGAGTCAAAAACTGGTCAACATCAAATTTGTTCGGTCAACAACAATCAACACGGGTCAAAGGCAGTCAACCCGGTCAACTGTCGGTCAGCTGGTCAGCGCAAGACCCGGTAACACCATAACGACGAAAACTTTATTATATTGTTTATCTATTTTATATTATACGCGACCCGAGCTCGAACCATCGTACCATAGTTTATACATTAGTGACTTGTTACAATTTTGGCGAATCTAACGAAAATTTATACATATATTGTTTGTTGAAAAATTGTTGAGTTTTGATAAATTATCGACACTTTAGTTGTCGGGTTATTCCAAAAACAGAGGAAACTCTGCCCGATTTTCGTAAAAACCCATAACACGAGGCGTATTATATTCTCAAACGACGCCTATCAAGGTTCAAATGCTTATATAAAAATAAGTACAAATGTATATTTATTTTGGTGACAAAATGTAAGTATATATCTATTTTGACGACACCTATAACATACAAAACAAGTTGATACGTTTCAACGAATATGGCTTTCAAATTAACGATATTCGGAGTTTATAATTCAAAAGTCGGAAATTCAAGGATTATATAAAATAAATATAACGTTTTATATTTATTTCTAAATCGAATACTTATTTCAAAAGCAGACTTTGGATACTTTTATAAGATAAATATAATAGATTATATTTATCTCAAACGTCTTGAATTCAAATACTTGTTTTAAATAAATATAATTAATTATATTTATTTCGAACGTCTACTATTTGACGATTATTATTGGATGATTAATTAAAATAAATATAGTTGGTATTATATTTATTTGTAACGTTTACGATTCGGAGGTTATATAAAAGAAATATAATTATTTATATTTATTTCAAACGTCTAAACGAAGTACGACACTTCACCGTAAGAGTATAACAAGCGTATGATTACATAATTTCTATTAATTATAAACGATATGCAAGACTATTGTTCGGATACGAAACGTTTTACATATATGTGGATGTCTACGAGTATGTATATATGTATTGCATCTTACGAAATTCGTACTACTATTCATCTACGCCTCCTATTCACGACGACTAACACGATTTCATAAATATTTATATTCATAAATAAATATATATACTAAATTACTCGGAAACTAATTCGTTTCCAAGATTTAGTGTTCATCCCGACTATTAGTGGGATTAAAACAATCATTGATTGGTTATTACAAGTCAAGACGATAACACTTTCATAGAGTCGTTGGTTAACGATTCGGTAGAGCTCGAACGCGTAGTTTAGCTACGTTGTTAATTAGAGACTTATAAATTATTCCTTGATTAGGAATGCCATAGTTGCACGCTAGCGAATTCACGTCTCTGGAACGACATCACGGAATCACGTTAACCTAGCTATGCACGAGGATGACAAGGTGAGTTCATAACCCCCAATTTTTTACGGTTTTACATTTTATAAATGTTTTCGAGGGTGGAAAGACATGCAAGCTTTGTAAAATACATACTATTTCGATGAACTAAAAATCAATATTTCTAAACCATGTTGCAAACGGATTTCAATAAACTCAAATGGTTTACGAAAGATTTATGTTCAACATACCGGTTTTACAAAACACTCGCGTATTTTCGAAACGTGCATGAGTTTCATGACTAGGGACGGGATTGTCCTAAGTACAACTGGACTAGATTGTCCTACAGACAACTAAGAGGACGGGTTGGTCTCGCTTTTAGACTTAAACGGGCTAGGCCCATTTTCACTTGTGCGAGGCACAAGGACTCTGTGAGTTCATGTCCCCTTTTCCTTTTAAATGTTTTCGGTTTTATAACACTCAGGGGAAATACATGTTTATGACAAAGCGTATGTTAGTTACGGGTTTAGATGATGACAATGATCGGCGCGCTTAAGTAGGATTATGACATTTGGTAACCATTAATCACTTAGTGACCAAGGTGCAAAAGGTGTGGATCTATTGAGCTTGAGACACGCTCCACTCTGAATAAAACAAGTCCTTTCAGAGTGCTTTTGTGAGCCCTAATGATGACAAGGTTGTCTTGGTTTGGTTATATACTTACTTAGGGCACATAATGTCAGGGGGCTCGCTACCCACTGATGGATCCTTAAACCCATGGATAATGACAATAACATACTCGGATTTCAATACTGGCTTATGACAGTGGCCAGGATTTAAATATTGGTTTAAAAACGACAATAACATACTCGGATTTCAATGTTGATGACAATTATGACAGAAAACATTATAACAGAAAACATTTTCATACCGATATAAGCGAAACGACATTTCAAATATTTTGAGATACTATGATCTCACGAACCTGTTTTCAAAAGATTTATTTCAAATCTTTTCAGACAAACTATGAACTCGCTCAACTTTATGTTGATTTTTCGCATGTTTCTTTCCCAGGTCACATTTTCAAACTATGGCACGGTTGGAATAGTAGAACCCATTGGAACTCAAGTACTTAGTAGGCGTTCAACTTTATATAAGTCTTAGCACCTTAACACTTCCGCTGTGCAATGAAGATACCAGTCCAGTCACGCCGGCTCTGATGTAATCGGTTTATCAGGGTGTGACATGTCCGGCCTTACGGGACTGTATCCCTGCTGACTTAGACCAATATGGCCGAGGGTAACGTCGCCTTCACAAGAGGGGCCTACCATATTTTGCATAAATAACTTACTTAATTATCTTCCAATATCCCGACTGTTAGGGATAGAAGTTTAATGTTCGTGGATCATATATCCTTCTATATGTCTGGATCATGGATCCTCAAGACACGGTGCAGGAAGGCTAAGGATCATTTATCCTCATTATTGTTTCCAATGAATTATGTCATGGTTTTGCTGGAGCTTTACAAAGATGACCTACCCGCCGAGAATCAAGGGGAATGTGCAATTATTCCAGCATGTGCCAGGAGTTCGTGACCGTTATTGGTGAACGTGGGATATTGCCAAGATTTTCGGATAGTTAGTTAAGGATAATTTTTAGCTGAATAAAAGGGGTATTAAGCTTGAATAAGATAGGAATTCGAACACACACATCTGCGACCTACACTACTCTCTGATACGCACACTAGCAACATTGTAACAAGCTCAATATTTCCGAAGTTGTAATTGTTTTTGCTTAATACCAATTGGTGATCGGTATTTGCCATCACCTGAGGTTTTTTGTGCCGGAGATCATCTCTTGATCAAGGGCTCTTTCCTCGTACAAATCATTGTGTTCATTGTCATTTACTTTTGATATTTGTTCAAACACTTGTTCGTTTAACCAAGCATCCAACCTCACAAAAATCAGATTTGGTTACATTATCCTTGTGTGATTTTTAACCAAAATAGTTTGGCGCCCACCGTGGGGCAATCGGTGCTTCAATTCTAAAAATTCCGTTCGTTTCATTCATTTCTGTTCATTTCCATTAATCACATGGCTTCTCAAGGAAAATCCAGTTCAAGTGCCATACCGGCG
This sequence comes from Scalesia atractyloides, assembly GCA_947069175.1. NCBI lineage: Eukaryota > Viridiplantae > Streptophyta > Magnoliopsida > Asterales > Asteraceae > Scalesia > Scalesia atractyloides. The sequence goes on from CAMTDV010000016.1 coordinate 84,381,869, forward strand.
GTTACCACATATCAGCCTAGTGAATCGTTGCCACCCATTCCTCCTGCATATCAGAAGAATGCCGAGAATCCTCAGAAGAAAACTACACCTGTTTACACAGGATCGAAAACCTCCACTGTTTCTTCATCTACAGTAACTAACAATGATCTTTCTACTTTGATTTTGCAGATGAGGGGATACATGGAGCGACAGGACAAAACTAACCAGAGGATCCTTAGGGAGATTGATGAAATCAAGAAACAGAAGAGATCAGTGGAGGATCACTCTCCGCCGATGCCTAGATCATTGGATTTCACTTCTCCGGCGTCAGCAATCCAACACTCAAGGGGATCTGGTGTTCAAATCCAAGGATCCTCCAATTACCAGCAAGGATCAATGGCGATGACACAGGCTCAAGGATCCTTAGGATTGCAGCGTGGATCGTTGGCAAAGACGCAACAGCAAGCATCTCATGACCAGCCTTATGGATCCTCATCCCAATCTCCAGGATCATCGTATCAGCATCAAGGAGGCTATCTCAGTTCGGGAGGATATTTGGAGACAATTGCACCAAAGGGACCCTATACCCAGCATCAAGGATCCTTCTCTAACGATCAAGGATCCTCTGCTTGGGATAAGGTTCAAGGATCCTTGCAGTATCCTTTAACCATGTATCCTGGACCTAATATCTTTTAGGATCAAGGATCTTCAGGGAGTCAGATATTCAAGGATTCTGAAGTTCACAAAGGGGATTTCATCTCTATGCAGACTATTGTTTCATCTGGTCCAACTGTTGCACCTGAAGTGTCTACTTTTGGATACACTTCAGCGATACCGGTTCCAAACCAATCAGGAGGTAACCATGTCAATACATCTTTTGGTACTAATTACGGTTCCATGCAGGATACATGTATCAATCAGGCTATGGCCCGGGAGCTCCAGAAGCTTAAGGATATGATATCCAGCGTCCCAGGAGTGGTTAAGCCCATTCCTGAGATCCCAGATGGAAGTCAAAGGGTGTCTCCCTTCGCACCTCCTATATGCAATGCAGAGATACCAAAACGATTTCAGACCCCCAATATGAAGCTGTATGATGGTACGATTGATCCAGAGGAGCATGTGGCACAATACTGGGAGAGAATGGATGTAACATCCGTCAAAAATCGGGTTAACCAAACCCGCTTCATTTATTAACCGAACATCCAGTTAAAAATTTCGTTGCGAATTTAATGCTCAAATTAATTTTAAACGATACATAATTAATAATTGTATTAGAATATAAAATTTATAATTGAAAATTCATTAAAAATAATGAAATAAAAATATATTGCTGATGCCGGGTTTCGAACCCGGGTCAGCCGGGAATCCACAAGTCTTAACTCTCACTAATCCAACCACTCCGCCACTTTGGTTATTTGATAACATATCGAAACAATTAATTCAAATAATGAAACACAAAAAATCAAATCCAGTCCAAGTCGCGCCCAATTCGCAGTCGTCGGAAATCCCGACGATTTCGCCCGACACCGTCGGTTTCTTGTGACTTAACGCGTATAATAACTATTACATCAGTTATAACCGATGTCAGTCCGCGACATTAGTCATAACCGCCGGAAAATTTTGACCAACGAATCAAAAACGGTAATGAGACCAAATTCGTCGATGTTCTTCCCTATAAATACACCCTCTAATTCTGATAACCTTTTCGCTCACAATCACACTAATTCTCGACGTAATTTCACTCGCCGGAAAATCTCTGCAAGTCGCCGGAAAACCGAGATTTCATCTACACGGTAAATACCTCGACTCTTTCCGTTTCAATCCGTTGTTAGACTGTTACTAACTTCAATCCAACCATCAGAATCAATCCCAGACGACGTAGCCGGAATATTCAACTCTCGCCGGAAAACTTCTGAAATTTTCTGATCTCACACTGTGAATCGGTATAACCCTTCAAACTTCTGTTGATCCTTGTTTAAGTACCTTAATTTCATAACTAATCGAACAAGACTGTTAATTGATTCTAACAACCAAAGTTCACAAACAGAGCCGTCGAACCTTTGCCGGAGTTCTGAGAACGACGACCTGTTCCGGTACTTTCTTTCCCCAAACCCTCTCCGTTCATCACTTTTCAATTGCTCATAATATTCGTTAAACGAATTAAACAAGAAACAGTTGCTTTGACCGATGTCTGTGTTTTGAACGAAGAAGACGAAGTTCAGTTATGTTATAAGATTAATTAAAATCAGTTTTATGAACGGGTTAGACACACAGTCCAGCGGTGGACTGTGTGCAAACAAATACATATACGTCGCGAGTTCGATTCCTGTCCCAACCTCACTCTCTTGAAATAAAAATGCCTTTTTTTTACCGAACCGGGTTAACTCAGTAAGTTGTTAAGTATAATAAAAACTAGAATATTTACCAAGTTAGACACACAGTCCAGCGGTGGACTGTGTGCCAAACTAAACCACAGGTCCCGGGTTCGAGACCTGTGGAGAGCACCGAGTCGATACATTAAAACCTTTTTAAAAATAAATGAATTTCGGATTAAGTTAAATAGTATATAAATATAATTAAAAACAGAAATATTTCGGGTTAGACACGTAGCTCAGTTGGTAGAGCTGCGTGCACGCGTACGGGAGGTCACGGGTTCGAGTCTCACCCAGTGCACACATATAACCGACCGAACCGGTCAACGGTATACGGTCAACAAGTCAACGGTCAATGGTCAAAAATCAACATTTTTTTTTATTATTATTTTTTATTTATTTAAATTAAAAATCAATTAAAAATACTTAAAAATAACATTTTTAAAGTTAGAAAATAGCCTTAAACTCACAAAAATATATCCAAAAATCCTATTAAAATTTGTTAATAAAATCCATTTATTTACCTTACTTTTTCATTATTAATTAGGTTAGTTTTTCCTCGTCGATCAATCCTCTAAACTCGTGCGCATTCAACATCATTCACCGAACGCCCCCAAGGTGAGTGAATCTCTACAAATTCCCCGTTTTAATCACGTTTTTGGGGTGTATCATGTGTCTTATTATTTATCACATTTAAACTATTGTGCATCTATCATATCCATGAACAAATGTGTATTCATCATGTATTATCTGTTTGTGTGATTATTGTTTAGATTAATTTTATCATTTTCAGTACATACATTTTCATAGGCCGCCGCTCCCCATTACCTACGAGCGTTGAGCTGTTCCCCATTACCTATGAGCGTGAACCAGGCGTGCCAACATATGATCGGCTCCGTTTGATTGAGCCTTGATCGCACATACATTTCAGCATAGGCGTCTGCTCCCCATTACCTATGAGCGTGAGCCGTTCCCCATTACCTATAAGCGTGAACGAGACGTTGCCAACATTTACATTGTCATTCATGTTACATATTCATGCAAGGTGTTTTGTTATTGTATGTTATTTGTTTGATATTGTATGCTATTTGTTTGTTATTGTATGTTTACTTACGTTTGTTCATATATGATTATTGCGCAACTTGTTCCATATTAAATACAACAAGAAATAAATAATAAATGTTTTCGGACAAGGTTCACTCGCCAACTTTTTGTTGACCCAAAAAACCATTTTTACACATGATACAGGTGAACAGGATGAAGCAAGGAAAACATAGGAAATTTCTTAGAAGAAAAATAATAAAGTTTAGAAGGATGTATTAAACATGTTGTAAATGTTTGATTTGATTGTATGATTCCTTTTAAATTGTAATAATAAATATGAAACATTATAATAAATGTCATGAGCTTTGATGAAAACCCAATCATGCCCCGATCACCTTTTCCGCTGCGGGTCGGGGTGTGACAGATTGGTATCAGAGCCATGACTATAGGGATATAGGATAGGTTATTAGACCCTTAGAGCCTATACTATAGTTGATTAGATTTTAATTGTTTATGTGGTTATATGCAAACTCATGATGTTTATTTCTTTCATATTTATTACATACGCAAATGCATGCAAACACTTCCGATACTACATTTTGTGATACATAGTGGATTATACTTACAGTCAAACATACATACTTACATACATACTCATCATACATATTTCAATGTTCACATATTCAATTCATCTTCATACTTCCGTTATTCAAGATTTTGTCGCATTTTTCATTTTTCAAATCTCATCAAAGTGAGTTCTGCGACGGGCATGTAGTAACTGTAAGGGTACAAGTACCGGTAGTCGGAACGTCCTGTCTAGGTTGACATTCATATAAATCCAATATAACGGACCAGTTTGCCTACCTGGGTACTAACGATGAGAGTACGAAGGACCTATTAGGCCAAAGCATGCCACCCCAAACGTTGTTCGAACTAACCCCACTTTGAGGTGTCCCCGTGTCCATACCTGGATACATTCCGAATATCATACGTTACATACTTATTTCTCGATTTTCTCCGTGTTTTAGTGTACGTAACCAGGCTAACACATGCGAACCATACGAAAAAACCCGGTAATCATGGGGGCCCACATGATTACGAAGGTGAAGTAGTGCGGCATGCAAGGCCCAATTACGAGCAAAGCCCAAGACATCCTATGGATGTAGTAGATTTATTATGTTATATTTATTTTATGAATGCTCATTCCTAAATACGACACATGATCCCAAAAACATCCAACTCATACTCTTGATATGTATTCCTTGTAGATGTCTTCTAGTCTCGCTCGTAGGAAAATGAGATCAGGAAAAGCTCGCGAGCGTATGGCTGCCCAAATCGCTCAACAAATGGCTGCCGTAATACCCAACATTGTAGTTCAAGTCCAACAAGCCCTTACCGCTAATCCCGTCAATCAGAAGATCAAAACATTGTCAATCCTCCCCCAATTACCACCAAATGCACCTTCAAGCATTTCAAATCCTGCAACCCTCCAAAATACGAGGGGACTGAAGGTGTCACCGCTTTCCTCCATTGGTTTGAGGAAATGGAAAACACTTTTCTAAATTGCGATTGCCCCGATGATCGCAAAGTGCGATATGCTACCGGTCGTTTACTTGGAATAGCACTTACATGGTGGAATACAGAGAAGGCCAAACGAGGTGTTGAAGATGCTATGACTTTGACTTGGGAAGAGTTGAAGGAAATCATGACAAGACGGTTTTGCCCAAGAAGCGAAATCAAGAAATTAGAGGATGAGTTCTATTCTTTGAAACAAAAAGAAGGCGACCACACCACATACAACAAGAGATTCCTTGAATTAAATCAAATGGTTCCCAACTTGTTCACTCCTCTTTACCGTTTGATCGAGCACTACATTCGAGGTCTTCCTTAAAAAATTCAAGACTCTGTAATAAGTACCACACCTGCAACTTTGGAAGCAGCAATGGAGTTAGCTACAGAGCTCACCGAGAACCGCATTCGGAATAAAGACTTCAAGGAGGAGAAGAAGAAGGATAAAGCGTCAACTGAAACCTCGAACTCCACCCAAACCGAATCCCCTTCTCAACCCATTTCTAAGAGAAAACGAGATGGGCAACTTTTCGCTGTCACCAACGAAATCAACCAGCCTCACAAGCCGTACCCCTCCAAGCTATCCCAATCACTCAAGTAGCACCCAACTCAACTTACCCAAATAAGAAGCCTTACTTTGGACCTCACCCTCAATGCAATACCTGTTCTTATCACCATCCATTTACCTTACCTTGTCGACTATGTGCGAATTGTGGACGCTATGGTCATTCGAGCAAGGGTTGCCGCACCCCTCAAAACCAAACCTCACCCCATACTCAAAACATGATCCAAACATATCAACAACCCCAATACCCCATGCTTCCATATGTTCGAGCTTGTTTCCAATTGTGGCGACCCTACCCACTTTAGAAACACGTGCCCTCGATTGGTTAACATCATAAACACCCAAGCCCAAGCAAACCCAGTTAACCAAGCAAATCAAGAAAACCTAACCACTAGGCCACCAGCAAGAGGAAGAGTTTTCAACATCAACGCCAATCCTGTTGAATATAATGACGAACCACCCAACTAGTTTCTTCACCAAAAATCAAGAATTCAACTCCAACCGTTTAGTGTTTATGTTTTATTTATGTTTATCTCAATCTTCACGTATCTCATTTATAAATTGGAAATTGAATCCATGAATCTTAACGCGAATTACTATTTCAGTTTTATTTTATACTCGTTGATTTAACATTCACATCGTCATACATCTCAACGTATTTCAATCTCATCATGCAAAGAAGTTGGGCTTTGTCTCACTTCTACATAGACTAACCTCTCCATCATAACAAACGAGAGAGGAACTGTCATCATTCAAACATGTATACTATCAGAATTAAGACTCAAGCTTTGGTTGATTATGTTTGTTTACGTTTTAGAGTCACGTAGGACTAATCATAACTACTGATAAAACCAATGAAAATTTGACAAGAATATAGTGGATACGCCGCTGGTACTTCCTATATATAAGTATTCTTGCCAAAGGATCAGAGGCATTATCAGGCGGTTATGAGAAGTTCCATGTAGGATTTAGTATTGTATTGGTTGGAGTTTGTGTTATACTCACTGATTTAGCATTCATATCATCTCATCATTTAAAGAAATTGGATTATGTTCTATTCCTACATAGACTAACCTCTCCATCATAACAAAAGAGAGAGGTACTGTCACCATTCAAACATGTATACTATCAGAATTAGGACTCAGACATTGGTTGTTGTGTTTATTAATGATCTAGAGTCACATCATAGAACCAATCATAACTTACTGATAAAACCAATGAAAATTTGACAAGAATATGGTGGATACGCCGCTGGTACTTCCTATATATAAGTATTCTTGCCAAAGGATCAGAGGCATTGTCAGGCGGTTATGAGAAATTCCATGTAGGTTTTAGTTTTGTTTTAGGATATAACCTTATCTTTCCAAACGTATCCAAACTCTTGCGCATGAAATTATACTTGGTCAATCAACACTATTTCTAAATATCCTTTACCGTAGGCAACAAAAATCGATTCCTGTAGCAGGGTACTCAACCCTTACAAGGAACGTTACCGCCTCAAACAAAAATTTAAACTCTTACCCCTTCTAAGTATGCATTTGTCAAATTAAAACACCATCCTTTTGAGTCAAACATGCCACTACTTAAATTTCGGGACGAAATTTCTAAAAGTAGGGGATACTGTAACATCTGTCAAAAACCGGGTTAACCATTTGTTTATTAACCGAACATCCAGTTAAAAATTTCGTTGCGAATTTAATGCTCAAATTAATTTTAAACGATACATAATTAATAATTGTATTAGAATATAAAATTTATAATTGAAAATTCATTAAAAATAATGAAATAAAAATATATTGCTGATGCCGGGTTTCGAACCCGGGTCAGCCGGGAATCCACAAGTCTTAACTCTCACTAATCCAACCACTCCGCCACTTTGGTTATTTGATAACATATCGAAACAATTAATTCAAATAATGAAACACAGAAATCAAATCCAGTCCAAGTCGCGCCCAATTCGCAGTCGTCGGAAATCCCGACGATTTCGCCCTACACCGTCGGTTTCTTGTGACTTAACGCGTATAATAACTATTACATCAGTTATAACCGATGTCCAGTCCGCGACATTAGTCATAACCGCCGGAAAATTTTGACCAAGAATCAAGACGGTAATCAGACCAAATTCGTCGATGTTCTTCCCTATAAATACACCCTCTAACCTCTGATAACCTTTTCGCTCACAATCACACTAATTCTCGACGTAATTTCACTCGCCGGAAAATCTCTGCAAGTCGCCGGAAAACCGAGATTTCATCTACACGGTAAATACCTCGACTCTTTCCGTTTCAATCCGTTGTTAGACTGTTACTAACTTCAATCCAACCATCAGAATCAATCCGAGACGACGTAGCCGGAATATTCAACTCTCGCCGGAAAACTTCTGAAATTTTCTGATCTCACGCTGTGAATCGGTATAACCCTTCAAACTTCTGTTAATCCTTGTTTAAGTACCTTAATTTCATAACTAATCGAACAAGACTGTTAATTGATTCTAACAACCAAAGTTCACAAACAGAGCCGACGAACCTTTGCCGGAGTTCTGAGAACGACGACCTGTTCCGGTACTTTCTTTCCCCAAACCCTCTCCGTTCATCACTTTTCAATTGCTCATAATATTCGTTAAACGAATTAAACAAGAAACAGTTGCTTTGACCGATGTCTGTGTTTTGAACGAAGAAGACGAAGTTCAGTTATGTTATAAGATTAATTAAAATCAGTTTTATGAACGGGTTAGACACACAGTCCAGCGGTGGACTGTGTGCAAACAAATACATATACGTCGCGAGTTCGATTCCTGTCCCAACCTCACTCTCTTGAAATAAAAATGCCTTTTTTTTACCGAACCGGGTTAACTCAGTAAGATGTTAAGTATAATAAAAACTAGAATATTTACCAAGTTAGACACACAGTCCAGCGGTGGACTGTGTGCCAAACTAAACCACAGGTCCCGGGTTCGAGACCTGTGGAGAGCACCGAGTCGATACATTAAAACCTTTTTAAAAATAAATGAATTTCGGATTAAGTTAAATAGTATATAAATATAATTAAAAACAGAAATATTTCGGGTTAGACACGTAGCTCAGTTGGTAGAGCTGCGTGCACGCGTACGGGAGGTCACGGGTTCGAGTCTCACCCAGTGCACACATATAACCGACCGAACCGGTCAACGGTATACGGTCAACAAGTCAACGGTCAATGGTCAAAAATCAACATTTTTTTTATTATTATTTTTTATTTATTTAAATTAAAAATCAATTAAAAATACTTAAAAATAACATTTTTAAAGTTAGAAAATAGCCTTAAACTCACAAAAATATATCCAAAAATCCTATTAAAATTTGTTAATAAAATCCATTTATTTACCTTACTTTTTCATTATTAATTAGGTTAGTTTTTCCTCGTCGATCAATCCTCTAAACTCGTGCGCATTCAACATCATTCACCGAATGCCCCCAAGGTGAGTGAATCTCTACAAATTCCCCGTTTTAATCACGTTTTTGGGGTGTATCATGTGTCTTATTATTTATCACATTTAAACTATTGTGCATCTATCATATCCATGAACAAATGTGTATTCATCATGTATTATCTGTTTGTGTGATTATTGTTTAGATTAATTTTATAATTTTCAGTACATACATTTTCATAGGCCGCCGCTCCCCATTACCTACGAGCGTTGAGCTGTTCCCCATTACCTATGAGCGTGAACCAGGCGTGCCAACATATGATCGGCTCCGTTTGATTGAGCCTTGATCGCACATACATTTCAGCATAGGCCGTCTGCTCCCCATTACCTATGAGCGTGAGCCGTTCCCCATTACCTATGAGCGTGAACGAGACGTTGCCAACATTTACATTGTCATTCATGTTACATATTCATGCAAGGTGTTTTGTTATTATATGTTATTTGTTTGATATTGTATGCTATTTGTTTGTTATTGTATGTTTACTTACGTTTGTTCATATATGATTATTGCGCAACTTGTTCCATATTAAATACAACAAGAAATAAATAATAAATATTTTTGGACAAGGTTCACTCGTCAACTTTTTGTTGACCCAAAAAACCATTTTTACACATGATACAGGTGAACAGGATGAAGCAAGGAAAACATAGGAAATTGCCTTAGAAGAAAAATAATGAAGTTTAGAAGGATGTATTAAACATGTTGTAATTGTTTGATTTGATTGTATGATTCCTTTTAAATTGTAATAATAAATATGAAACATTATAATAAATGTCATGAGCTTTGATGAAAACCCAATCATGCCCCGATCACCTTTTCCGCTGCGGGTCGGGGTGTGACAATGGAGATCAACCCCATTCCAGAGAGACTAAAGGAAGCCTGTCTTTGTAAGGGCTTCGGATCCACACTCACTGGATCAGCACTGAAATGGCTGCTAAGTCTTCCTCCTTACTCAATTACTTCGTTTTCTCACCTAGTTAATTTGTTCAATAACCAATTTTCATGTAGTAGAACTTTTGAACGGTTAACTAGTGATTTATATAGGGTAACGTAGGGTCGTGATGAATCATTAAGAGATTACATCACTAAGTTTAGTCGAGAATCCTTAGAAATTCCTAATTTAGATATTGCCACTGCTGTAGAGGCATTCAAAATGGGCTTGCTTAAGGATTCCTCATTCTATGATGACCTTGTTAAAACCTTGCAGGAATTTAGATGAAGTAAGGAACATGGCATTGAGGTTTATTCGTTTAGAAGATGACAAAAGGATCCAGGAGAGACTCTTAGGATCCTCAAAACAGGAAAAGCAAGGATCATTCTTTAAGAATAACTGATCCAAGTCTTATTCTAAACATGACAATCACAATGTGAATGCAGTTGAACAAGACGAAGACGATGAGGATTATCCTCCAATATCTGAATATTGTTTTTCTGTGGATAATAATGAACTAATACTTGCTATGCAGAATTTAGGTGACAAGGCTAGATGGCCAATGAAAACTGATAAACTTGAGCCACTAAGGATAAATCCAAGTGGTGCGCTTATCATGAAGATTTTGGCCATCTCACTGACGAGTGTATAGCATTGAGGAAGGAAATTGGTTATCTTCTTAGCAAAGGGTATTTGAAGGAACTGTTACGAACGAAACGTTCAAGGACTCGGGATACTGAGAAAGTGCCTGAGAGAGCTCCTCCACCACCAGCAGACGCTCAGATCATTAACTTTATTTCTGGTGGTTCTGATATCTGTGGAACTTCGTTTTCAGCAGCAAAAAGGCATGCTAAGGAGACGAAGATGGAGAATGGGAGAGACCAGTTCGAACATCTACCCTAACACAGCAAAAAGTGATATCTTTTGATGAAGATGATCGCGTCGACATTCAGGATCCTCATCATGATGGTCTTATCATTACTTTGTTTATTTCTAATCATTTTGTTCGCAGGATCCTTATCGATGAAGGGAGTTCAGTGAACATAATCCAGTTGGATGTCCTCAAAAAGATAAATATCCCTGAATCTGAGATCATACCAAGATCATCGGTGCTCGTGGGATTCAGTGGGGAAACCAAGAATACATTGGGGGACATCAAGCTTCCTATTTACATAGAGGGAGTGAATTCTATCCAAAAATTTTGTGTAATAGATAGCTTATCTTGCTGTAATGTTATCCTTGGTAGGCCATGGATACATGAGATGAAGGCGGGTCCCATCAAAATACCACCAATGCGTCAAGCTTCCAAGCCATGGGGGATAGTGTAACATCCGTCAAAAAACGGATTTTACCAAACCCGCTCCGTTTATTAACCGAACAATCAGTTAAAAATTTCGTTGCGAATTTAATGCCCAAAATATTTTTAAACGATACATAATTAATTATTATATGGGAATATATAATTTGTTTTTGAAAAACTGTCAAAAATAAGAAAATAAAAATAATTTGGCACTGCGGGTTTCGAACCCGGGTCAGTCAGCCGGTTCAACAGAACTTAGCGCACACACACTCAACCACTGCGCCACTTGTATCTTTTGTTAATTATTAAGATCATTTAATTCATAACGTGTCTTTCCGAATTCAAAACCGGCGCCCAAATTTCAGTGTCGGAAATCCCGACTAACTCGCCAATAATTTACGACTTCTTCAGTTATAACGTAAACGTTTAAACCAATATCGGATATAACCGACGCCTGAGTCCGCGACACAAACTATAACCGCCGTTAAAACGTAATGACTTTGAATCAAGTCGGGAATTGGACCAAATTCATCGACGACCTGCACTATAAATACCTCCTCGAACCTCTGCAAGCTTTTTCGCTCAAAACCGCACCCTTTCTCGGCGAAAATTTACTCGCCGAAATATTTCTGCACATCGCCGGAAAACCGAGTCCTTCACTTCTAAGCCTTACTAAACCCCTGAGCTTATACCGAAGTCACCCACATCCTTTTCAAGCGTTCTGAAGACTCGCTGCTGCAAGACACACGTCGCCGGAAGTGGTTGCTGTCGCCGGAGAAACAGAGGAGTCCAGTCGGTATACTTTCCGCTTAATCATTCATTCTTTTTATTTAATCTCACCTGTAATTAACTAAAAAACGCTAAAGAAATCGATTAAAACATTGAACCAGTCGGACTTCCGATTCTGGTTAAAACTGATGAAGAAGACGAAGTTCGGTAACATATAAGTATAATTAAAATCAAGTTATTACTCGGGTTAGACACACAGTCCAGCGGTGGACTGTGTGCACATTAAACACACTAACGTCTCGAGTTTGAATCTTGTCCCACGCATGCTGCCTTAATAAAAATGCCTTTTTTTTGTTAACCGAACCGGTCACCACTGTTACATGTTAAGTTTATTAATAACCGGAATAATAACCAAGTTAGACACACAGTCCAGTGGTGGACTGTGTGTATGTTTAATCACAGGACACGAGTTCGAGTCCAGTCTTCTGCACCGATTCGGATAATTATTAAACTTTTTAAATAAGTCAGAAATGAAAATACTTAGTTTGTGTTTAAGTACAATAAAAATCAGTTAAGTTAACAAGTTGGACACACAGTCCAGCGGTGGACTGTGTGTTAGCATAAACCACAGGTCCCGGGTTCGAGACCTGTGGAGCGCACCGAGTCACGAATTAAAATCGTTTGTAAGAAATAAAGGATTTTCTGTTTAATCTAATTAGTATATAAATATAATTAAAAACATAAATATTTCGGGTTAGACACGTAGCTCAGTTGGTAGAGCTGCGTGCACGCGTACAGGAGGTCTCGGGTTCGAGCCTCACTCAGCGCACATATGCACGCATACGAACCGGTCAAAGTCATGGTCAAACAGTCAAGGTCAACGGTCAACTGTAGCAAAAAAATCAATTTTTTTTTATTTTTATTTATTTATTTTATTTAAAAATCAATTAAAAATACTTAAAAATAACATTTTTAAGGTTTGAAAATAGCCTTAAACTCACAAAAATATATTCAAACATCCTACTAAAATGGATTAATAAAATCCGTTCACTTACCGAACCATAATGTTATTTATCTAGGTTAATTTCACTCGTGGTTAAAACCACTTCGCGTGCATTCAACATCATCAACCGAACGCACCCACTGTGAGTGAATCTTACAACTCCCCCTTTTTAATTACACGTTTTGGGGTGTGTCATGTGTCACAAAATAATTAACTCGTTTATTTAAACTTGTGCCATACCATATCGTGATCTAAACTTAGATTGTATATATTGTTGTGATTATGTATTTCATTTTGTCAACTTGTATGAAATTCATTTATTAAGCCCATCAGCTCATCGTGGGAGACGATGTGAGCAACGCGTGCCTCAAAACCAATCCATTATTGTTCATGTGTGTATTATTGAGTTTATATTGTTGGTAGTTATGTCTTTCATATTATCATATTTATGCAATTCATTCATTAGGCCCATCAGTTCCTCGTGAGAGACGAGTTGAGCAACGCGTGCCTCTAAACGATCCATTATTGTTCATGTGTGTTTTATTTAATATCTAATGATTGTTGAATAAGTTTACATCTATTTTTACTCGTGTGTGGTTGTGCACTCATTTTATAATCAATTAAATAAACTTGTTCAAATATTTTCCATAGGATTCACTCGCCAACTTTTTGTTGATCCAAAAACCCTTTTACACATGATACAGGTGAACAGGATGAAGCAAGGAGAAACATAGGAAATGCCTTAGAAGAAAACAATGAAGCCTAGATTGATATTTAGGACATGTTGTAATATCGATTGTAATTCTCCATTAAAGTGTATTAATGAATATGAAACGTATAATAAATGTAATGAGCTTTGATGATAACCCAATCATGCCCCGGTCACCTTTTCCGCTGCGGGTCGGGGTGTGACAGATTGGTATCAGAGCCATGACTATAGGGATATAGGATAGGTTATTAGACCCTTAGAGCCTATACTATAGTCTGCCTAAATTTTAATTGATTAGGTGGTTACATACAAACTTGTGATATTTATTTGTTTCATATTTTTTATATTTACAGTCAAACATACATGCATATATACATATTCATTATACATATATCAATGTTCATATATTCAATTCATTTTCATACTCTCACTATTCAAAGATTTTGTTGCAATTTTCAAATCTCATCAAAGTAAGTTCTGCGACGGGCATGTAGTAACTGGAAGGGTACAAGTACCGGTAGTCGGAACGTCCTGTCTAGGTTGGCATTCGTATAAATCCAATATAACGGACCAGTTTGCCTACCTGGGGACCAACGATGAGAGTACGAAGGACCTATTAGGCCAAAGCATGCCACACCAAACGTCGTTCGAACTAACCCCACTTTGAGGTGTCACCGTGTCTACACCTGGACACATTCCGAATATCACACGTTGTATACATATTTCTCGATTTTCTCCGGGTTTTAGTGTACGCAACCAGGAAAACCCATGCGAACCATATGAAGAACCGGTATTCATGGGGGCCCACATGATTACAAAGGTGAAGTATGGCGGCATGTAGGGCCTAATGGCGAGCAAAGCCCAAGACATCCTATGGATGTAGTAGATTTATTTTTCTATAATTATTTTATGAATGTTCATTCCTGAATGCGACCCATGATCCCAAAAACATCCAACTCATACTTTTGACATGTATTCCTTGTAGATGTCTTCTAACCTCGCCCGTAGGAAAATGAGAGCAGGAAAAGCCCGCGAACGCATGGCTGCCCTAATCGCTCAACGAATGGCTGCCATAATGCCCAACATTGTAATTCAAGTGCAACAAGCACTTCCGTTAATCCTGTCAATCAAGAAAACCAAAACATTATCAACTCTCCCCCAAATACCACTAAATGCACCTACAAGCATTTCAAATCATGCGAGCCTCCAAAATACAAAGGGACTGAAGGCGTCACCGCTCTCCTCCATTGGTTTGAAGAAATGGAGAACACCTTTCTAAATTGCGATTGCCCCGATGATCGCAAAGTGCGTTATGCTACTGGTCGTTTATATGGAATAGCACTTACTTGGTGGAATACAGAGAAGACCAAACGAGGCGTCGACGATGCTATGACTTTAACTTGGAATGAATTGAAGGAAATCATGACCAGACGATTTTGCCCAAGGAGCGAAATCAAGAAATTAGAAGATGAATTTTATTCGTTGAAGCAAAAGGAAGGAGACCACACCTCGTACAACAAAATATTCCTCGAGTTACATCAAATGGTTCCCAACATGTTCACTCCCCTCTACCGTTTGATCGAGCACTACATTCGTGGTCTTCCGTCAAAGATTCAAGACTCTGTAATAAGTACCACGCCTGCAACCTTGGAAGCGGCAATGGAGTTAGCAACAGAGCTCACCGAGAACCGAATCCGAAACAAAGACTTCAAGGAGGAGAAGAAGAAGGATAAAGAATCGACTGAAACCTCCGACTCCACCCAAAACCGAATCCCCTTCTCAACCCAATCCTAAGAGAAAAAGAGACGGGCAACTTTTCGCTGCTATCCAACGAAATCAACCAATTTCACACGCCATACCCATCCAAGCTATCCCAATCACCCAAGTGGCACCCAACTCAACTTACCCAAATAAGAAACCATATCTTTGACCTCACCCTCGATGCAACAACTGTTTTTATCACCATCCCCTTACCTTACCTTGTCGACTATGTGCAACTTGTGGACGCTATGGTCATTTGAGCAAGGTTTGCCGCACCTTTCAAAACCAAACCTTTTCCCCTACTCAAAACATGGCCCAAACCTATCAACAACCCCAATACCCGTGTTCCCATATGTTCGAGCTTGTTTCAATTGTGGCGACCCTACCCACTTTAGAAACACGTGCCCTCGATTGGTTAACATCATAAACGCTCAAGCCCAATCAAACCCAGTTAACCAAGTAAACCAAGAAAACCCAACCACTAGGCCACCAGCAAGAGGAAGAGTCTTCAACATCAACGCCAATCCTGTCGAAGATAATGATGGCCCAAACGAAGATACCCAACTAGTCCTCTTCACCGAAGATCCAGATTCGACTCCTATCGTTTAGTTTTATGTTTTTATTTATCACATAGAACAAAACATAACTTGAGGATAAAGCCAATGAAACTTTGACAAGAATATGGTGGATACGCCGCTGGTACTTCCTATATATAAGTATTCTTGTCAAAGGATCAGAAGCATTATCTGGCGGTTATGAGAGGTTCCATGTGTAGACTGTTAGAGTAATTATTGTTTATTATTTTCAGTATATGCAATTTCATATGCCGCCGCTCCCCATTACAATATGAGCATTGAGCATGTTCCCCATTTCATTATGAG
Source organism: Scalesia atractyloides (assembly GCA_947069175.1). Lineage (NCBI taxonomy): Eukaryota > Viridiplantae > Streptophyta > Magnoliopsida > Asterales > Asteraceae > Scalesia > Scalesia atractyloides. Next base: position 84,398,179 of record CAMTDV010000016.1, read on the forward strand.
GTTGAACCTGGCGTGCCCACATACGATCGGCTCCGTTTGATTGAGCCTTGATCGCACAGACATTTTCATTTTCAGTACATGCAATACGATCGGCTCCGTTTGATTGAGCCTTGATCGCACAGACATTTTCATTATCAGTATTTTATGGTTGTTGTGTTTGTAGTAGAGTCACATAGAACTGATCATAACTTGCGGATAAAGTCAGTGAAAATTTGACAAGAATATGGTGGATACGCCGCTGGTACTTCCTATATATAAGTATTCTTGTCAAATGATCGGAGGCATTATCAGGCGGTTATGAGAGGTTCCGTGTATAGACTGTTGGTGTGATTGTTGTTTAGATTAAGTTTATTATTTTCAGTACATGCAATACAATCGGCTCCGTTTGATTGACCCTTGATCGCACAGACATTTTCATTTTCAGTACATGCAATACGATTGGCTCCGTTTGATTGAGCCTTGATCGCACAGACATTTTCATTATCAGTATCTTGTGGTTGTTGTGTTTGTTGTAGAGTCGCATAGAATTAATCATAACTTGCGGATAAAACCAATGAAAATTTGACAAGAATATGGTGGATACGCCGCTGGTACTTCCTATATATAAGTATTCTTGTCAAATGATCGGAGGCATTATCAGGCGATTATGAGAGGTTCCATGTATAGGCTGTTTGTGTGATTGTTGTTTAGATTAAGTTTATTATTTTTAGTACATGCAATACGATCGGCTCCGCTTGATTGAGCCTTGATCGCACAGACATTTTCATTTTCAGTACATGCAATACGATCGGCTCCGTTTGATTGAGCCTTGATCGTACAGACATTTTTCATTTTCAGTATTTATGAGTTTGTTGTATTGGTTGTAGAGTCACATAGGACTAATCATAATTCACTGATAAAACCAATGAAAATTTGATGAGAATATGGTGGATACGCCGCTGGTACTTCTTATATATAAGTATTCTTGTCAAAGGATCAGAGGCATTGTCAGACGGTTATGAGAAGTTCTATGTAGGATTTAGTAGTTTCTTGGTAACTAAACATAACTTGTGGATAAAACCAATGAAAATTTGGCAAGAATATGGTGGATACGCCGCTGGTACTTCCTATATATAAGTATTCTTGCCAAAGGATCAGAGGCATTATCAGGCGGTTATGAGAAGTTCCATGTAGGATTTAGTATTGCCTTGGTTGAAATTTGTGTTACATTTATATCATCTTGTTATTTAAAGAGATTGGATTGTGTTCCATTTCTACATAAACTAACCTCTCCATCATAACAAACGAGAGAGGAACTGCCACCATTCAAACATATATGCTATCAGAATGTGGATTCAAATGTTAGTTGTTGTGTTTATTTATGTTCTATAGTCATAGAACCAATCATAACTTACTGATATTAGCTGTTGTGTTTATTTATGTTCAAATATTAGCTGTTGTGTTTATTTATGTTACATGTAGGTTGTAGTATTAGAAGTTTTGCCTTAGGATATAACCATACCTTCCAAGCATATCCAAACTCTTATGCATGATATCATATTTAGCGAATCAATTCTGCTTATCAATACTTTTACAGTAGGCAACCAAAAGCGATTCCTGTAATAGAGTACTTAACCCTTACAAGGAACGTTACCGCCTCAAACAAAAACTTAAAACCTTACTTCTTCTAAGCATGTAACTGTCAAACTAAACACCATCATTCTTTTAGTCAAATATATCACTATTTAAATTTCGGGATGAAATTTCTAAAAAGCAGGGGATACTGTAACATCCGTCAAAAACGGATTTTACCAAACCCGCTCCGTTTATTAACCGAACAATCAGTTAAAAATTTCGTTGCGAATTTAATGCCCAAAATATTTTTAAACGATACATAATTAATTATTATATGGGAATATATAATTTGTTTTTGAAAAACTGTCAAAAATAAGAAAATAAAATATTTTGGCACTGCCGGGTTTCGAACCCGGGTCAGTCAGCCGGTTCAGCAGAACTTAGCGCACACACACTCAACCACTGCGCCACTTGTATCTTTTGTTAATTATTAAGATCATTTAATTCATAACGTGTCTTTCCGAATTCAAAACCGGCGCCCAAATTTCAGTCGTCGGAAATCCCGACTAACTCGCCAATAATTTACGACTTCTTCAGTTATAACGTAAACGTTTAAACCAATATCGGATATAACCGACGCCTGAGTCCGCGACACAAACTATAACCGCTGGAAAACGTAATGACTTTGAATCAAGTCGGGAATTGGACCAAATTCATCGACGACCTGCACTATAAATACCTCCTCGAACCTCTGCAAGCTTTTTCGCTCAAAACCGCACCCTTTCTCGGCGAAAATTTACTCGCCGAAATATTTCTGCACATCGCCGGAAAACCGAGTCCTTCACTTCTAAGCCTTACTAAACCCCCTGAGCTTATACCGAAGTCACCCACATCCTTTTCAAGCGTTCTGAAGACTCGCTGCTGCAAGACACACGTCGCCGGAAGTGGTTGCTGTCGCCGGAGAAACAGAGGAGTCCAGTCGGTATACTTTCCGCTTAATCATTCATTCTTTTTATTTAATCTCACCTGTAATTAACTAAAAAACGCTAAAGAAATCGATTAAAACATTGAACCAGTCGGACTTCCGATTCTGGTTAAAACTGATGAAGAAGACGAAGTTCGGTAACATATAAGTATAATTAAAATCAAGTTATTACTCGGGTTAGACACACAGTCCAGCGGTGGACTGTGTGCACATTAAACACACTAACGTCTCGAGTTTGAATCTTGTCCCACGCATGCTGCCTTAATAAAAATGCCTTTTTTTTGTTAACCGAACCGGTCACCACTGTTACATGTTAAGTTTATTAATAACCGGAATAATAACCAAGTTAGACACACAGTCCAGTGGTGGACTGTGTGTATGTTTAATCACAGGACACGAGTTCGAGTCCAGTCTTCTGCACCGATTCGGATAATTATTAAACTTTTTAAATAAGTCAGAAATGAAAATACTTAGTTTGTGTTTAAGTACAATAAAAATCAGTTAAGTTAACAAGTTGGACACACAGTCCAGCGGTGGACTGTGTGTTAGCATAAACCACAGGTCCCGGGTTCGAGACCTGTGGAGCGCACCGAGTCACGAATTAAAATCGTTTGTAAGAAATAAAGGATTTTCTGTTTAATCTAATTAGTATATAAATATAATTAAAAACATAAATATTTCGGGTTAGACACGTAGCTCAGTTGGTAGAGCTGCGTGCACGCGTACAGGAGGTCTCGGGTTCGAGCCTCACTCAGCGCACATATGCACGCATACGAACCGGTCAAAGTCATGGTCAAACAGTCAAGGTCAACGGTCAACTGTAGCAAAAAAATCAATTTTTTTTTATTTTTATTTATTTATTTTATTTAAAAATCAATTAAAAATACTTAAAAATAACATTTTTAAGGTTTGAAAATAGCCTTAAACTCACAAAAATATATTCAAACATCCTACTAAAATGGATTAATAAAATCCGTTCACTTACCGAACCATAATGTTATTTATCTAGGTTAATTTCACTCGTGGTTAAAACCACTTCGCGTGCATTCAACATCATCAACCGAACGCACCCACTGTGAGTGAATCTTACAACTCCCCCTTTTTAATTACACGTTTTGGGGTGTGTCATGTGTCACAAAATAATTAACTCGTTTATTTAAACTTGTGCCATACCATATCGTGATCTAAACTTAGATTGTATATATTGTTGTGATTATGTATTTCATTTTGTCAACTTGTATGAAATTCATTTATTAAGCCCATCAGCTCATCGTGGGAGACGAGTGAGCAACGCGTGCCTCAAAACCAATCCATTATTGTTCATGTGTGTATTATTGAGTTTATATTGTTGGTAGTTATGTCTTTCATATTATCATATTTATGCAATTCATTCATTAGGCCCATCAGTTCCTCGTGAGAGACGAGTTGAGCAACGCGTGCCTCTAAACGATCCATTATTGTTCATGTGTGTTTTATTTAATATCTAATGATTGTTGAATAAGTTTACATCTATTTTTACTCGTGTGTGGTTGTGCACTCATTTTATAATCAATTAAATAAACTTGTTCAAATATTTTCCATAGGATTCACTCGCCAACTTTTTGTTGATCCAAAAACCCTTTTACACATGATACAGGTGAACAGGATGAAGCAAGGAGAAACATAGGAAATGCCTTAGAAGAAAACAATGAAGCCTAGATTGATATTTAGGACATGTTGTAATATCGATTGTAATTCTCCATTAAAGTGTATTAATGAATATGAAACGTATAATAAATGTAATGAGCTTTGATGATAACCCAATCATGCCCCGGTCACCTTTTCCGCTGCGGGTCGGGGTGTGACAGATTGGTATCAGAGCCATGACTATAGGGATATAGGATAGGTTATTAGACCCTTAGAGCCTATACTATAGTCTGCCTAAATTTTAATTGATTAGGTGGTTACATACAAACTTGTGATATTTATTTGTTTCATATTTGTTTATATTTACAGTCAAACATACATGCATATATACATATTCATTATACATATATCAATGTTCATATATTCAATTCATTTTCATACTCTCACTATTCAAAGATTTTGTTGCAATTTTCAAATCTCATCAAAGTAAGTTCTGCGACGGGCATGTAGTAACTGGAAGGGTACAAGTACCGGTAGTCGGAACGTCCTGTCTAGGTTGGCATTCGTATAAATCCAATATAACGGACCAGTTTGCCTACCTGGGGACCAACGATGAGAGTACGAAGGACCTATTAGGCCAAAGCATGCCACACCAAACGTCGTTCGAACTAACCCCACTTTGAGGTGTCACCATGTCTACACCTGGACACATTCCGAATATCACACGTTGTATACATATTTCTCGATTTTCTCCGGGTTTTAGTGTACGCAACCAGGAAAACCCATGCGAACCATATGAAGAACCGGTATTCATGGGGGCCCACATGATTACAAAGGTGAAGTATGGCGGCATGTAGGGCCTAATGGCGAGCAAAGCCCAAGACATCCTATGGATGTAGTAGATTTATTTTTCTATAATTATTTTATGAATGTTCATTCCTGAATGCGACCCATGATCCCAAAAACATCCAACTCATACTTTTGACATGTATTCCTTGTAGATGTCTTCTAACCTCGCCCGTAGGAAAATGAGAGCAGGAAAAGCCCGCGAACGCATGGCTGCCCTAATCGCTCAACGAATGGCTGCCATAATGCCCAACATTGTAATTCAAGTGCAACAAGCACTTCCCGTTAATCCTGTCAATCAAGAAAACCAAAACATTATCAACTCTCCCCAAATACCACTAAATGCACCTACAAGCATTTCAAATCATGCGAGCCTCCAAAATACAAAGGGACTGAAGGCGTCACCGCTCTCCTCCATTGGTTTGAAGAAATGGAGAACACCTTTCTAAATTGCGATTGCCCCGATGATCGCAAAGTGCGTTATGCTACTGGTCGTTTATATGGAATAGCACTTACTTGGTGGAATACAGAGAAGACCAAACGAGGCGTCGACGATGCTATGACTTTAACTTGGAATGAATTGAAGGAAATCATGACCAGACGATTTTGCCCAAGGAGCGAAATCAAGAAATTAGAAGATGAATTTTATTCGTTGAAGCAAAAGGAAGGAGACCACACCTCGTACAACAAAATATTCCTCGAGTTACATCAAATGGTTCCCAACATGTTCACTCCCCTCTACCGTTTGATCGAGCACTACATTCGTGGTCTTCCGTCAAAGATTCAAGACTCTGTAATAAGTACCACGCCTGCAACCTTGGAAGCGGCAATGGAGTTAGCAACAGAGCTCACCGAGAACCGAATCCGAAACAAAGACTTCAAGGAGGAGAAGAAGAAGGATAAAGAATCGACTGAAACCTCCGACTCCACCCAAACCGAATCCCCTTCTCAACCCAATCCTAAGAGAAAAAGAGACGGGCAACTTTTCGCTGCTATCCAACGAAATCAACCAATTTCACACGCCATACCCATCCAAGCTATCCCAATCACCCAAGTGGCACCCAACTCAACTTACCCAAATAAGAAACCATATCTTTGACCTCACCCTCGATGCAACAACTGTTTTTATCACCATCCCCTTACCTTACCTTGTCGACTATGTGCAACTTGTGGACGCTATGGTCATTTGAGCAAGGTTTGCCGCACCTTTCAAAACCAAACCTTTTCCCCTACTCAAAACATGGCCCAAACCTATCAACAACCCCAATACCCCGTGTTCCCATATGTTCGAGCTTGTTTCAATTGTGGCGACCCTACCCACTTTAGAAACACGTGCCCTCGATTGGTTAACATCATAAACGCTCAAGCCCAATCAAACCCAGTTAACCAAGTAAACCAAGAAAACCCAACCACTAGGCCACCAGCAAGAGGAAGAGTCTTCAACATCAACGCCAATCCTGTCGAAGATAATGATGGCCCAAACGAAGATACCCAACTAGTCCTCTTCACCGAAGATCCAGATTCGACTCCTATCGTTTAGTTTTATGTTTTTATTTATCACATAGAACAAAACATAACTTGAGGATAAAGCCAATGAAACTTTGACAAGAATATGGTGGATACGCCGCTGGTACTTCCTATATATAAGTATTCTTGTCAAAGGATCAGAAGCATTATCTGGCGGTTATGAGAGGTTCCATGTGTAGACTGTTAGAGTAATTATTGTTTATTATTTTCAGTATATGCAATTTCATATGCCGCCGCTCCCCATTACAATATGAGCATTGAGCATGTTCCCCATTTCATTATGAGGTTGAACCTGGCGTGCCCACATACGATCGGCTCCGTTTGATTGAGCCTTGATCGCACAGACATTTTCATTTTCAGTACATGCAATACGATCGGCTCCGTTTGATTGAGCCTTGATCGCACAGACATTTTCATTATCAGTATTTTATGGTTGTTGTGTTTGTAGTAGAGTCACATAGAACTGATCATAACTTGCGGATAAAGTCAGTGAAAATTTGACAAGAATATGGTGGATACGCCGCTGGTACTTCCTATATATAAGTATTCTTGTCAAATGATCGGAGGCATTATCAGGCGGTTATGAGAGGTTCCGTGTATAGACTGTTGGTGTGATTGTTGTTTAGATTAAGTTTATTATTTTCAGTACATGCAATACAATCGGCTCCGTTTGATTGACCCTTGATCGCACAGACATTTTCATTTTCAGTACATGCAATACGATTGGCTCCGTTTGATTGAGCCTTGATCGCACAGACATTTTCATTATCAGTATCTTGTGGTTGTTGTGTTTGTTGTAGAGTCGCATAGAATTAATCATAACTTGCGGATAAAACCAATGAAAATTTGACAAGAATATGGTGGATACGCCGCTGGTACTTCCTATATATAAGTATTCTTTTCAAATGATCGGAGGCATTATCAGGCGATTATGAGAGGTTCCATGTATAGGCTGTTTGTGTGATTGTTGTTTAGATTAAGTTTATTATTTTCAGTACATGCAATACGATCGGCTCCGCTTGATTGAGCCTTGATCGCACAGACATTTTCATTTTCAGTACATGCAATACGATCGGCTCCGTTTGATTTAGCCTTGATCGTACAGACATTTTTCATTTTCAGTATTTATGAATTTGTTGTATTGGTTGTAGAGTCACATAGGACTAATCATAATTCACTGATAAAACCAATGAAAATTTGACGAGAATATGGTGAATACGCCGCTGGTACTTCTTATATATAAGTATTCTTGTCAAAGGATCAGAGGCATTGTCAGACGGTTATGAGAAGTTCTATGTAGGATTTAGTAGTTTCTTGGTAACTAAACATAACTTGTGGATAAAACCAATGAAAATTTGGCAAGAATATGGTGGATACGCCGCTGGTACTTCCTATATATAAGTATTCTTGCCAAAGGATCAGAGGCATTATCAGGCGGTTATGAGAAGTTCCATGTAGGATTTAGTATTGCCTTGGTTGAAATTTGTGTTACATTTATATCATCTTGTTATTTAAAGAGATTGGATTGTGTTCCATTTCTACATAAACTAACCTCTCCATCATAACAAACGAGAGAGGAACTGCCACCATTCAAACATATATGCTATCAGAATGTGGATTCAAATGTTAGTTGTTGTGTTTATTTATGTTCTATAGTCATAGAACCAATCATAACTTACTGATATTAGCTGTTGTGTTTATTTATGTTCAAATATTAGCTGTTGTGTTTATTTATGTTCCATGTAGGTTGTAGTATTAGAAGTTTTGCCTTAGGATATAACCATACCCTTCCAAGCATATCCAAACTCTTATGCATGATATCATATTTAGCGAATCAATTCTGCTTATCAATACTTTTACAGTAGGCAACCAAAAGCGATTCCTGTAATAGAGTACTTAACCCTTACAAGGAACGTTACCGCCTCAAACAAAAACTTAAAACCTTACTTCTTCTAAGCATGTAACTGTCAAACTAAACACCATCATTCTTTTAGTCAAATATATCACTATTTAAATTTCGGGACGAAATTTCTAAAAAGCAGGGGATACTGTAACATCCGTCAAAAAACGGATTTTACCAAACCCGCTCCGTTTATTAACCGAACAATCAGTTAAAAATTTCGTTGCGAATTTAATGCCCAAAATATTTTTAAACGATACATAATTAATTATTATATGGGAATATATAATTTGTTTTTGAAAAACTGTCAAAAATAAGAAAATAAAAATATTTTGGCACTGCCGGGTTTCGAACCCGGGTCAGTCAGCCGGTTCAGCAGAACTTAGCGCACACACACTCAACCACTGCGCCACTTGTATCTTTTGTTAATTATTAAGATCATTTAATTCATAACGTGTCTTTCCGAATTCAAAACCGGCGCCCAAATTTCAGTCGTCGGAAATCCCGACTAACTCGCCAATAATTTACGACTTCTTCAGTTATAACGTAAACGTTTAAACCTATATCGGTTATAGCCGACGCCTGAGTCCGCGACACAAACTATAACCGCCGGAAAACGTAATGACTTTGAATCAAGTCGGGAATTGGACCAAATTCATCGACGACCTGCACTATAAATACCTCCTCGAACCTCTGCAAGCTTTTTCGCTCAAAACCGCACCCTTTCTCGGCGAAAATTTACTCGCCGGAATATTTCTGCACATCGCTGGAAAACCGAGTCCTTCACTTCTAAGCCTTACTAAACCCCCTGAGCTTATACCGAAGTCACCCACATCCTTTTCAAGCGTTCTGAAGACTCGCTGCTGCAAGACACACGTCGCCGGAAGTAGTTGCTGTCGCCGGAGTTTCCCCGGAGAAACAGAGGAGTCCAGTCGGTATACTTTCCGCTTAATCATTCATTCTTTTTATTTAATCTCACCTGTAATTAACTAAAAAACGCTAAAGAAATCGATTAAAACATTGAACCAGTCGGACTTCCGATTCTGGTTAAAACTGATGAAGAAGACGAAGTTCGGTAACATATAAGTATAATTAAAATCAAGTTATTACTCGGGTTAGACACACAGTCCAGCGGTGGACTGTGTGCACATTAAACACACTAACGTCTCGAGTTCGAATCTTGTCCCACGCATGCTGCCTTAATAAAAATGCCTTTTTTTTTGTTAACCGAACCGGTCACCACTGTTACATGTTAAGTTTATTAATAACCGGAATAATAACCAAGTTAGACACACAGTCCAGTGGTGGACTGTGTGTATGTTTAATCACAGGACACGAGTTCGAGTCCGGTCTTCTGCACCGATTCGGATAATTATTAAACTCTTTAAATAAGTCAGAAATGAAAATACTTAGTTTGTGTTTAAGTACAATAAAAATCAGTTAAGTTAACAAGTTGGACACACAGTCCAGCAGTGGACTGTGTGTTAGCATAAACCACAGGTCCCGGGTTCGAGACCTGTGGAGCGCACCGAGTCACGAATTAAAATCGTTTTTAAGAAATAAAGGATTTTCTGTTTAATCTAATTAGTATATAAATATAATTAAAAACATAAATATTTTGGGTTAGACACGTAGCTCAGTTGGTAGAGCTGCGTGTACGCGTACGGGAGGTCTCGGGTTCGAGCCTCACTCAGCGCACATATGCACGCATACGAACCGGTCAAAGTCATGGTCAAACAGTCAAGTTCAACGGTCAACTGTAGCAAAAAAAATCAATTTTTTTTTATTTTTATTTATTTATTTTATTTAAAAATCAATTAAAAATACTTAAAAATAACATTTTTAAGGTTAGAAAATAGCCTTAAACTCACAAAAATATATTCAAACATCCTACTAAAATGGATTAATAAAATCCGTTCACTTACCGAACCATAATGTTATTTATCTAGGTTAATTTCACTCGTGGTTAAAACCACTTCGCGTGCATTCAACATCATCAACCGAACGCACCCACTGTGAGTGAATCTTACAACTCCCCCTTTTTAATTACACGTTTTGGGGTGTGTCATGTGTCACAAAATAATTAACTCGTTTATTTAAACTTGTGCCATACCCTATCGTGATCTAAACTTAGATTGTATATATTGTTGTGATTATGTATTTCATTTTGTCAACTTGTATGAAATTCATTTATTAAGCCCATCAGTTCCTCGTGGGAGACGAGTGAGCAACGCGTGCCTCAAAACCAATCCATTATTGTTCATGTGTGTATTATTGAGTTTATATTGTTGGTAGTTATGTCTTTCATATTATCATGGTTATGCAATTCATTCATTAGGCCCATCAGTTCCTCGTGAGAGACGAGTTGAGCAACGCGTGCCTCTAAACGATCCTTTATTGTTCATGTGTGCTTTATTTAATATCTAATGATTGTTGAATAAGTTTACATCTATTTTTACTCATGTGTGGTTGTGCACTCCTTTTTTAATCAATTAAATAAACTTGTTCAAATGTTTTCCATAGGATTCACTCGCCAACTTTTTGTTGATCCAAAAATCCTTTTACACATGATACAGGTGAACAGGATGAAGCAAGGAGAAACATAGGAAATGCCTTAGAAGAAAACAATGAAGCCTAGATTGATATTTAGGACATGTTGTAATATCGATTGTAATTCTCCATTAAAGTGTATTAATGAATATGAAACGTATAATAAATGTCATGAGCTTTGATGATAACCCAATCATGCCCCTGTCACCTTTTCCGCTGCGGGTCGGGGTGTGACAGATAGTTAAGATAGAAAGTGATCAGCAGGAGGCGAAGAATTGCTATACTTCCTCAATGAAACCTGCTTCCAAGTCTAGGGAAGCATAACAATTAAATCATCCTCCAAGAGACGTCATGGAGGCAAGAGAACAGGACGTCAAGGATATACTCTTAGATCCTGAGGATCCTGAATCCAAGGTGTATATAGGATCCGGGATCCAGGAGAGCATAGAGCAGGAACTAATATCCTTCCTTAAACGAAGGAAATCTACCTTCGCCTGGAAGCATGAAGATATGAAAGGTATATCTAAGGATGTTATTACTCACAAACTTGGTATTGACAAATCTTTCAGGACAATAACCAAAAGAGGAGAAAGTTTGCTCCTGAAAGAAATGCGATCATCCAAGACGAGGTAGACAAGTTACTAAGGGCAGGTATGATTAGAGAAGTCAAGTATCCAAGATGGTTAGCCAATGTGGTTGTTGTTCAAAAGAAAAATGGAAAGTGGAGGGTATGTATCGATTTTACTGACTTAAATAAGGCATGTCCCAAGGATCCTTTCCCTTTACCCCACATTGATTCCATGATGGATGCTACGGCGGGTCATGAGTTGTTAACATTTATGGATGCTTCATCTGGATTTCAGCAAATTCAGATGGAACCATCTGATCAAGAGGATACAGCGTTCATGACACCCACCGGCATATACTGCTATATTGTTATGCCCTTTGGTTTAAGAAATGCAGGTGCTACATTCCAAAGGCTGGTGAGTATGATGTTCACAGAACAACTTGGACATATGATGGAGGTATATATAGATGATATGGTGGTCAAGTCCAAAAGAGCTGAGGGTCACCTTAAGGATCTCGTAGTAGCATTCAATATCCTTAACCAATACAATATGAAATTGAATCCTTCCAAATGCCATTTCGGAGTCAAATCTGGAAAGCTCTTAGGATACATGGTGACCAAGAGAGGGATCGAAGCTAGTCCGGAGCAGATAAAGGCTATAATCAACATCAAGTCTCCTGCCAACGCTAAGGATGTGCAAAGATTGACAGGAAGAGTCGCCGCCCTCAACAGATTCATTTCAAAATCCTAAGAAAGATGCAAGGATTTCTATGATATTCTGAGGAAGAATAAGAAGTTCGAGTGGACGGAGAAGCATGAAGCTGCTCTACAGGATCTCAAGGATTACCTATCCTCAGCACCGGCTTTAATGAAACCTGAAAATGGGGAACCATTATCCTTATACCTAGCTGTTTCAGGTAAAGCAGTAAGTGCGGTCCTTGTTAAGGATCATGAAGGCCAACATCATCCGGTATACTATGTAAGTAAAAGTTTACTTGATGCTGAGGCTAGGTATTCTCATTTAGAAAAACTTATTCTTGCTCTAATCATAGCTTATACTAAATTAAGACATTATTTCGAAACTCATACTATTGTCGTTAAAACTAACTTTCCTATCAAGAATGTTCTCAGGAAACCAGAGATGTCGGGGAGAATGGCAAAATAGGCTGTTAAACTTAGTCATATGACATTAAGTATGAGCCTAGAACTGAGATTAAATCCCAGGCTTTGGCTGACTTTGTGGCTGATTTAAGTAGTGATCTACAAAGGGAAGCTGAATTGGAAGTGCAACAACTTGAGGAGACCAAGGATCCTTGGACACTCTTCACAGATGGAGCTTTTGAATGTTAAAGGAACTGGACTAGGTTTACTACTAAAATCGCCACATGGGGACATTATACCCCAGTCAATAGCACGTGAATTCCAAACCACTAATAACAAGGCAGAGTATGAGGCCTTAATAGCAGGTTTGCAGTTAGCTAAGCATATGAGGATCGGGCATCTTCAAGTGTTTGTGGATTCTCTAATAATTACTAATCACTATAATGGTTCCTATGCTCTTAAAGGTGAGAAACTAATCAAATATTTGGAGATAGTCAAGAAATTGGCAGATTCTTTGCTTTTTTCAGCCTTACACAAGTACCTAGGGAAGAAAATGCAGACGCGGATGCCTTAGCCAATCTAGGATCCTCGCTGAAGATGCCAGAGGATGTAAACATACCCATCATCCATATTCTAACTCCTGTAATTGAGGAAAATGAAGCAATGGAGATAGTGGAAATGCTGCAAATGTACCTAGTGGTGATGCACAATCAACTCCAGGATCATGGATCCTTCCAATCCTGAATTATATCCAAAAAGGGGAAGTTCCCATTGGGGAAAATCCAAGAGCCTTCAAGATAAAGGTATCCCAATTCACTATCATTAGTAACATGTTGTATAAGAGATCTCTTGCAGGACCCTATCTACAGTGCATTGAGGATCCTGAGATCCAAGAAGTCTTGAAGGATTTTCATGAAGGATATTGTGGAAATCATACTGGGTGCAGAGCACTATTTTCAAGGATCCTCAGAACAGGATATTATTGGCCTACACTGAAGAAGGATTTTGTGGAGAATGCAAGGAAATGTGGTGCTTGCCAAAGACACAGTAATATCCTTCATCAGCCCGCAGAACCTCTGCATCCTATATCCTCCTCTTGGCGATTTATGAGATGGGGAATGGATATAGTAGGCAAGCTTCCCAAGGTACCAGGAGGAAAAGTGTTCATGCTAGCTATGACAGACTATTTCTCTAAGTGGATAGAAGCTGAAGCTTTTACCCAAGTCAGGGAAAAGGAAGTTATATCCTTTATTAAAGAAAATATCATTACTAGATTTGGTATTCCTTCTGAGATTGTTTGTGATAACGGATTCCAGTTTATTGGGAACCGTACTACTAACTTTTGTGACAGCTGGGGGATTAGGATGATTACATCAACACCAGTCCACCCACAAGCTAATGGCCAGGCAGAATCATCCAACAAAATCATCATCAACAATTTGAAGAAGAAGCTTGGATCCAGAAAGGGCAAATGGGCTGAGGAATTACCTTATGTCTTATGGGCAGATAGGACAACTCCCAAGAATGCAATGGGTCAGACTCCCTTCTCCTTAGTCTTTGGAGCCGAAACAGTGATCCCTACAGAAATGACAGTACCAACAGCCAGAACAAGCATCCGTGATCCTGAAGCAAATGTCGAGACTCTGGTTCAAGACTTGGATACCGTGGAAGAGCTTAGAGATATGGCAAGAATAAGGATGGCTAGCTATCAACAAAGAGTGGCTGGTGCTTACAACAAGAATAAGGGTCAGAAGGTTTGAAGTTGGTGACATGGTATTAAGGAAGGCATTCCAGAATACCACAAATCCTTCCGATGGTAAATTAGCACCAAAATGGGAAGGCCCCTATCTAATTAAAGCCAAGGCAGGAAAGGGGGCATATCGATTACTAGTTATGGATGGTGACCTTCTACCAAGAGCCTGGAATGCTATCCACCTAAAAAAGTATTTTATGTAAAGGATCAGGGATCCTTAAGTATCCTAGTGATCAATTCAGATCAAAGGATCCTCAAAGGATATGAGATTCTTGATTCTTATAAAGTAAGGATGTTGAATCTTCAACATTCAACCTTATCAAGCTTTAAGTTTTGCAGAAGTTATTACAAAAGATCAAGAGGTTGGCCACCTCTCCAAGACTTTGGGCATGTTCCCAGTTTAAGGTATCTAATACCTTCTAAGGTTTAAAGGTTTTCACCTTTCACACGAATTGGGTTTCAACACCCCGCCAGTAGCGCACGTTATCCAAGTATTGTTCAAGGCAATGGGACTAGTACCCGCTTTAGGGGCTGACAATTTCATGTTGTTGGCTATATTTAGGATCCTAAGTATAATGGTAGACGTACTATACATCCGTTCCTAAGGTTTCTAATGTTTTCACGTTAGCTAAGGTTCCGACATTTTCATGTCGCTTATGTTTGGATAGACGCCAGTTTGAGCCATACTCCAGTTTACGCAAGTTTATTTGGACTTGTCCCCAGTCTATTTGGGCTTGTCCCTGGTCTATTTGGGCTTGTCCCCAGTTTATTTGGGCTTGTCCCCAGTTTGTTGGGCTAGCCCCCAGTAACTAATGATTCCTTCATTTGATGTTTGGCTTAGTCCCAAGTTAAATACTGCTACAGGTTTATGAAGTTTAACTGTTAAGGATCCTAAATCCTAAAGTCTTATCGATTGTTATGCTTCTGTTGACACGACTGTATGATTTGAGGATAAAAAATCCTAACTTGGATTCACTGGTATGATCTTTCTATTGCGTTTGCTTTATTCCTGGCTTATTTATGTTACCCTAATCCTTTGACAACAGGGTATGTGATCCTTGATCATAAGACGTTCAATTCTTGAGCAATATGTTTTTATAAATACTTAGCATTCTTTTTAACACCTTATGGATTTTTCAGTTAAATATCCAGAAACTTTTCAACATGTATAGCGATAAACATACTCAAAAAGAAAAGGAACAACAGCAAAGATAGTCAAAAAGTTTTATTTATTTATAAAAACCCTTTTTTAAAATGTTGTCAAAATTGCTAACCCAAGCTTCTACCAGCAAATCGTGGCCCGTCCACTTGGTTTGTCAAAGGGTGTCCGTACTAACGAGTCAATAAGTGCAGGAAAGTAAAGGCGGGGGGCATCAATGGCTTCATCCTCCACAAACAGAAGGACCCATCCACCTTTGCTACCCCCTATCGTCAAAAGGATCAGTGATCCTTAACCCTAAAACTATTGTTCAAATACAGACCAAATTGTTCGCCATAAAAACACCAACAACCAAAAAACATAAAAAATGGGCTCCGGCCACGTCTAGAATTATCCATCATCGCCCATTAATGCAACCTACTCCACGGCTGCTTCACCACCTTCACCTCCTTCTCCCTTGCCACCAACCGCTGCCTCTGCCAGATCCATCACGCTGCTTGGATCTGCCTCTGGGATGGGTGCCAGCTCAGGACTTTCTTCGTCACCTAGCTCGATCAACCTCTGCTTCTAAGCAGCCACATCCCACTTAGCCCTGTCAAAAGAAGGATTCATGGCCTCTTCAACCATCTTTATCCTATCATTGAGGATAGACCTAACGGCATAAACCTTCGCCTCGTCAGCAGCCTCCAATCTCTCTTTGTTAGCCCGGATCTGATCCACCAAGATCTCCTTCTCCAAGCGCTTGACCTGCTTTTCCAAATTAGAGATCCTTTTGTCCTTGGCAGCAGTAATGGCGCGGAGCTCGTCAATGTGCTCTTCAGCTTCAGTTAGGAGTTTTCCTTGGAGGGCTTCCAGTTGGGCTATTTTCTGCATAAGTCGAAATTTTCAGGATCATGATCCTCAAAGTTCAGTGTAATTCAAGAGTAGGTGATCCTTACCTCAGCAATGAAGTCAGAGATTTGCTGCTTGATCTGGGAGGTGTCCTCGGTTGGCTCGCTCGGTTTCTTCCTTTTGCTCCCAGATTTGGCTCTGGAAGGCATGGCCCTTGTTCCTGGCTTACTTTGGCCTGAGGCCAGTTCAGCCTTGATGGAGCGGGGGGAGTGATACTCTGAAGTTCCCCGAGATCAAACTTGGTGGCAGATTTGGATGTAGACTGGCACCTATGCAAATCAAACTCAGATAAGTATTTATAAGCTATCTATTTTGTTGAATATTTTCATATACTTGTATACAAATACTTACTTGACATCATGACAGAGGTAGAGGTATCTTCTTCTAAATCCTTGATCTTGGGGTAAAAGGTCCTCACAGATGAATCAAGTGCCCAAAAGGCAGCAATCCTTATTGGCGTGGCAGGTAAATCTCTCAAGGCGGCGTAGCTAGTCAGTGCATGCACAAAAAACAGGATTAGTTATCCTCAGTGTAACAGAAAGTAACATGTCCTAAATCCTACCCTTCAAGTTCCACTTTTTGGGAAGATACTCCCCGTGAGGAATGGAGTCTCTTCTCACAAAGAAGAACTGGTTTTTCCAGTTGGTGTCATTCTTGGTGATTTTGAGTAGTAGGTGGTGAGTTTTGGATTTGGATTTGAAAAGATATCGATAAGACCCATGAGTCACAAGGCTGTACAGGTTGGGGAGTTCGGTGATACCAAAGCTTAGTCCCTCGTTCTTGATCAACTGTTCCAGAGTATACAATACCCTCAACAGCATAGGCATGGCCTGGTTGTAGCACATGCCGGTATGAGAGAAGAAGGTTTGAGTAAACACTGGGAAAGGATATGTATAGCTGATCAAGAATGGAGCGGCAGGAAAACAGATCCAGAAGTCTGATTCACAATCACTTCTCAGTGATGAATCAAAGGGTCTGAAAACTGTTTCCTCCGGGAAACAGGGGCGTATTTGATCGATTTCGGGATCGGTAAAACGGCAAAGCTCCTCCGAAGGATTTTTCAGAAGGTTTTAACTCTTGGGAGTGTGATCTTGTGGTTGATCTTTGAGAATAATGGAAAAACAGAGGATTGGATAGAGGGAGAGAAAGAGGATGCATGTTTGATGCTCTGGATATGCGTATGAAAAGGCATAGATCCAGTTTAAATAAGAGATTTGATCTCTATCCCTATGCTATAAATAATGATGTTTGTTGCAGGTTATCAAATCAAGTGACGTCATACTGTGCACGGATATATACAAGTGGCAACGGCTAGTTTCTTTCTAACGGAAACATGACTAATTGTTAGGGCATTTAATTAGTCATGTTTGGGGGCAATTGTTAGGGATAGAATTTTAATGTTCGTGGATCATATATCCTTCTATATGTCTGGATCATTGATCCTCAAGACACGGTGCAGGAAGGCTAAGGATCATTGATCCTCATATTGTTCTAATTAGCTAACAATTGTTTCCAATGTATTATGGCATGGTTTTGCAGGAGTTTTACGAAGATGACATACCCGCCGAGAATCAAGCGGAATATGCCATTATTCCAGCACGTGCCAGGAGTTCGTGACCGTTATTGGTGAATGTGGGATATTGCCGAGATTTTCGGATAGTTAGTTAAGGATAATTTTTAGCTAAATAAAAGGGCTATTGAGCTTGAATAAGATAGGAATTCGAACACACACATCTGCGACCTACATTACTCTCTGATACGCACATTAGCAACATTGTAACAAGCTCAATATTTCCGAAGTTGTAATTATTTTTGCCTAATACCAATTGGTGATCGGTATTTGCCATCACCCGAGGTTTTTTGTGCTGGAGATCATCTCTTGATCAATGGCTTTTTCCTCGTACAAATCATTGTGTTCATTTTCATTTACTTTGATATTTGTTCAAACACTTGTTCGTTTAACCAAGCATCCAACCTCACAAAAATCAGATTTGGTTACATTATCCTTGTGTGATTTTTGACCAAAACACCGACCCTACGGGACAGTATCCATGATGACTCAGACCAATGGGTTGAGGGTAACGTCACCTTCACAAGAGGGGCCTACCACTATAACTAAGATAATTTCTTAAAAGGCCCAAAGTACGAAAATCCTCAAAGGAAACATAAAAGAAGAGTTGGAACCAAGTGATTCCTTTTTGTCTATTTGTTTTTTCTATTTTTATTTACATTTTTATCTTTATATTTATCTTTATTTTATCTTTCAAAACTTTTATCAAAATTTGGTTAGATTAGACGTTAACAATAAACCGGTACTAGAAGCTCTTGTGTCCTTGGACTACCTCTGTATCTTACTATCACTATACTACGTCCACAACGGGTGCGCTTGCCCTAACATGTGTAGAGTGGTAGTATTGTATCGTGTTTTATACATTTAAAGCTTGGTCCACGAGTAAAAAGTGCTTAAAAAAGAACTAAAATTATAACCACGCTCTGACACGTCAGGCATCTGCAAGAGGACTGGCCACAAGTCTCATGAATGTAAAGATCTAAAGAATGTTGTGTGCTTCGGATGTGGTGAGAAAGGCCACATAAGGAACAGTTTTCCCAAACGTGTAATTGATGGAAACGCTAAACCTGGGGAAGCGAAGAAGTCAAATGCTAGAGCTTTCCAGTTAACCGCAAGGGAGGCGGTAAATGACACGAATGTTATAACATGTACGTTTCTTGTTAGTAAAATTTATTCATGTGTCTTGTTTGATTCTGGAACTAATAAATGTTTTGTATGCCATAAGTTTAGTGAACTATTAAATATGCCCATAAGAACTTTAGAACATCCATATGAAGTAGAAATGGCAGATGATACAATCAATGCACTATATCCATTAAGAATCATCCCATCCCTATAAGTATCTTACCTATGACTCTTGCGGGATTCGATATAGTATTAGGTGTGGATTTGTTATCCCATAACCAAGCCCACATTGTCTGTGATAAAAAGATGACCGAAATCAAATCCCCGTCTGGCAAAACACTCATCATTTAAGGAGATCGACACTACAGGTTCCCAGAGAAAGGCTCCATGCTTAAAGCAACGAAGTGTCTGAAGAGAGGATGTGTCATTTACATGGCACATGTGAAATAGATTCATCAAACCCAAGATAGAAATATACCAGTCATTTCTGAATTCCATGAAGTATTCCCTGAGGATGTACCTAGATTACCCTAGAGAGGCAAGTCGAGTTTAGGATCGACATGTTGCCTTGGTCAGCTCCAATAGCTAGAGCTTCGTACCGCTAGGCGCCAACTGGGATGAAAGAGTTGAAGGCGCAACTTGAAGAAGTTCTTGAGAAAGGTTTCATACAACCTAGTTCATCCCCTTGTGGAGCTCCTATCATTTTTGTTGAAAAGAAAGACGGTTCAATGAGGATGTGCATTGATTACCGTGAGCTGAATAAGATAACAATCAAGAATCGTTATCCCTTGCCAAGAATTGACATCCTATTCGATCAATTGCAAGGAGAAAGTTTCTTTTCTAAGATTGATCTCCGTTCTTGTTATCATCAACTGAGGGTCAGAAGCGAGGATCTTCCAAAGACTGCCTTTACGACTAGATACGAACATTATGAGTTCCTGGTTTTTCCATTTGGACTCACTAACACAACTTTCATGGATCTCATGAATAGAGTCTGCAAACCTTATCTGGATAAGTTTGTCATTGGCTTTATAGACGACATACTTATCTATTCTCGTAATAAGAACGATCACAAAAAACATATTAGATGTATTCTTGAATTATTATAGCAAGAGAATCTTTATGTGAATTCTCTAAGTGCGTTGGCTTAGAAAGGTCAAATTCTTAGGACATATGATTAGTAAACGGGGTATCCATGTGGATCCAGCTAAGATAGAAGCGATCATGAATTGGGAAGCACCCAAAACCCCATCTGAAATTCACAGTTTCATAGGGTTAGCTGGTTATTATAGAGGGTTCATCGAGAACTTTTAAGAATAGCCACTCCCTTAACTGGGTTGACTTGCAAGAACGCTATGTTTGACTGGGGGCCAAAACATAAAGAATCCTTCGAAGGAATTGAAGACTTTAAAGTCTACTATGATGCTTCGCACACAGGATTAGGGTGCGTACTGATGGAAAAGGCAAGGTGATTTCCTACGCGTCACGACAACTCAGAGTGCACGTAAAGAATTACACCACCCATGACCTAGAATTGGGTGCCTTAGTATCTGCACTAAAGTTAAGAAGACATTACCTATATGGTACAAAATGTGTGATATACACCGATCATAAAAGTCTCCAGCACATATTCAATCAAAAGGATTTAAGTATGAGACAACGTCGTCGTTGGATAGAAACACTGAATGATTACGAATGTGAGATTCGTTATCATCCTCGCAAGGCAAATGTCGTTACTAACGCCTTGAGCCATAAGGAAAGAATTAAACCGATTAGGGTTCATGCCAAAAGAATTGAACTTAGAATAAGTTTGAGTGAGAAACTGCTAGAAGTTCAAAGGCAAGCTTTATTAGAAGAAAATGTTTCTAATAAAGGATTAGGTGGGAATGTGGACCAGTTAACATCTAGAAGTGATGAAATCTTGAGATTTAATGGCAGAATCTTTGTTCCCATCTTTGGAGAACTCGGAGACTTAATTCTCGAGGAATCACCTAAATCCTTATATTCGGTACATCCTTGAGGAGATAAAATGTACCAAGATCTGAAAAAAGAATTATGGTGGATGGGTATGAAGAAATCCATAGCCACCTATGTAGCTATATGTCTGATGTGTTCACAAATTAAGGTTGAACATCAGAAACCGTCAGGACTGCTACAACAACTTGAAATTTCCACTTGGATATGGGAAATGGTAACAATGGACTTGATTACCAAATTACCAAAGACTAAACATAGCAATGCCATGATTTGGATAATAGTCGATAGACCGACTAAGTCAGCCCATTTTTTGCAAATTAAGGAAACTTTTAGTTTTGGCAAATTAGCTCAATTATATGTGGATAATATTGTGTCCCTTCATGGAGTGCCTGTATCCATAGTATCTGATAGAGATACTAGATATACATCTCATTTCTAGAAAAGTTTCCAACAATCTTTAGGCACGCGTATATGTTTTAGTATGGGTTATCATTCATAGACTGATGGCCAAAGTGAGTGTACAATCCAAACGTTGGAGGACATGCTGAGAGCATGTGTCATTGATTCGGGTGGTAGCTGGGATGATCACCTACCACTAATCGAATTCTCCTACAACAATAGTTACTATCAAGTATCAAGGCCGCTCCATTTGGAGCCTTGTACGGGAGAAGACGTAGAACGCCCGTCTGTTGGGCTGAAGTTCGAGAAAGCCAACTGCCAAGACCTGAGATAGCCCATGAGACTACGGACAAAATTATACAAATCCGTGATAGGCTCAAAGTTGCCGTTGATAGGCAGAAGAGCTATGCAGATAAGAGGCGGAAACCTCTTGAGTTCCAAATTGGGGACAAAGTATTAATGAAAGTGTCACCTTGGAAAGGTGTCATGAGATTCAGAATGAAGGGCAAGTAAAGCCCCCGATATATTGGACCATTCGAGATAACCGGATGTGTCGGTTCTGTAGCTTATACATTAAAGCTACCTAAGGAACTCGGTGGAATCCATGACGTATTCCACATCCCTAATTTCAAAATGTGGAAAGATGAAGGTTGAGGGGTCGTATATGGAAAAAAGTAAAATTTTGTCCTCTAACGGTCCCTTACGGACCTCAAGACATAGCCTTATAATCCGTAGGGATGTTTGAATATCTATGGGCGCGTAGGGTCCCATACGGACTGTATCTTGACCTTTACGGTCCGTAAGGGGTGTCGATGGCCGAATGTTTAGCTGGCACTGCAGCCTGCTCTCTTGTGCCACTTAGCACGATTTGTGCCAACTTTCTCCTCCTTCTTACACCTGTTCAGACACTAATCAACACCTCATAACTCCAGGAGACACTTGTCTTGATTTTGGGGGCTTGAATCTTACTATAAATAGGTGATCATGTTCACCATTTGGAATTGCACCTTTCATAACTATTTCTCTCTTACTTTGGAGTTGCTTCTGCTTGAAAGAGGCCTCCTACTTGAACTCTAATCTTCCCTTGAATACATGTAAGTGTTCTTCTTCAGTCTTGTTTCTTTTATAGGCTAGTTATTACCCGAAAGTCAAGCAAATTGACTTTTGATTTGACTTTCGGTTATGACCATTTCGGTCAAGCCAAAGTTCGAATCGAACATGGCTATGTGATCGTAATAATATAGGTGTTAATCCCCTAAGAGGGCACCTTCTAAAGATCACGTCAAAGTTTTATTAAATAAAAGTGAAAAATGTAGATGTTCATAATTAATAATAAATGAACTTCTAAGTATCGAAACCTTAATTTTTGACACTATATCATTTTATATAACATATTAGTTTGCCTTCTTCTTTGACTTTCGATTCTGACCCGTTTAAGATAGTTTAGATACTGATTTGAAGTTGTAATATGATCGTATTATTGTAGGCAATAACATCTAATTTATACCTTCTGATCATATCGTTTTTCGGGTTTTATGCAAAGTCCACACATTATGTCTAAAAATGCCTAAAATACCCCTTTTGCGCATAAATTGATTTTGAAACATGACGAACATGTAATCTGAGTTATAAACTGATATGGTAACATAATAAACATGTTTTGGCATTTGGACTTACCGTAGACCCATTCGATCATTCGATGTCGCCTATGCGCGTACGGTTAACTTATATAGCATAGTTTGTATAAGTTAGTCGAATGGGGTAGAAACCATTCCAAATCAGTTCTAATAAGAATATTTGGTTATTTGGCACATATTATACGAGTCATTATACTCGTGAGGGCTTAAACCACATTCTACCCGGTCTTCGCTTAATCTAGCGAACTGTACCTATTTATTATAAGTTAACCGGTCCAAGTCATATGACTTGAATAAGACCCATTAACACTCTAACGGATCATAGTTCCGTTCATTCCAGACTAAGAGCCTCTAGTAAATTGTGCCTGTATTAGTTGTATTGATTAACGACTGTGGTTAAAACATCTTTGATTTGTAAAGATAAGTTCAGGTAAACACTCTTAGCCTATTTTCCTTATATGGGCTTGGGATACGGCATTAGCCGCTTAGTCGGGTATGGGATTAACGACGAATGATGTCCAAAATCCAAATAACCCATTTTAATCCGTTATGCTTGATAACTTAAACATAGGGGGTTAAAGAGACCGTGTCCAGGATATCCTCGACTCACTTAATTGCAAGTGGCCACGACCTAAGCGCGGGTGTAGGCATACACCTGGCAGACGCTAGGTTATTATATTTTTATTGAAAAGTGGCGTGTCGGTTAATCATGTATGAGAGTTTATTCCTAGGCCACATATGTATCGACAAGCATGTAATACTGGTAACAAGAGATATCACTTTGTCCCAAGTTATTTATGACAATGATATACCAAATGGTATACGATGATTTTGAAAAGATTTTCAAAACCTGTCGGTTAACTGTATTTACGATCGAAAGCTGACGTATTTTCAAAAGACTAAGCGCAGGTTTAATAGCAAATACGGAATAAGTTGGAGCTGCTCGGTTGATACGTATTAGAATTAGCTACTCCACGCAAGGCCTAGTAGTCTTAATATTCATTTTATTATTTCTGATTCGCCTGTGGATCTTTTAAGTAAACTTTCCGTGTGCGTATTTATTTTGAAAATTTCGGACACTTGTACTTTGTAATATTATTTTATAATCCCAGGACTTCCGTTGTGCTATATGTGAATATCTATATCAATCGTCATGCATAAACCCCAAGTCCGGGCCCACTAGGAAATCAGGGTGTGACATAGTGTGTGCATCACATATTTACATACAACGGCTGACCCGCATAATTATAATTACGCAGGGCAACTGAATTACCCCGTGATATTACAATATTAATATAGAAACCTTACAAAACACCCCCTTGGACTATCAAAAGCTTAAGGAAAAGTCCTAACAATGTTTTCTTATATATCAAAGGTCTCAGCTTGATCCAACAAGATTATCGGATATATAAAAAAGTTGTTATTATAATTTATACATGAAACTAATTTTTACTCTTAGTTTTTATAGTTAAAATAATATATATGATATTTATGAATAATATATTTACTAATCTTTAGTTTGAAAATAATACTCACGAATGGTATGTTGGTGGCTGAAAAATGAAATAAAAAATAATCCTTGTGACTGACGAATTATGGTCCATGCTGATGTGTAAAATGTTGTTTATATTATTTAAAACACCATATTAAAAGGTTAGACTAACTTAATTACACACAATCGGCAAATACATCTAGTAAGCGTAAGGGATGTAAGAGGTAGCAGTTGTATAGGTTTCTAACATAGGATAACAAGGACCAAAAGATAACAAAGGTAACTCACTCTCGCACAATTCGCTCCTAAACCATCTAATGAAAAAGAAAACCCAAGAAGAAGTCAACCATCTTTTCTAGAATCAAACTTAAGGTCCGACTTAAGAACCACATCCACCATATGCTTATCGTCTTGCGCGAGGTCAATTACTCATCATCCGAGTTAGAAATAACAATATTGTCCGAAGGCAAAGACATCGCGATCTTGGCAAAACTAATCCATATGAAACATATATAAATAAATTATATATATAATCACCTAATATTTCCATGAACGGACTAATCCGCCCATAACTCATAGACTAGATTATGTCACCCGCCTATCTCACATAAACTAAATAATGAATCAGCGCCGGCACGTTAGTGTTATTGGGCTAGGCGACCGCTTAGGGCCTCCAAAATTAGAAAAATATCTATATTTTTTAAAAAAGAATATTATATTTACAGTGATATTTGTTAACATTAATACAAGTGTAGTCTGGTGGTAAGAACAAGTTTTGGTTTTTGTGGAGGGTGGGTTCGAATCCCAGTTGCTACCATTTTAAAAATTTTTAATCACCTCACTCACCCTTTTAGTAAAGGGTTATAAATGCATCTTTTTTAATCATATCTCCTAATTTAATAAGATAAAAATTTTGCTCACACATTTTTTAACATGATATGTCCGTGTTAAATTTTATTTAAAAAAATCGTTTCAAACTAATAACAAAAATATACTCAAAATAAGTAGCGTTGTTTTAGTTCCTTTCACACATGATATAAGTTGTTATTTGTTAGGTTAAACACTTTTGACCAACTTAGATTTGATTTATGTATCAGATACCCAACATTATTTGATTAGGGAAATCATCTAGTTTATATAATGGTTAAGTGCTTTATAAGTTTTTTTCCTAATATATTTCATATCAGATACAAACCGAAATTACGAGCCTAAAAAAATTAAAAAGGGCCTCGAATTTATAATTCGCTTTGGGCCTCCAAAATTCTAGGATCGACCCTGTAATGAATGCGATGCAAAGCAATAAAAAAACTTCTCGTGCAAGTGCAAACATTTTGTACGAACCCCCTAGTGATGAGATTATTGTCTAGACTCGAGACTGAGTCCTAGTTTGCTATAAGCGAGGCTCGGATACCAACCTGTCACACCCCGCCCAAAGTGGAAACACGTGGCGCGGCCACGAAAGGTTTTCAAGTTCGATTAGCAAACATCTACATGATTAAAAATAAGCCAACGATATCAAATATATTGTTTAAAAGTTTACAAGACCATAGTAATTGAGTTAGCATATATTACCCAAAAGAAATCATGTTCTGCAAAAATATCTAGACAAATTTATAATTGTAAAACCAGGCTTTGACCAACATATCCTACACGAAGGTGCCAAATACAAGGCAAACCCTCAAAAGTGGTATCGTCATATGCATCCTATTTTTGACCTTCACACCATGAGACACAACTTAGTCCCTTCAAATACATGCTTAAAAATGTCAACATATTGTTGGTGAGTTCACAGGTTTTTGTAACACAATTGAATCTTTGAAAACACTTGATAAAACCGGTATGCATAGTTCTAATGAAATTCGTTGATCAAATTAATGTTTTGCCAACACATTATCTATGTCTCGACATAAGCTCGTAACCAAATCCACCAATAGATCTATCTGACTGTTCCACGGTCAATGAAGACTAATGGTTACTAAGCTGGACTTACTATGGATTAACACCATAAGGACTATCCGAGCTCAACATGGTACCACAAAGGCTTCCCAAACTTGACGAACTAGATTAAACTTATGTATAAGTAATAGATCTAATTATTTCATTCACTAACTATCATACCAAATAAACAAACATGTATCCCCCTAGTGCTGAAAAGTAAAAACGTTTAAAAGAGGGGTCGTGAAACTCACAACTTTGCATTCCGTACAATTCTAACTAATTCAATGTCCGACACACACACACACACACACACACACACACACACACACACATATATATATATATATATATATATATATATATGTGTGTGTGTGTGTGTGTGTGTGTAGGGTTAGGTTCATTTGTGAACAAATCCCTTAATTGTGAACAACTCTCTTAATTGTGAATACTAGTAAACCAATCCTAGTCCTTGATTATCAATACACAAGTGTAAATTAATGGTCAGGATTTGATGATAAAAATACACTGGTGTATTTTATGATTTGATGATATAAATCAATGGCTAGAATTTGTTCACCATGTTCACAAATACACTAGTGTTCAATCTAAAACCCCACCCTATGTATATATATGTGAAGTATAGGAAGAAAACCCTTTGTAAAAACTTCATGGACATTTTTTTTAAAACATGGAATGTAACATAAATATTTTTGAACATTTTTGTAAAAAAATAAAAACAAAAAAGCGCCTAGTAGTTTTTTTTTTGTTAAAAATTTCATATTACATAATATATATGTCAAAAAAATGTAACATACATTTTTTGAACATTTTTTTAAAATAAAAACTAGTTGGCGCTTTTAATATTTTTTTATAAAACTGTTTAAATACATTTATGTAACATTCCCTGATCTTTTTAGAAAAATAAAAATAAAATGTTACATAGCGTTTTATAGGGTTTCTTTAACTCAATTGGGTTTTCATTTTAACATCCCCTATGTGTGTGTGTGTATATATATAGGCAAGTTAACATACAATATTCTTTAACATACATTGGGTACGGGATGAAATTACGCACGTTATAAACACACAAAACCCTAATCACGTGTGTTGAAAAAACATAAATCACGTATGTTGAAAAAACATAATCACGCATGGTAATGATTTTCAACATGCGTGATTTCATCTTGTAGCCGATGTACATTAAGCGACATTGTATTTTACATTTTCTTTCTCTCTCTCCCTCTCTCTTTCTCTCTATGTGTGTGTGTGTATATATATATATATAGTGTAACCTAATCGTTCAATAATAATCAATTAGTTTTACCATTTTACATGGTATGAGAGCTATACCGTTTCCGCTGCGTCACACACAAATAACCAAACCCTAGCTGTCACCACTTGAGGAAAACCCTAGACGGGGCAGCGTACTGTATGGCCTGCCGTTTGTGTTTGTTCCTCAGTTATTATTTTTTTTTTCATTTCAAATAACTTCTCAGTTTTTTTCTGTTGCCGTTTTCGTTTCAAATAAATTCTCGTTTCTTTTCCGTTGTCATTTTCGTCAAAAAGAGACGGGCTACTTATTCATCCTATTAATATTATTTGGAAAATTGATATCAAAACATAATCTATACAATTACAATTAGCCGACAATGTCATAGATTGGTTGTATCATGATGGTTGAATGAGATTTACAGAAACAAAACGAAATTCAATTTTGACGCCACCGTTGCCGTAGACTTTTCGGAGTTTGCTTCGAATCTCAGGCCGCACCCTCCCATCCGATTGGTTTTCGTTTCGACAAACATTTGGCTCCGCTTCAACTTCATTCGCAAGTGAACAACCACATACATGATACTACGACTTCATCTTCTTGATTCCGCGTCTCTGTCATGCTGCCCCATGCTACCACACTGCCTCCGTCATTGGACTACGTATGGTCTTCCGTCGTTGCACGAGATTACGGGATCATTGAAGATAATTAATTAAAGACTGAAAGATTATGGCATTTGCACCGAAGATTTTTCCGTAGTTGAAGCTGTTTTTTGATTTTATTATTACTCTTATTTCATGTTTCTTTTTATCAGTCTTAGCTTCCAGTTTCCTTCAGCTACGACTACAGGGAGGATTAGACTATATTATTAGTCTTAGCTTCTAGCTTCCTTCCGCTACGACTGCAGGGAAGTATTATACTATATTATTATGGGCCCCTAAGCTTAATTAGGTTTCTAGGGTTATTCGTAATCTCTATATATCTAGATAATGTAACCTAATCATTCGATAATAATCAACCAGTTTTACCATTGTACAATTAAACATATATTAATTATTAACTGACCCATTGGGCATATGGTTGTTCTTGCTACTAGTTTTCGTTATTATTTATATCAAGGCCATGGATGTAAACAACCAAACGTATGGAGATATAAATTTTGATTAAATATAATATGGAAACACAAAATTCATTTAAAATATTATCGTTACATAGGAGGCTGTAGAGATAACAACGACAACAGGGGCGGGTATGTCGGTTGTGAGGATGCGATGACGGTGGCGGTAATATAAATACAAAATTTCATGACCATAGTTAAAAAAAACAATATAAAACCTCATACAGTTCTCTGTCTCCATGTAGTGTTATTTTAAAATTGAGTTGTAGGTAGCAAGGTATAAATAATTGGCCATAAACGTACATGTTATCAAAGTTATTTTACATTTAGTTTTTTTCTTTTTAGAAATTGATGTCGCATCAAATGACGGTATAAATCAACGTTGTTGTTGATGCCATAATTTTGAAGAAATAACTGCAAAAGTGGAAGATGTGGTGGTGCCTCCAGATCCAAGTAAGAGAGGGTATAAATCAGTGTTGTTTTTGCACTAAAGGATAGGTGTCTGGGTCTTGTAATCCTTCACAAGAAGACCCGAGAGGTCAAATTCAACAGAAACGGAGTTATCAGTGGTGAAACGATGAACCTAGATTAAGTTTTTGATTAATTTAGGTGCATATAGGACATCTTTGAGGATAAAAGGTGGGAAGAGTGGTGGTAAGGTTTGGGTGACATGTCCAATAACACGGATGGTTGTACCATTTCCATCAAGAATATTTGGTGACATGCTATTATTAAAAATATTGGAAATTATCTAAGTTGTTTGTCATGTTACCGGTTGCACCAGTATCCATGTAGAGAGTCGGGTCCTGCTCGTTAAGTGATATGGTGTAAAATGCTTGCTCAATGTTAGTTGGTGTGTATGTTGTGTGATGCGTCTGATATTGACGTATGTCGAATAGCTACTATTGTTATGATTGGGCCATGAGAGTGCGGTAGGGTAAGGGCAAGGTAGGCCGGCCCAAGAGGGAGGTGTATTGTTCCATTGTTGGAACCTGCCCCAAGGTTTTGGGCCATAGTAGGCCAGGCGACATAATTATAACTTCGATTAGGCCAAGGTGAGTTTGCATTCTAGTTGCTATAGGCTGAATTGTAGCCG
Organism: Scalesia atractyloides; assembly: GCA_947069175.1. Classification (NCBI taxonomy): domain Eukaryota; kingdom Viridiplantae; phylum Streptophyta; class Magnoliopsida; order Asterales; family Asteraceae; genus Scalesia; species Scalesia atractyloides. The sequence continues at coordinate 84,428,260 of CAMTDV010000016.1, forward strand.
TTATTGCCTCTGCCTCGTCCACCATGCCCGCGACCTCGGCCTCTCCAACGAGACCGTCCCCTGGCATGGGTTTGGTCAGTGGTGGAGTCCGTGTGATAGTCGTTGTTGTTCTACAAGTTAGTTTGGTTGTGAGACGTTGGCGTTGAAAGCGTACCAACTTGTTACGCCGTGAGACGTTGGCGTTGAAAGCGTACCAACTTGTTACGCCTTGTCACTCTCTACCGTTGTAACAACTCGACATTCCGGTTGTCTCTGTTTTACCATTTACTTTGTTTTGTAACCGCTTTGTACTCCGAGATTATATTATAAAAAGGGTTAACGATGTTTTAAACGCATTTTATCTCGCTTAATTATCGCATTTAGACGCTTAAAAATTAGACGCTCATTACAATTCAAACACAACGGGTTAATTATGTTATTATGTGTGTTTATGTGTTATATATGTTTTATACTCGCTTAAACACTAGCCTGGTTGCTCGCTTAACTCGATTTATCGCACTAATACACAACGCAACGCTTAACGCCTCACTAAAACGGTTAATGTACTTAAACAAACAAATACAAATAAAAACACCAAACAAATCAGTTGCCCCGCACGAAGCACGTTCCGCACGAGGGGTGCCTCGCACGAGGCATGCTACGCACGAGGAACTCCCATTCGCACCAGACGCCTCTCACCCTCTTTCCTTCTATCCTATAAATACCACTCACTCCCACAGGCGCTCCCTTTGCTGTCACTCGCACAAAACCATCTTCTACCCATTTTTCTCTGTTTTCCAAGTAAGTAATAACTATTTTTACTCAAACCCCAACGATTTACACGAGTTTATCTCCGATTTAATCCAAACTTATTTTGTTTATGAAAACCTTCATCTTTTTTATAGAACCTTCTATTTTTACCTTGGATTCACACTTAAAAGAGTATATTGGGCTTAGCTTTGGCTTCCCAAGTTATAAATCTTGTTATTTCAAACTCACCAAGTGTTACGTCCTAATAAAACTGTTTTAAACTTGTTTTTTACACAAAAACAGACAAAAAACCGACATATGTTTCGTTCACTAGATAGTGGGACAAAGCGGATTCTAAACCGTCATGAAAAGGACTCGAAATTACATCCGTTTCAGGCAAAAATTCAGTCTTGGACGCACGAACACACAAGACAGTCACTCGTGCGAACCGGACTGGCTCATATGAACTGCACAGTTCGTATGACCCAGCCCAAGTTCACACAAGAGACTAACTCGCTCCAAAAGACCTTTCCAGCTCTAGGTTTAATCAGTAGCTTAAGGCTGGAGGGATGCACACTCGATTTCCCGAAGAACGACGCAAAAACACTCGATTTTGGACACGAAACAGGCCAGCTCGCACAAGCAAGCTCGTATGAAGCTTCGCTCGCACAAAGCTTCACTCGTATGAAGCACCGCTCGTACGAATCCTCTGTTCCTCGAACCAAACTCCGTTTCGACCGTTTCAGAACTATGGAAGACTGATACACTTCTGCTCCTACATGCAGGCTGATCTGCACACTCGATTTCCCGAAGAACGACGCAAAAACACTCGATTTTGGACACGAAACAGGCCAGCTCGCACAAGCAAGCTCGTATGAAGCTTCGCTCGCACAAAGCTTCACTCGTATGAAGCACCGCTCGTACGAATCCTCTGTTCCTCGAACCAAACTCCGTTTCGACCGTTTCAGCACTATGGAAGACTGATACACTTCTGCTCCCACATGCAGGCTGATCTGGCTCTCTCTTCACTCCATCCAGCTCGTGTTTAACTATTAAAAACTCACTGTGAGTATACTCGACCTCTTTTCGCTTTAACCACTTTTTGGGTGTTACATACGTTCTCTATAAAACTACACTGCACACGAAACTAAAAACGCTTTAAACGCAAACCGCTCTCGCATGCCTATACGTGAAACGCTTAATTGTTGTGTGCTACGCAAACGCTTAATGACTCGCAATACCACCCTTAACATGATAGCAGTTATAGGTTGACCCACCACCCGTAAGTTCGGGAGTTGTTAAGGCACGCTTTGCTTTACTTGTTTACGTACGTGGACACTTCGGTGAACATGTGACACGCATCCCACACACGGTCTCGTTGGTTAGCTTGTTTCAATGCTAATAGCAAACATGCTGGTTTGCGAAACGCTTGTATTATTATACTTATGCCAAACTTGTGTACTCACCTTTACATATTGTATTTACTTTTATTTTAACATATGTAACATGTTGATGGATCGTATGCTGAAAATGGATTAGGCCCTAGATACACGCCTAATTTAGTTATGTTTTGCTTGTGTTGAATGAGACAAGTGTACTTTTTTTTGGATGTTTTGTACGGATAATGCTTAGTTTTATGGAATTTGAACTTAAATAATTATTGTCGCAAAAATAGTCATTATGGATCCTCTCGAGCAATCTCGTCGCTTAGTGCCACATCCTGGTGTTTCCGCCACCGGTTGGGGTGTGACAAATTGGTATCAGAGCCATAACCATAGGAAATTAGGGTTAATTGCATGATTAGTCCTAGTCTATAGTAGGAACCTATTTGACTCCTCGTCATCTATGTGCTTAAAATATCATTCTCGCTATCTCGCTTCCTCGACTATCATTTGGTCTTAAAATATTATACAATGTCTTTCCTAAGACTTTATATACAACACATGGACCCGCGACGACACTCGTATAACACAAATGAGTGATTGTGTTAAGAATAGATGTAAAACCGAGAACTCTCGATAAGATCACTCACCTCGTGTATTATCTACCGCATGAGATTCTTTCGTTGACTTAGAAGTGATATCCATATCTCTACGAAAATCTCCAGTTCTATCCAGTGAAACTCTCGATTTGTTCGGTGAGAACAACCATAGTTAAGGTAAAAAGTTGTCAAGCTAGGGGTCAAACCCGCATCTTGATGACTAGTTCCACTCTTCGATTTTAAATCTCACCAAAGTCTTGATTATTTCAATAACTCGGGGCGCATAGTAACTTGAAGGATAAATGTCGTTAGCTGGATATCAGCAAGAGCATTTGTCTATTAGGCCAAAGCGTGTGCCCAAACTCAAGGGAATAATCGAATCACTTTGGCTAGTTGATGTCTCAAAACCCAGGACGCTCAGTTGATTTTTTTAAGCCTACAATTGTCGTTTTTATGCGTCATCGAATTTTAGTGTGTCTACTTGTTTGAAATTGTGATTTTTAAACTTTATGCTTTAACACTTTTCGTTTTACCGCTCCTCGCTTCACAAGATGTATGCACAACTCACGCAACTTCAGCAATCTAAAACGCTAAGTAATCACAAACAACCTAAACGCACAACTCTCTTACGTGCATGCCCTTATACGTTATATTATTCGCTTATGATACGCTATATTACGCACCTCTGTTTTGCGATACGCATGATTGAATGAAGGTGAATACGTACAAAATATGTGCTTATATGAATTGTGTGAATATGTGTAAAGTATGTGATTAAATGGTTATGTGATTATGCGTTTGTGTGACTACATGATTTTGTGCCGTATGTGAATAATAATAATAAAATACATTGTATAAAATGCAAAACTTTTAAACAAAACCCGTTATAATCGAATCTCCTATAATCTCCCCATGTAGATGGAAAACATAGGATCTCGCACTCGCAAGATCGTCCAGCGAAACAATGCCAACAAACGAATCGCCTCTCTCGTGGCCAAGGAAATTCCCAAGGTGATCCCTCAGATTATCAGTGAGATTCACGCTGCGAGTAGCAACTCATCCACCGAAAACTTCGTTAATCTTCAAACAGTTCAAAGCCTGCAGTCCTATGACTTTTACAGGCGAAGACGGTCCAAGCAAAATGTTCCAATGGTTCGACTCAATTGAGGTCACTTTCCGCCAAAACGGATGCCCAGAGAACCTCCGCACCGTTAACGCTACCGGTGTATTTCAGTGAAGGGCACTTGATTGGTGGACCGCTGAGCGCTACAGGCATGGAATTAATGCAGCCTATAGACTCGCATGGGAGGAACTGAGAGAGCTCATGATAAAGGATTTTGTCCTCCCCATGAGGTTCAAAAGTTAGAAGACGAGTTCTAGAACATCAAACAGGTTGGGGGTGATAACACAGGTCTCACCGTCTGATTCAAGCAGCTAAGTATCATATGTCCAAGTCAAGTTGATACGATGGAGAAAGCTATCAAGAAATCCTTCCGTGCTCTCCCAGATTGTGTCGCCGACTTTGTTAATGTAGCGAAACCGACAACTATCGAGGAAACCTATCAGCTCGCTATGGAAATCAACGATAAGCGAGTCTTGGCTGGAACTTTCAAGGTCCCAACCAAGAGTGTTAGCCAAGCTACTGTTGAGCCAAGCGCCGAGAGCACACCGTCCCAAGCCTCCAAGTCTAATCGTCAAGGTCGCAAGCGAAGGAACTCAAGCAAGAACTGCGCGGTAGTCGCACCACTAAACTCCCAGTCTCATCAGCTTACTACTCCCAACGCACCACCTGCTAAGCGTGCGTATACTTGAGTTCATCATCCGTGACCTAAGTGCACTTATCACCATGCAGCTGGATACAACTGTCACTTCTGTGTCAACTACAACTGCTATGGTCATTTCATAGTCAACTTCCGCACAGGCCCTCATCAACAAGCTCCTCAAGCTATCACAGCACTGCCAGCTCCACCCCGCGCTCCTCGGGTCAACCAGACACCACAAGCACCAGTTGTTCATGCACGTGCTTGCTACACGTGTGGTGATCCTAACCACTTTAGCAATGTTTGCCCACACTGCATCGTGAAACAAGAGCCACAACAGCCGCAATCTCAGCCACAGCCGCAGCAGCAGCATCAACCATAGGTTGCTCGTGGAAGAGCTTTCAACATCAACCTTATACAGCCACAGAATGACAACATTTTGTCAATGGTACGTTCCTTGTTAACGGTATTTATGCTTCTTGCTTATTTGATACTGGAGCCGATAACTGTTTTGTATCATTTGAGTTTGAAAAACTTTTAAAATGTGAACGCACTAATCTCCCAAAGACCTTCGACGTCGAAGTCACCACCGGAAGAACCGTTATTGTTAAATCCGTTCTACATGATTGTATTCTCGATCTCAACAATCACTCTTTTAAGATCTAACTCATACCTATGCAACTAGGTAGTTTTGACGTCATAGTAGGCATATATTTTCTTCATAGAAATCATGCCGAAGTTGTTTGTTATGATAAAATGATTCGCTTTCCTCTTCCAAACGGTGTCAGCTACATGTTTACGACAAAGGACCCTTAAAAGAATTGAAACTTATGTCGTGTATTCAAGCGAACAAGTACTTACGCAAAGAGTACCTTGCTTTCCTAGCCTATATTATGGAGACGAAGAATGAGAAGAAAACCATGAAAGACGTTCAAGTTGTATGTGACTTTCCTAAAGTTTTTCTTGATGATTTACCTGGTTTACTCCCTACTCGCGAAATCAATTTTCGTATTGATCTCGTTCCCGGTGGTACGCCTGTCACGAAAACTCCCTATCGCCTTGCACCATCCGAAATGCGCGAGCTATCTAGCCAACTTCAAGAGTTGCTTGATAAAGGCTTTATACGCCCGAGCACTTCACCATGGTGCGCACCCGTTCTTTTTGTGAAAAAGAAGGATGGATCGTTCTGAATGTGCATTGATTATAGAGAACTTAACAAGCTTACGATCAAGAACCGCTACCCGCTTCCACGAATCGATGATTTGTTTGATCAACTTCAAGGTGCTACTTGTTTTTCAAAGATTAATTTATGTTTCGGATATCACCAGCTACGTGTACACGAGCAAGACATTCTGAAAACCGCATTTCGTACTCGCTATGGCCATTATGAATTCGTGGTCATGCCTTTTGGTCTCACGAACGCTAATGCGGTTTTCATGGACTTGATGAACTGCGTGTGCAAAGCCTTTTTAGATCAATTCGTCATCATGTTTATCGATGATATTCTTATCTACTCGAAGTCGAGAGCCGAACACCCGCGACATTTTCGTTTAGTTCTCGAACTTCTTCAAGGAAATCATCTTTACGCCAAGTTCTCCAAGTGTGAATTTTTGCTTAAGGAAGTTTAGTTCCTAGGTCACATTGTCAACAACCAAGGAATTCATGTCGATCCCGCAAAGATAGAAGCTGTGAAGAGTTGGAATACGCTGAAGACTCCATCCGAATTCCGTTCTTTTCTCGGATTGGCGGATTACTACCATCGATTCATTGCCGACTTTTCAAAGATCGTTGTACCTCTTAACGCGTTAACTCAAAAGGATAAACCTTTTGTTTGGGGTTCCGAACAAGAGAAAGCCTTTCAAACTCTCAAGCGTATGCTTTGCTACGCTCTCGTCCTCGCACTCCCTAATGGAAATGACAACTTCATTGTTTATCGCGATGACTTTAACCTAGGTCTTGGTTGTGTTCTTATGCAACGAGACAAGGTTATCACGTATGATATGGCGACACTACCTTTACGGTACAAATTGCACGGTCTTCACCGACCATAAGACCTTATAACATATCTTCAACCAGAAAGAACCGAACATGCGCCAACGCAGATGGGTTGAACTTCTCAATGACTATGATTGCGAGATACGCTACCATCCTAGCAAGGCAAACATCGTAGCGAATGCCCTCAGTCGAAGAAGCTATGTGCATAGCATTCACAATATTCAAGCCCAGAACAATCTCGAAGTCCTAATTCGTGATGCTCAGCACGCATGTTTCATTGAAAATACCTTGTATGAGGAAATGAAATGTGTTGCCGAAACTCAATTAGTGAATAAACTGAACGTCATCTATCACTATCTCGATCGTATTTGGATTCCCAGCCGCAACAAACTCCGAAAGATATTGATGATTGAAGCTCATAAGTCTCGATACTCCATTCACCCCGGTGCCGAGAAGATGTACTAGGAACTCTATTCTAGGTATTGGTGGCTGGGCATGAAAAAGGATATTGCTCTGTATGTTTCAAAATGCCTAACTTGCGCGAAAGTTAAAGCCGAACATCAACGATCCTCTGGTTTACTCGAACAACCCAAAATTCCGATGAGGAAATGGGAAAAGTATAGCTATGGACTTTGTTACGAAACTCCCTCGTACATCCTCTGGTCACGATAGCATTTGGGTTATCATTGATCGTCTTATGAAATCTGCTCATTTCATCCCTATACGGGAAGACTTTAAGGTGGAACAATTAGCACGAATCTATACCGACGAAGTCATTTGTCAACACGAGACGCTTCTTGACATCATCTCTGACCGCAACGATCGCTTTTCCTCACGTCTCTGGGAAACATTTCAATCCGCACTCGGTACTACTCTTAATCTCAGTACCGTGTTCCATCCTCAGACCGATGGTCAGACTGAGCGCACGATCCGTACCCTCAAAAACATGCTTTGATCGTGCATTATAGATTTTGGTGGTAAATGGATTCGCATTTACCCTTAATAGAGTTTTCGTACAATAACAGTTATCGTACTAGTATACAAATGGCCCCATTTGAGGCACTATACGGTAGAAAATGTCGATCGTCTATCGTTTGGCACGAGATCGGAGACGCACAGATTATCGGTCCCGAGCTAATACAAGAAACGACAGACAAAGTTCTCCAGATTAGAGAGAATCTCCTGAAAGCTCAGAGTCGTCAAAAGAGCTACTCCGATAAACGATGCAAGCCCCTACAGTTCGAAGTTGGAGATCACGTCCTCTTAAAGGTTTTAACTTGGAAAGGGGTGATCCGGTTTGGCAAGAAAAGGAAACTTGTAACACCTCGTGTTTTTACGTCTAATAAAATTCTGACGCGTGTCCCGTAATCCTCGTATGATGTATGCATGATTGAGAGGGACTAAAGTCGTCATTTCGCTAAATTATAATCACTTTTTGTGGTGATTAAAAGTTGAGGGGCTAAAGTGACAAAATGCCAAAACTTCACCTTTTGGAAGGCGGTTGCGGACCGCAAGGCTGAAGCCATACGGTCCGCAACCAAAATTCAAACTGTGGGCGCCAGGAGGCCTTGCGGACCGCAGGCTAAACCCATATGGTCCGCAAGCACCTGCCAGCGACTGAAAATGTGGCAGATTCATGTTCTGCCACATTGTTGCATATTGCCACCTTCTTGCTGGTCTTGACACGTCCCATGACACTTTTTTACGTCCAAGGACACCTGCAAACACCTGGCATGCCCTCCTAGCTCCTCCTCAACTATAAAAGGGCACTTGGTTGCCTCATTACTTGCTCATTCTCCATTCTTCTCCTCTAAGCTCACTTTACAAGTTCCTGAAGTGTTTTGGAACATCCTCTGAGCTTGTTAGTTCTTCCGGATCGTTTGTAAGTATTACATTTCGTTCCAAGTTGTTTTATTAGGCTTAAAAGCCAAAGTCAAAGCGTTGACGTAAAAACGCCGACCTTAAGCTTAGACCATTACGGTCCAGCCATTGTTCGATGCAAACATGGCTACGTGATCGTAATTAGGTAGGTGTTAATCCTTCAAAAGGGCACCTCCTGATTACCACGAATTCTTGACCAATTGACGGGTCAAAGTTTAAGTCAATAAAAGTTAACGTGTCAGTTTTATAAATAAATGCATAACTAGTTATATAGGTGTTATAAAATACGTTTTGTCACTTAATTAACTTGGTAATAATATTTAGAACATGTGTAAACATGTTCGGCCCGTCAAGTCCAGGTCTAGGGTCGGTTCACAACCGAAAGTCACAGAGTTTGACCTCTGCTTTGACTTTCAATTCTGACCCAATTTTGCTAGTTAGGCTACTGAATTTAAGTCATATTAGGACCATATTTTAGTATAGTATAACCTCCTAAGGTTATACAACACGGTTCCTTAGTAATCTGAGTTTTATATACAAGTTCCGTAATTACACTTTAACTTTGCAAAAAGGCCCTTTTTATGTAAAATGAGGTTTAAACCATTAACAAACATGCAAATGAGTTATGAATTGATTTGTAAACATGATTTAATTATTTTGATGTCATGAATCTGATCATAAACCAAATTTTCATAAATGTCATGATTATGGCTTAAAAATGACCAAAATGCCCTTTTCGGCATTTTAAGAGAAATGAACATGGTTTCTTTGTTCAAACTTCATTCCTACTGATGTAATTTATAAGTAGGACATAATGGGATATTAATTCAGAATATAACCTGAGTGGATGCTAAAGTTTCGCATAAAGCCGATAAATGACTAAATTACCCTTATTCGCACAAAAATGGTTTTAATGAAATTTTCATAACCAAAACTTCTACTTAGTGTTATAACATGATAAATAACATATATTGGTCATATAAAACAGTTCATGACTTCAGTTTACCTAAACATCGAAATGAAACGGCATTTAGCGACTCTTAACGCCTTTTGGCGCATAGTATGGTTTAAAACCATATCTATGACCCAAGACTTGTTACCAACTGATTTGTAAACTTATTTTGAATATTTCACAGTAAGTACAAGTCCCAAACTCAGAATCCCTATGACTTCAAGGCTATGTGTGAAATGACCAAAATGCCCCTACGGGACATAGTATGGCTTAAAACTATCAATCACACATATACTTGATATCCTGCTGATATAACATCAAAAATTTATATTTTTATAGAATGATTATAAACTTGACATCAGTTTTCGTATAAACCTCTTTTATAAATTATAAAATGCACAAAATAGCCTTATAAGGCATAATCTGGTGTTTAAAAGCATTACGGGCATATATCTTCATATCCTACTGATATCATATCATATTTTAACATATTAAGCTTATGGAACTTGTATATGAATCCTTCGGTTACTCGGATTTGCTTATATGCTTACGGTTAAGCATACCTAACTAGTTTACGTAATCTAACCGAAACGAGTTTAACCTTGTCGTTTCTTTATCAAAATCCAGAATGTTATTGTTATGCCCATACTATACAAGTGTAGATACTTGTTGGGTCCAAATAACATTCTATTATGGTTACCGCTTAATCTAGCATATCGTACCGTACTTGTTTAACGTAAGACTAGCCGGTTCAAGTCTAACACTTAACTAAGGACCCGTTAGCATTCTAATTGGTTAATAATACCATCATTCCAGACTAGACGCCTTCCGGTAGATTGTGCCTGTACTTACTTTCTTGATTTGCGGCTGGGTTACGACTTTTCTGAAGACTTAGCTCAGGTAAATTCTCTTAACCTATTTTCCCTATACGGGCTTGGGATACGGTAAATTATTACCGCTTGGTCGGGTATGGGATCATGTTTTGTCCAGTTATGATAATTAACTAAATCCATAACCCGTTTTAATCTGTTTGGCGTGATAACTTAAACATTGGGGGTGGGCTTGACCGTGTTTAGGATATCCTTGGCTCACTAAAGTGCTAGTGGCCACGACTTATAACATGGGGTGTAGGCATACACCTGTCAATTGCATATTATTATTATTATCTGCTTTCTATGTGAAAGTTCAGAAGTGGTGTGTCAGTCGATCATGTCTCGGTTTCATACTGGGCCCCATATGTATTGACAGGCTTATAAATATGTATACGAGGTCATTTGTATTGTCCCAAGTTATTTATAAAAATGTGCCTAGTGCACCTAAAATAATTTTCTAAAGGATTTTCAAAAAGAGTCGGTTGATTGTATTTACCAGTGAAAACTGATGTATTTTCAAAAGATTAAGTTACAGGTAGAACACGAAATAGGCCGGAAGCTGCGTGGCATTAATACTGAGGATTTACGACCCTTAAAGTTGTGCCTTTAAAGTCTGTTATCATTTTGTGCATTTTCCGATCCACCCGTGGATCTTATTACGAACCTTGTATTTAAATTTGTGTTGAACTTTGGACACTATGGTTTGTAATATTTTATTCTAAACTCCAAGACTTGCGCTGTGTTGCTCTGTGTTTATTGGTTATGATGATATCAACTATACGTCACAATTCTCCCCAACCAGGCCCACCGGGATACATGTGGAAATCGGGGTGTGACAGGTTGGTATCAGGAGCCAACGTTTGAGGATTAACACTAGTCTTTAGTGTTTGATCTCAAACGACACAGTAACACATTCCTTAGACTCTCGAGTCTAGGCTTTGACCTAGGATAACTCATTTACATTGTTTTAATTGTTTTTGCGTTATTATGTTTTAACTTATTTTTGGAGCAGGATCATGCCACCTAAATTCACTTGAGGAGCAAAAGGAAAAGGCTTGACGCGGAGCGGATCATCAAGGCAGGTACCATCAAACATACTCAATTATAATCCATATGAAGGATCGGATGATCTTCATCCCATGGGAACCTTACCACCACTCCATATCATGAATATTCACCGCCACTAGATTCTCATCATTCCCAACACTTCCCACCATTCGTATCACTCTCACAATAGCCACCAATCCCATCACTCCCACTCCCATTCTTTCCATAGAAACTAAAACCGCGAAATCTACTTGTCACCCTCTATTACCCCTCCAGTAGATTCCCCAGAACCCATGGATGAGGACTCAGATCCTGAGATGCCTTCGACTGGATCTCCAGGTCATCCTATTGAACTGTCCAGTGGTTCAAACTCATACGCTAGAACCCCACGCCATTACCCCTGATGACTTTCAGCAGAGATGGAAGCAGTATGTATTCTAAACACCCCATCTTACCACAACACTCCCTCCTACCATACTCCTCAGCAGGAACTACCTCCGTCTGAGGAAGTGCAAATGCAACTGGTGGAGCAACGCAACCACCACCTGAACCACAACAGTCGCGGAGGCGTGGGGCGCGCATGTCAGTGTGCCTAGGACCAAGGGCAGATCTTTACCACCTTTACCTAGCCCGTATCCAACTATCCCCGAGGATCCACAAATGGGTGGATCCTCCCACACATCACCTGTGGTGGAACCCCACCACAGCCTACTATTGAGCCTTTGCCTCAATCAACGTAACCACCACCGGGTTTTGAAAACTCCAATCCCTTCATATCCAGATCCGTCTGGATATAACCTTTTTGCTTCTTCTTCTGGTTTGCCTAACTATGTTCACCAGGCACCATCGCAGGACCCCTATGTTGAGGCAGCCGCATTCAATGAAGCTTTCCCTTCTCCATTTACTCCATATTCCACCATACCGTACTCAGCTGGTGGATATCCCTTTTATGGGTACCACCCTTCGGGTGCACCATCACCCTATGTATACCAACATCCGAGTGCGCTACAACCGCAACCCCAACCACCACCCAAACCACAGCCTCAACCTCAACCACCAGTACTTGAGGCTATGCAAGAAACACTGGAGCAGATCAAGGAAATTCAGTGGAAAGCTGAAAAATCTGGGAAGAAAAATAACAAATATTTGAAGAAGTTTATAAGAATGGTTAAAGGGAAAAAGGGCGATTAAACCTTTTGTATTTTTGTATATAATTTTATTTTCCAAGAAGTCCCTGCGTGGACATTGTCTTTATTAAGTCCTTGCGTGGACAAGTTTATTTTAAGTAATGCATGCGAGGACAAGTTTTGTTATTAAAAAGCCTAATTTTAGGCACTATTCTAATGGTAACGTTTTAATTTAATGAAGAATTTTGGAATTTATTATTATTTTACCTTGTTTCATCCGTTGTTCAAGCGATTGTCTCGGTTTTAACTGAAACTTATGATCAACTATAATATTTCAAAAAGATATTCTTGATGGTTTACACCCGCCAAGTGATGAGGTCACATATAGTGGCAAAACGGTATATTAAATTATATGGTCCTCTACCATGATAGTTAAGGTTGAGATTTTCCCGTCTATCCAGAGGTGGTGAACTACTTCTAAGCCTCCTAGTCTTCCCGATCGGGACTAGCTATTAAAAACCATTTTAAGACTTTATTCTAAAGGTTAACATCTTCAAAGGGTTAACACTCCTAGGCAGTGTGACTTGAGGAACCACACGAACCGTCAAAGTTATGGACTATGTCCAAAACCTAATAAGCCTACGTGATCAATTTGATCCTGGCTAAGTATTATCCATGCAAAGATCATATTATTTAAAAACCCATTAGTGGTGTAATACATGCGGGCCATTATTATAAACATCCGTTATTGATGTGTTACTTATAACACCCATTAGCGATGTAACTGCCTACAGGATATAATTATGTCAATTAGTGACAATGACAGTTAAAGTCTACGACATCCTGTCTCGAGGTAATAGATTTCATTCAAGTCTCGAAGTATTATGATATTTGTGATCTCGACTCATATAATTTGAGCCTCATGACAATCCTTTGGTGCTATTCTTGTTTCGTCCTTTGTGACAGGCCTTGTGTGCCATATTATTCACCCCCATAAACTTTACAAGTTTATATGGTTTTATTATACCATGCAAAACGTTATAAGTCATCAAGCGTGTATGACTAATTCTTTATATGTTGATATTTTAGCTCTAAGTGGACAAAATGGTAAATTCTGATAAGCAAGTAGTCAACAAAGGATGGTGATGCAAATGAAAATATTGTTATAACCAAAGGTGATCTGCAAGCACTAATTGCAACGGAAGTTGATAAGGCAATAAATAACCTGCCAGGAAGCAATTAGAATCGAGTGATTCGCACTCTGAACATTCATCCAAGCACACCTCGAAACGTACCACCAAACAACTCTCTAAGCCTCTTTCAGATATGAAGGAACATTCTGAAGACTCCTCAAATGTGAGGAAGGAAAGGCAAGAGTATCAGAAAAAGACCATTTTTCAAAGGAAGGCTGCTTCATACAAGTACTTGTATCATGTAAGCCCCTGATTTTACCGGGAAAAAGGGGCGGTTGAAACATTGAGGTGGTTAAACGAGATTGAGACTATAGTGGAGATTAGTGGGTGTGCTGAGAAGGATGTGGTCAAGTATGTAGCTCAGTCTTCAAGGGTGATGCCCTGATATGGTGGAAATCCATGATACAATCTAGCTAAGAAAAGTTGTCTATCATGTGAAGTTATTGTATAATTTAAGCTGGGAAAAATTTGTTGAGATGGTGAAAGATACTTATTGTCTGCCTCATGAGGTGGAAAGATCGAGTCGGATTTCCTGGGATTAGTGATGAAGGACTTAGGACTGCAGGAAGTATGTGTCGGATTACCACTCTCTTTCCAGATTAGTACCATATCTGATTACACCGGTACCAAAACGCGTTGCACGTTTCATTGGAGTTTTGGAACCCGAGATAAAGGGGAATGATAGGGCTTCGAGACCGGAGACGTACAGGTCTGCTGTGGACCTAGCTATGGCACTAAACTCAGGATTTGAAAAGGCAGAGGTCTATCAGATCCGAAGGTGAAGGGAAGAGGAAGAGATAGGATGATAGGATCCCACCGATCGAACAAGAATAGGAAGTTTGGGTCGAATCAAAACCACAATAAGTCTGATAACAGGCCGTGGTGCAAGAATTGTAACAGACGACACAATGGACCGTGTCGAAATGAATCCCAATCCAAACCTTGTGGCATCTGCAAGAAGATGGGGCACAAGGCCCTAGATTGTAAAGATTTGAAGGATGCCAGTTGCTACAACGGTGGCGAGAAGGGGCAATCAAACCTAACTGCCCTAAGTATAAGAGATATGATGCTGCCAAGGTAGAGGGATCGAAGAAAGGAAAAGCTCGTGCATTTCAAATGAATGCAAAGGAAGCTGTCAAGGATGACAACGTGATAACATGTACGTTTCTTATTAATGATACTTATGCTAGAGTTTGTTTGATTCAGGGGAGGATAAGTCATTTGTAGTGTCACACCCCAGTCGATGGCGGAAACATCAGGCGCGGCACTAGGCGAACCAGATTGTCTCATTAGAAATTCCATAACACTATTTAAGCGACAATATTTAAACGTCAATATCCCATACTATTAACATATAATCCTCGAATAACATTACAAAATATCAAGATTCTCATAACATAAATTCAAGTTCGATCTTCCCTAGATTTATTACAATGCGTTTCTAAAGTAAACCTAAGTCCATTTGCATCCAAACGTAATCCAATTAAGTAAGGGTGAGCATACAGGTTTGCGTACCTAATAGATATAAAAGCGTTTAGCATACACCGCATGACATACGTAGGAGTTGTGAACTAGTATCTACTAGATTCAAGTAAACCAACAAACCGGATTGATCGAGGCATGCGAACAAGTGTCCACGTCCTAAAGAGAAAATAAATGAGAAATAAAAATGCGAGCCTTAACAATCCCGGGCCTCCGGGTGGCGGGTCAACCTCTAGTATACTATCATGTTAAGGGTGGCGTACAAGCAATCAAGTAACACATAAAATTCAGCAGATTTCACGTATAGTCATGTATAAGCGGGATTGAGTAGAGTTGTGTGATGTGATTTGATATATGAACATATGTGACACCCAAAAGTGCGTTTAAGCGTAAAAGGGGTTCAAGTATATCTCATTGTTGGTGCATTTTGGGAGATGAGACAGGATCTGAGATAAGTTGCGGAGAGTGCCAGATCAGCCTGTAAGCGAACAGAAGTGCATCAGTCTTTGAATTGCTGAAACGGTTAACGGTTGAGAGAACAGCAGACAAGTTCGGGCGAACTTGTATAACTGAACTTACTGTGAGCACAAGTTTGGGCGAACTTGTCTAGTTTCCTAGGAAACAAGACAAGTTCGAGCAAACTTGTCCCTTTTGTTGAGGGAGGATATAAGTTCGGGCAAACTTGTCAGATTTCCTTGGAAATCAGTACAAGTTGGGGCGAACTTGTGATATTTGGTGAGTTATGATCAAGTTCGGGCGAACTTGGTCACCATTCTGGTGACAAGTTCGAGCGAACTTGATGCCTTCCAGCGAACTTGACTGTTTTGGCATCCAAATCGTGCGTTTTCGCGTTGTTTGCTGAGGAAATCGAGTGTCCATCCCTCCAACCTTAAGCCACTGAGTAAAACTTAGGCTGGAGAGGTCTTTGGAACGAGTTTAGCCATTTTACAGAAACTCAGGCTAATCCGGGCGAACTTGAAGGTTCGTACGGGTTAGTCCAGCTTGTGTAAAGTGACGATTTCGTCCTTGTGCTTCCGGATCTGAGATCTTACTTGACAACGCCTCGTTCCACTTCAAAGTGAACAAAACATACGTCATTAGTCTGATTATTGTGTGAAAGTCGTTGTTTTAAAAGGTTTTACTCAGATCTAAGAGTAGATCTGAGTGAAAAAGAGAAGTTTTATAGAAAAAGATGAAGATTTTTGTAAACAGAAGAGATTTGATGAAAACGAAGGCAAAGCCTTGTGCAAAATCGTTGTAAAACGTTATTGAATGTTGTTGTAGTTGAAAACGGGTTGAATCTTACTTAGAAAACAAAGGGTTTCGGTTTTGGGGAGCTCCGGGCGAACTTGCAGCAAGTGCAAATGAAGAATGGAGCTGAGTATTTATAGGTGGATTGAAAAAGTGGGCTGAAACATCAAGTTCGGGCGAACTTGTTTCAAGTTCGGGCGGACTTGTGGTTTGTGCAGGGTTAGATGGCTCAAACAAGTTCGGGCGAACTTGTGATGCACAAGTTCGGCCGAACTTGACCTGGTGGCCAAGTTTTGTTTGATTATTTCGTGTTAGGAGTTTCGTTCGGCGATTCGGTTTCGTATTAGATTGTTATATTAAGCTTATAATTGATTTAATAGCGTGATTTAGCGATTTGTGCGTGTGAGAGTGTTGCGATAGCGATTATTACCATAACATAACCAAATATAACAACATAAAACATAATTCCACATAAATAACTGCTTTTTGCGAAGTGTTTATTAACAATAACACACTCGGCTCGTATAGTAGCATAATTACTTGTGACTGCGATGAATTTGCGATTAATAAGTGATATAATTATAAAAAAAACATATGTAATTAACATAACTTTCTCATAATCGAATCTTCGGAGTATAATAGAAACAAAAGAAAATAAAATACAATAACAACGAATTTCCGAGTTGTTAGATATAGATCATAAGTTTAGTGCCTTGCTAAATTTGCCCATAAGAACTCTAGACATAACCTATGATGTAGAACTCGTCGATGGAACAATCGAAACTGCTTCTACGATTCAAGATGGATGCTCCATATCCATTAAGAATCATTCTGTTCCTATCTCTCTTCTGCCAATGAAGCTGGCAGGATTCGATGTAGTTTTGGGCATGGATTGGTTGTCTCACAACCAAGCGCGCATCTCTTGTGATAAAAAGCTAATCGAAATCAAAACCCCAATCGGAGATGTGCTTACTATTCAAGGAGACATACATTACGGATTACCAGAGAAAGCTTCATTACTCAAAGCATCGAAATGTTTGAAGAAAGGATGTGTCGTCTATATGGCACAAGTTACTATCGATCAGCCGAAACCAAAGATTGAAGACTTACCCATTATCTCTGAATTCACAGACGTATTTCCTGAAGACAAAATGCCAAAACTTCACCTTCTGGAAGGCGGTTGTAGACCACAACGCTGAAGCCATACGGTCCGCAACCAAAATTCAAACTGTGGGCGCAAGGAGGCCTTGCGGTCTGCAAGGCTAAACCCATACGGTCCGCAAGGACCTGCCAACGACGGAAAATGTGGCAGATTCATGTTCTGCCACATTGTCGCGTATTGCCACCTTCTTGCTGGCCTTGACACATCCCATGACACTTTTAAACATACAAATGAGTTATGAATTGATTAGTAAACATGATTTAATTATTTTGATGTCATGAATCTGATCATAAACCAAAGTTTTCGTAAATGTCATGATTATGGCTTAAAAATGACTAAAATGCCCTTTTCGGCATTTTAAGAGAAATGAACATGATTTCTTTGTTCAAACTTGACCTACTGATGTAATATCATAAGTAGGACATAATGGGATATTAATTCAGAATATAACCTGAGTGGATGCTAAAGTTTCGCATAATGCCGATAAATGACTAAATTACCCTTGTTCGCATAAAAATGGTTTTAATGAACTTTTCATAACCAAAACTTTTACCTACGGTCATAACATGATTAATATTGGTCATATAAAACAGGTTATGACTTTAGTTTACCTTAAACATCGAAATAAACGGCATTTAGCGACTTTTAACGCCTTTTGGCGCATAGTATAGTTTAAAACCATATCTATGACCCAAGACTTGTTACCTACTGATCTGTAAACTTATTTTAAATACTTTTACAATAAGTACAAGTGCCAAACTCAAAATCCCAAATATGACTTCAAGGCTATGTGTGAAATGACCAAAATACCCCCACGGGACATAGTATGGTTTAAAACTATCAAGCACACATATACTTGATATCCTACTGATATAACATCATAAAATTTATATTTTTACAGAATGATTATGACCTTGACATCAGTTTTTGTATAAACCTCTTTTATAAATTATAAAATGACCAAAATGCCCTTATAAGGCATAATTCGGTTTTTAAAGCATTATTGGGATATATATTGATATCCTACTGATATCATATCATATTTAAACATATTAAGCTTATGGAACTTTTATAAGACTCATTCGATTACCCGGATTCGCTTATACGCTTACGGTTAAGCATACGTAACTAGTTTACGTAATCTAACCGAAACGGGTTTAACCTTGCCGTTTCTTTATCAAAATCCAGAATGTTGTTGGTATGCCCATATTATACAAGTCTAGATACTTGTTGGGTCCAAATTACTTTCTATTCCGGTCACCACTTAATCTAGCGTATCATACCGTACTTGTTTAATGTAATACTAGTCGGTTCAAGTCTAAGACTTAACTAAGGACCTGTTAGCATTCTAATTGGTTAATAATACCATCATTCCAGACTAGACGCCTTCCAGTAGATTGTGCATGTACTTATTTTCTTGATTTGCGGCTGAGTTACGACTTTTCTGAAGACTTAGCTCAGGTAAATACTCTTAACCTATTTTCCCTATACGGGCTTGGGATACGGTAAATTATTACCGCTTGGTCGGGTATGAGATCAGGTTTTGTCCAGTGTGATAATTAACTAAATCACATAACCCGTTTTTATCTGTTTTGCCTGATAACTTAAACATTGGGGGGGGGGGGGGCATGACCGTGTCTGGGATATCCTTGGCTCACTAAAGTGCTAGTGGCCACGACTTATTGCATGGGGTGTAGGCATACACCGATCAATTGCAGCATTATTATTATTATTATTATTATTATTATTATTATTATTATTATTATTATTATTATCATCTGCTTTCTGTGTGAAAGTTCAGAATGGGTGTGTCAGTCGATCATGTCTCGGTTTCATACTGGGCTCCATATGTATTGACAAGCTTATAAATCTGTATACAATGTCATTTGTACTGTCCCAAGTTATTTATAAAAATGTGCCTAGTGCACCTAAAATCATTTTCTAAAGGATTTTCAAAAAGAGTCGGTTGATTGTATTTACCAGTGAAAACTGACGTATTTTCAAAAGATGAAGTTATACGTACAACTCGAAATAGGCCGGAAGCTGCGTGGCATTGATACTGAGGATCTACGACCCTTAAAGTTGTGCCTTTAAAGTCTGTTATCATTTTGTACATTTTCCGATCCGCATTGGATCTTATTACGAACCTTGTATGTAAATTTGTGTTGAACTTTGGACACTATGGTTTGTAATATTTTATTTTAAACTCCAAGACTTCCGCTGTGTTGCTCTGTGTTTATTGGTTATGATGATATCAACTATACGTCACAATACTCCCCACCAAGCCCACCGGGATACACGTGGAAATCGCGGTGTGACAAAACTAGCGCCACGATACATGGGCCCCTTTAAGATTCTGGAGAGCTGTAACACCCCTGCCCCTCGTTATCACAAATATTGTCCGCTTTGCCCCGATGGGTGGCCCATCCAGGAACTCACGGCTTTGTTTTTTGTTGCCCTGGTGGAGACTTCCCAGGAGGTCACCCATCCTAGTACTACTCCCACTTGAGCACGCTTAACTGTGGAGTTCTTCTCTCATCCACTAGCATTAAGCACAAAACGCGTTGGTGATTTTGGAGGTAGGGCATTACTTATGAACCAGGAATCTCTCCTGTCCACGGACGATGTTGGGAGGTATGCCATTAGGTGTTATAATCACCCCCCTAAGAGACTCATCGTCCTCAATGAGGTTTTGCCCCAACATGTAGGAGGTTGCCATTATCCTCGATAAGGTTTTTTTTGCCCCACATTTGGGAGGTTGCCATTAGGTGATAATCGTCTAAATATGTGGGAATCACTCTATAGTATTATTATGTGTGCAACACTATAAATATATATATTCAGATTGTTACTATTTGGAATTTTTGACGCGTAAATTGTAAATTACATTTGCTATACGTGGTTAGCGCGACACAAATACAAACGTATAAGATATATTTTTATATAGCCAACAGTTCCATATTTTTATTATGATTCTATTTCATATTTTATATAAAAAAAAACAAATAACTAGAGGGTATATTTAAGCGGGTGTTTTACACATCTAACGAAACTTAACCAATCTAACACTTAAATCTCCATCATAATCTTACCATGATCACCCTCCCATTAAGCCTTAACCCATGTCGACAATGACAATAGAGAAAGAAAAGAAACGAGTTGCAAGACACCATCATGTGCCATAAAATACTAAAACAAGTCAAAATTTCTTTACCTGTCTTTTGACTAAAATTCCTACTTTGCTTTCTCATTTCCTGACAAAATTGACAAGAAGCAACAAGGACTAAAATGTAATGATCATTATCCAAGATCACACTCCAAGACATGTGCTTGCTCTTAGTCTAGGTTAACTAGGCCACACTTTTTATTATGACACTAGACTTTCAAAGGGGCATGAATTTCATTGAATCCCTCTTATCCCCATTCATTCGACCACAACCCCAACTGAACTCACATATAATATATTTCATTTTTCATTCAACTTTGAAACTCAAGCCCAAGGCTGAACGTCCGAGATCAAGTGTTTGGAGCATTGGATTTAAAGGATTCAAGTTCAAGATCTTCTTTTTCTAACTTCATCCTCTTTGCTTGCTTAAAGTGAGTAACAATCTATTAAATACTTATATTAGTTATTAATTTATTTATGTTACAAGTGTAGTTGTATAAATAAGTTCACCCCAACTAGTTGTTGGTTAAATCCAACCTACGAGTCTTAAGGGTTGGTCATATCATAAAGTACTAGTTCTTAAAATACATGATTGCTATATGGATTACAAAGGTGATGGGCAACTAAATATTTATAGTTGATGACCTTGAAACTTACTGTACATGGAGTTAAGCTCATGAGAAACTTCAAAAATACATGATAAGTTTTAAATATATATTTTACTTATAATAAGTTATGTTAAAATCTACATAGCAAACATGAGTTAATCGTTGAAACCATAAACATATTTATGGCGAAAATCTCATGTTATATGGTATACACCCAACACCTACTACTTTGTTTTGCAAATCCAAGACATACAAATTAATTTATTTGCACCTATATTTTCGGATATGTGTGTGTGTTTTATATATATAATATTGGCCATATATATTGGTTCTTTATAACATTTACTGATACGTGATGATGTACATCCAAGACTTTTGTTAAATTAATGAAACTATAAATCTATGAAAATTATTATTATTATTATTTTTTTTTGCTAGAAACTTACGTATAAACACATATATTTATATGTATGGTCTTTAAGACATAATTTTCATAAACTCTATGTTCTTCTTTATGATAATATGCATCAACTATATGGTTATGGTACTAGTATATTGTTTTATTTCAAATATTTAGTTATATATAAATATACATGGACTTTCAGAACATAACTTAGAAGACTCTAAAATTAGAGTTCATTCATATTCATGAATAGGTATATATATATTATATATATATATATATATAGTATATTGTTTATTTCCAAATATTTAGCATTAAAAATGATTTCAGAATAAACTTAGAGACTCTAAACTTAGAGTTCATTCATATCATGATTAGATATATATATGATATATATATTTATATATTATATATATAGTTAAGACTATTAATTTAGCCAGTTACAAGATTTGTAGTTGGTTCAACTCGGATCGAACATGATTCAGTTATGGTTCGAATTCGGTTCAGTTACGGTCGACTCGGTTCAGTTCATGTCGACTCGGTTCACTACGTCAACTCGGTTCGACTTTGATTCAAGCTCAGGTTCGGTGTCAAACAGTCAAACAACAGTCAAGGTACTTGTTCTGTTTAGTGTTCGGTCAAACACGGTCAATCAGTCAACTGGGTCAACTGTGGAACCTCAGCAGGGTCGCACGAGTTTTGGTAAAACATTTACGACACGATTTTCGTTAGATTATTTATATAAATATCCGTTAGCACGAAACCGAGCTCAAACCGACCCGACTAGTGAAACGATAAGTATTTTCGAGATAACTAGTAAATTTAGTGACTTATGCATTTCATATTAAACTTGATAGCAACAAATATTCGACGTTTTAAATATACGATA